>JAQIUQ010001969.1:0-226254 GCA_030378365.1 Hybognathus amarus | reverse complement strand
TACACACATTCTTATGTGGTATGTTGGAGAGCTTTTGAATATGAGCTCTGGACCTCATCACATAGCGTGGCATTTAAAAGCATCCAAGCCTGGCCGCCTGCAAAATCATTTTCTCACCAGCAATATGTTCCACACCTCACTAGGCGCTTCACAAATTATTATTAATCTGCTGAGGTTTGCCAGAAGTCCTATCCATTGTAATTGCCTTGAACACTTAATGAGCTTGGGCAAACATGATACTTGGACTAGTCCAACCCAGCTGAATATCTCACACATTGGGGTGCACCAATTGATCCACTGAGATCAATTGACGGCTGGCTTTTTTTCCAGCCAAGCATACCCGCATTGTGCCGCCACAATGGTGGCTGGCTGCTGCCTTTTGTGGTTTTGTAAGGTATGAGGGAATGGAATATGAGGGGAATGTATTGTGTGCAGATGCAATTAGCAACACTGGAGTGAACGTCCATGGCAGCTACATGCTATGTGCTTGGGTATGATTCGAATTACAATGCATAGGTTAAAAATAAAACCTTAAATATACAGCTAAGCCAAAAATTCTGTCTTCATTTACTCACTCCCCATATCTTTCAAGTTTTCTTGACCTGATTTTCTTTCAACTGTCTAATACAAAAGATGTGATTAATTGCAGAATGTCCATTGAAAGTGAATTGTAGCTATGGCTGTCAAGTCATAGATTTTCAAGACAAGAATTTCAGTGAATAGTGAGTTCAATTTCAGGCTGTTGCTCACACAAACACACAGGCCTTCGAACATTTTCTATTTTTGTTTGTGCTTTTTTATAATTTTTAGAGCCATGTTTCATATCCATATTCATCTTATGGAAGAGAGAAGCATAGTCATCATTGTAAATGTCTCGCAAGCTGTAAAAAAAAAAAAAAAAAAAAAAAAAAAACAGCTGTGGTTGCCAGAAAATTACCATTTAAATATATGGTAGAAAAATGTTGGTTTCATGAACTAAACTTAAATTTACGGTAAAAACCTGCATAGGCTTATTAAAGGAAGCTTGTTTCTGCTGCATAGTAAAAAGAAAAAGGTAATTGCGACGTTTTATCTTATCTGCCTGAATTTTCTTCTCAGAACGGCAAGTTTATATCTCACAATTCAGAATGTTTCCCTCAATTTTGAGTTAAAACACCACAATTCACCACAATAAATTGTTAGCTAGATATAAACTGGCAATTTTGAGGGAAAAAAATGTCAGCTCACAGTTCTGACTTTTTTTTCCTCGCAATTGTGAGTTTATACGCTCACCTAAAGGATTATTAGGAACACTATACTAATATTGTGTTTGACCCCCTTTCGCCTTCAGAACTGCCTAAATTCTACGTGGCATTAATTTAACAAGGTGCTGAAAGCATTCTCTAGAAATGTTGGCCCATATTGATAGTATAGATGTTCTATTGGGTAGAGATCTGGTGACTGGGGGCCATTTTAGTACAGTAAACTCATTGTCATGTTCAAGAAACCAATTTGAAATGATTCGAGCTATGTGACATGGTGCTTTGTCCTGCTGAAAGTAGCCATCAGAAGAAGTGGCCATAAAGGGTCAGAAACAATGCTCAGGTAGGCCGTGGCATTCAAAGGATACCCAGCTGGCACTAAAGTGTGCCAAGAAAACATCCCCCACACCATTACACCACCACCAGCAGCCTGTACAGTGGTAACAAGGCATGATGGATCCATGTTCTCATTCTGTTTACACCAAATTCTGACTCTACCATCTGAATATCTCAACAGAAATCGAGACTCATCAGACCAGACAACATTTTTCCAGTCTTCAACTGTCCAAGTTTGGTGAGCTCTTGCAAATTGTAGACTCTCTTTCCTATTTGTATTGGAGATGAGTGGTACCCGGTGGGGTCTTCTGCTTTTGTAGCCCATCCGCCTCAAGGTTGTGTGTGTTGTGGCTTCACAAATGCTTTGCTGCATACCTCAGTTGTAACACTGGTTATATTAGTCAAAGTTGCTCTTCTGTCAGCTTAAATCAGTCAGCCCATTCTCCTCTGACCTCGAGCATCAACAAGGCATTTTCTCCCACAGGACTGCCGCATATGTTTTCCCTTTTCACACCATTCTTTGTAAACTCTAGAAATGGTTGTGCGTGAAAATCCCAGTAACTGAGCAGATTGTGAAATACTCAGACCGGCCCGTCTGGCACCAACAACCACGTCACGCTCAAAATTGCTTAAATCACCTTTCTTTCCCATTCTGACATTCAGTTTGGATTTCAGGAGATTGTTTTGACCTGGACCACAGCCCTAAATGCATTGAGGCTATGTTTACACGGAAACGATTCTGAAGAGAAAACGCAAAAGTGGCGTTGCGTCATCATTTTTTATTCTGCGTTTAGACGAGCGTTTTGTGTGGGAAATTCGCGTGCAAATGGTGACGCAAATGTCTGAGAAATTCAATGTAGTATGCACTCCAGGGGCCTGGGAGTGCATACTACAGCAACACCGAGTCCACGCGCCTGCGTACAACCTGTCAAGCAGACTTTTGCGTTTTTACCTTTTACTGTCTATGGTGTTTACCCTTTACACGGGAACGCGACGGTGAAGCGTTTTTAAGATTTCCACTCTGGAGGTGGTTTCACTTTTTTTGCGTTTTAAGCCTCAACGCCGTCGTCGTGTAAACGAAAGGCACATCCGATAAAATAATTTTACACTTTCACCCGCGAGCGCTTCTCGTGTAAACAGGGCCTGAAGCAGATTAGATAATTAGATAATTGCATTAATGAGAAATTGAACAGGTGTTCCTAATAATCCTTTAGGTCAGGCAGAGTTACAGCACGCACGGAGATGAAAAAAGTATGTATGGACTTATCTAACTCTGGGGATATGATGAATAAGTCTCAAAAAGTCGGAGTGTTCCTTTAAGAAACATGACCAGTATCCTAGCAAAAATCTAGTTTTATCATACATGCACAAATCAATTTCATGCATTTGAACAATTACATTTTTAGGTTTTCCGCAGTTCGCACTGCCGTATATTAATTCTATGATCTGATGGCATGACACTGTCATCATTTTGCTGCCCCATTTCTCATTGTATTGCTTGCTTTTTATTATTTTCCATTTCTATTGCCATATCTCATCCCACCTATTATATCAACAACAAGGCAGCTTTGACCCAAAATCTCATCCATCCAAATTCATAACAGCTCATTTAAAATGAAAGATGAATACTTGATTCATGCTGTCTGCCGAACACGATCGAGATCAAGGCGAATCTGTGCGAATACATGAATACTGAATGAATGGTGGCAATGAGGAACTTGGGGAAACAGCCCATGGCACCTTCATTCACAATTCATGGGGATTCTTGGCTTCTGCACGCGTGTGCTGTTCTGTGCACCATGCAATTACCTGTATTCCACAGGATTCGGACCTTGCTTTCCCCTGAATTCGATAGAGTGTAGAGATAAAACACACAGATAGGGACTGCTGGGTGCTTGCAGAAGCATAATGGGGCCAGAAAGTAATGACATGTATTGAGAGCAGTCTTCATGCTGATCCCAAGAGATGTCAGTGGAAAAACTCAAGGCGCAGGGAAGTTCAGTGGCGGCAACCCTTTTTGCAATTCTAAATCCGTCCCGAGGGATAGACACATCCCTTCAGCCCAGTGTCGCTTTCTTGCAGAATATAGATATCCGGGGACTACAAAAACCAACAGAAGAGAATAGAATTTAGCTTCCCTTTCCTTTTAGAAAGTCCTTTCTCTATTGTACAATCTTCCTGCTCCCGCTGCTGCTCAAGGTTTTCAAACCGTCCACCGTGTCTTTGGGATATTTTCCTGGTTGGACTGTTTTCCTCATCCTAGTCTTGCAAAGACACAATAGCTCTGTTCCAAAACCTGCTACACTGCCTATCCAGATGTCAGTCTTCATGATGATAGGGATCATAGACATGCTCCTGAAAGAGTTTGTCACATTCTAAGCCAGCATTGCATGTGCTTTTCACAGATAAGTCAGTCCCAGAATGCACGGCGACAAGCTCAGTGAAACAATTTATTCATGATTCGGAAATGCAGATTGTAAATATAGGCCTATGTATATTTAATTGTACTTGTATGTATTAAGTAAGAAATAATTGATGACGAGCTGTTGAATTAAACAATGCACACCAGAGGTGGTAATGCAGCCACGATGCAAAGCAGAGTTACACACCAGGTGTGCATTATTTTTGAATAATTTAGTAGAGTCAATTATTCTGCTTATACTATGGTTACTACACCAAGACATTGTTCAGTTGTCTGACATTTGTCCTTAAACCCAGCATGTTCTATTAAAGTTTAGCTAAAGTTACGATATTTTTTTAAGTTTTTTTTCTTAGTTATACGAATGTTAAAGTCCCCCTGTAATCAATACTTGTCTCCCTTAAAACTAGGGCTGGGTACTGAGTTCGGTACTTTTTAGGTACCGACTGAATTGCCTCGGTACTAACGAGTATCGAAACGTCTTGTTTTTCGGTACCAAATTTCGGTACTTAAGTGGTTAATCTCGTCAACTTCAGTGAAACAATAAGCATGCAGTATGATTGGCTGTGGCGGAAAACACTAGTTTACGCGGCTGCCCAGAGACGTAGCTCGTCACACGTGAGGCTGTAGCGTGTGCGTGTAAGCGTCCAAACCAGATAGATAGAAAATATGTGGAAATGATCCAAAGTGTACCTATGTGCCAGACTCGATGCCAGAAAAACGCGTTGGAATATTTTCGACAAGATAATTGCCGCCAAGACCAGTAACACAGTAAATCTGATAAGCGCGCAGGCACTTAGAGTAGAAAGTTATCCATTTTCAACTGCAAGAACTGGAGAGCGTCACAAATGAACCAAAACTGTGAATATAGGATACTTGCCTCATAGTCATGAGAAATAGGCATATAGACTGTCAAAATATGTACTTTTAAACGAAACAATTAGAAATAAATAGTTTGATTACCTAATTCGTATAGGCGCAGGTTTACTTGTATAGGTTTACTTGCAGCCAGCACACTTATTAAACACTTGTTTCCCGACACATCCATAATCATTAGGCTACGGTTGCCAGTGCTTTGCGGCAAGCTTCATGTGTGCTGAAGCGACTGAAAACAAATTAAAATGTAGGTAATATTATATTGTTAAAACTGGTTACATAAAATTGGTATCGAAAAGGGTATCGTTCAGGAACCGGTATCGAAGTCAAGGTATCGGTATTCGAACATTTTGTTACTATACCCAGCCCTACTTAAAACTCATCTTTATTCACCAAAATGATATATTTAATTCTTGTGAAAAAAAACTTCATCCCCTTATAATAGCTTGATATACCCTTGCTTCATTCAGTATTCTATGAATATGCTAATATATGCTCTGCCAACTTACTGAGGTAAACGCTGCATAATGGTATCACTCTTTACAATGGTGTACACATTACAGTAATTTATATGATTAGCTTTTTGCTTGACTGTGTTATCAAAGAGTTAATGTGTTGCTAATGTTTTACAAACCATGTCGCCTTCTCAGAGTCAAACAGCTGCCTTCTAACAATCACCAGAAACGTTTGAACAAATCAGAACGTCAGTGGAGAAAGGCTTATAGTTCATTTTAACATCATACACCCGCTATATTGCTAAATATACTCGATTTTTCATATCAGTAGAAAAACTTACCTCTCTTGAGACTCCCCTGCTAGTTCACTGTTAATGATATGCTAAAACATCGTCAGTGAGAGGGAAGATCACTGATCCACTGAATGATATCTCAGCGTAGCTATGAAAAAGAACAATACACCAGGCTGTAGTTAGGGCCGTGCAGAAACTTGTGAATAATGTTCTTATAATTGTTCCAACACCACATTGTATGTTTCAGGAAAACTGAATATGTATGTTCAGTGTGGGTCACAGTGCCTTTTAATTGCTAATTTTAATTTTAACCCTGTTTTTAATCTGGCTATTATTCATTTACAAATTAAGCACTGCTTTAAGGAAACAACTGAATTGATTTAGCAAAGCTATGGAAACTGTGATGTGGTCGACAGACCTAACGCTGCATTTACTGGAAAATAATTGCACTCAACTGCCCTGTGCAATAATAGAAGATAAGTCAATAGCCCCTTTCACACAGCAATCCCGGTAAATTACAGTAACATTTCCAGAATGACTTTACCCGTAAATTAAAGTAAGTTACCAGTAAGAGACCATTAACACATCAGTTCCAAAATACTATCGGTAAAATCTGTGATGAGTTTATGCTTGATTCCTGAAGAAACACTAACTGTTGTTGACAAATCTCTTCATCCGCCCGGGACAAGGAGAAGCGCTTTAGTTTCCGCATCACTCTAATATGAAGACATTTGTAAACAGTTTGCTGAGTAAATGCGTCATCTGTGTCATAATTTTATGAATGGCTCAGAGCCGATGCTCTTTTAACTGCTTCTGATTGGCCCAAATCCCTTCTTACATCAGCGTGTTCCGACCTTGTATGCGCAAAATACCGGTAATCTTCATTCTGCGTTCACACAACGCGTATACCGGTAATTTATTGGGAATGCTACAATTTCCCTTTCTGGTAAATTGCTGGAACCAATGATGATTTGTTACCAGTAATTGACAGGTAATTTACCAGTAAAGGCTGTATGTGTGACAGGGCCTAATGATTTGGTTCCAGAACTTGTGAGTTGTCTAGGCTGCATTTCAAGGAATCACTGGCATGCTTTTGATCTAATGGGTGCATTAGTGCTGGTTCACACAGAACACGTTTTTGCTGTTAAAAACGGCAGATGCAGGCCAGTAGAATGAAAAAAAAATACTGCAAGGTCTAGAAACGTTAAAAAAAATAGAAACTTTTTAATTTAAGCGCCGTATTTTAGAATGCTGTCATGCACGAGATGCTGCAAAAGATGCGAGCGCAACTGTTAAAGATGTACGTCTAGTGCATGTTTCCATGGAAAAAATAGCACAGAAAATATGAAAAAATAGAAAATACGGCCCTACAGTATATGCTGAGTTTAAAAATTCCTTTTTTGGCCAAGTTGTAGCCAGCCACGGCCTTAAGCATCTGGGGTGTTTCAATAACCTTACCCACATAAAACAAACACAATAGAGCAGAAAAAGCAAGGATTCCTGTTGGTTTGCATCATATTATTTTATTACGCGCACTTTCAGCTTCGTGAACAGCTTTGTCACGTAAAGATCAGGATGCAAGTGCAAGTAACAAACGTAGATTTATTAAACGAATATCCAGACTGACAGGAAACCAAGACATGCCAAAGAACCAGGTAACAAAAACAATGACTACGTTTACATGCAGCCAATTTTCGGGTTATGGTCGGGTTAAGGTCACTTTTCGGGTTTCTGAAACATTAGGGATAACCCGTTTACATGCGTGAGCTGAGAGAGTTTCTCCTGTATACATGGAATTGCAATATCCCGATGTAAATGCATCAATGCACGGTTAGCGTCTGGACGTACAAGACGCAATATGCGTAATTTCCAGGTTCTTATTCCTGTATCCAAAGACAACAACAACAGCAGCATGCGGAAAATGAATAGTTTGGGGCAGATAGTGATCGCCTTTGTTTGCGCTTTGATGCTTGTAATCGAGCCTGACCTCACTCCAAAAGTAGCCTATGCTGTGCTGCGTCTCGCCTGGTGTCGCAATGTTTACTTCTGGTATACTGCACGGGATTTTTGTATGCGCCGAGAAGTTTCTCTACTCAAAAGACCAAGATTCCTTGTGAACAGAACATGCACAGAACACAAATCACTATGGGGATATGCCGATACGCGTTTACATGACCAAAAATTCGGGTTAGAAAAGGGTACCCCAGGTATAATATCCCGGTTTTTAAAATCCAGGATATGAGCATATTCAGGTTTTTGCCGGTGTTTACATGGACATTCGTGACTGGGTTATTGCCAATATCCTGGTTTTGAATGGGTTATTGCTGCATGTAAACGTAGTCAATGACTGCGTTTACATGCAGCCAATAACCCGTTCAAAACCGGGATATTAGCAATAACCCGGTCGCAAACGGCCATGTAAACACCGCCAAAAACCCGAATATTGCTCATAACCCGGATTTTAAAAACCGAGATATTATACCTGGGGTACCCCTTTTCTAACCCGATTTTTTTGCTCATGTAAACGTGCATCGGCATATCCCCATAGTGATTTCTGTTCTGTGCATGTTTTATTTGCAAGGAATCTTGGTCTTTTGAGTAGAGAAACATTCTCAACGCATACAAAAATCCGTGTGCAGTATACCGGAAGTAAACATGACTAAACACAGCACAGCATACTTTTGGAGCGAGGTCAGTAACATTACCAGCATCACAGCGCAAGGCAATCACTATCTTCCCCGAACTATTCATGATCCGCGTGCTGCTGTTATTGTTGTCTTTGGATTCAGGAAGAAGAATCGGAAATGACGCAAATTGCGTCTGAAGGTTATCCGTACGTCAAGACGCTAACCGCGCGTCACCGTTTACATCGGGATATTGCAGTTCCATGTATACAGGAGAAACTCTCTCAGCTCACGCATGTAAACGGGTTATTCCTAATGTTTCAGAAACCCGAAAAGTGACCTTAACCTGACCATAACCCTAAAATTGGCTGCATGTAAATGTAGTCAGTGATCCGAACAGTTACCAACTCAACAGAAAAATGCTTAAATAGACTGAGCTAACAACTAACAGATGTAACGGTGATCATGAGGTAATAATCAGGTGATCAGTCCAGGTGATGACACTCAATGCAAACACGCACACATGAATGGATCATGGTTAACCAACCATGACAAGCTTAACATAGTAATAATCCAACCTTATTTGATTAAATCTATATACAATACAGTGTTTTACGTTGGAATAAGCCTCGCCCTTTCACGCAGGGCAACTTCACTTCTTAATTGATTTGCGCAATATATTTTCAGCTTCTCGGTTGAATATTGAAAAACAGCTCAAACATCTCCTCAACTTGAATTATTTAACAAAAGCAAAGAGAAGGTGTCTGACTGACACTGAACCGGGCTTATCATAAATAACGATGGGCTCTGCATTCTTTCAGCGCCGTGGACAGCTCACAAGGCAGCGGGCGTAGATTTGTGGCTTTTATAGGAGCAGAAACTTCCATTTCACAACCTTGTTGCTCATAGTCAATCTTCTTTGGATGGATTAGACGTTATGGCTGAAATCAATATATTACAGAGAAAATGAATGGGATTATGCTGGTCTGTTGGGGTCCCCTTTGGAGGGCGGGGTCTGTTTCAATTGAAACGGGAGAAACATAGGTAAGGCTGGTTGGAGACTAATGTCAAACCCAGAAAACACTGTTTGACCTCAGTGAAGACAAAGGGGCATAAAGTGAGAGATTATAAATAACTTAAATACTGATATAAAATTAATCCGTTTATTTATGAGTGTGTTATTTAAATCAGTATTTTTATGCTTTCTCCCCTTTATTTATTTTCCCTTATTGTATGTCTCTGTGAAATACTTAATTCTGATTGGTCAGTCGCGTACATTCTGAGGTGTGTTACTCCCTGATAAGGACTGTCGTCATAGCAACGCTGAAAACATACATTTATCTGGGTATCTAAATGTTTCATGTCTGTCGTATTATACTGCAGAATCGCTCGCACTTGCTTGATAAAAATACAGCTGCTGCTATCTTGGGTCTCTGTTATATTTATTTGTTGTATTAAAAAAAAATCTGAAGACTTCAGTATTGATAGTACTGTAATGTTTTTACTTTGTTCATTTTCTTGTCTGGTCGATTGTTTTGTACACTGCAATGGATTATAAGATAATAATAAAAAACAGGTAAACAGGAAATAAACCTTTAGATGGGATTCCAACAGTACTTTGTGTTAAGATTATTTATTTTATTTAAATGTAATTCTGTTCCCTTCATAGTTAACAATTATGCCACATATAATTATTAACTTTTTTATTGCAACATTTTCTAAATATGTTTTTTTTTTAAATACATTAAAACTAAATGGTAAAATGGTAAATTGAAAGTGAACATGGGCATAATTTTTCGTCATATTGCATTTTGTCCCCACCCTGTTCTTAAAAAAACAGTACTTTGTGGTAAGATCATTTATTTTATATAAATGTAATTCTGTTCCCTTCATAGTTAACAATTGTGCCACGTATAATTATTAACTTTTTTTATTGCAACATTTTCTAAATATGTTTTTTATACATTAAAACTAAATGGTAAAATGGTAAATTGAAAGTGAACATGGGCATAATAAATCGTTGTATTGCATTTTGTCCCCACCCTGTTCTTAAAAAAATAAAAAATAAAAGTCAAATATTGACAAAAAAGCTTGCTTAACCCATGGAACACAAAAAAGCATCTCCAAACCCTTAGTCTTCATAATTTAATTCATACATGCAACAAGAAATTTGCGGGCTCTTATTATCAGATCCGATGACTCGGTGAGTCAATTATGATGGTTCAGTTCGAAGGCTGCCTTAGGCATTAAACAGCAAGGCAGTTCACTGGGTTTTGGAGCAGAGCTACTGAATATATTTCAAATTCGTGTCTCGCTTTCTAGGGTCACCACTACATCAGCTTGTGCGGGATTGCCCCAAGGTCTCTTTATTCTGCTGTCGCTATGGAAATGAGACTTCTGCAGTTTTACTCTTTCCTGAGCCACTTGCTCTGGCAGGAAATCTTTCGGGAGTACTGGGATGAGATGCTCTGAATGTTTATTTAGCTGTCCGGGTTGCATTTCCACTTTTTTATCCTGATAAGGATGTGTCACAAAGAATATCAAAAGAGCCGAGATAGGGACCAGCATAGCTCAAAATACTTGATGGACACTGTTGCAGTGGTTGAATCGTGGCTTTCAGTCATATAGGAGGATCTTTTGTGATGTCATTGTTTGTGTGTCGCGTTGCAGCATGGGAATCGTGTGGCTAGAAAGATACCTGTAATTTGATTGTTTTGCACATTTGGAGGAGGATTTAGAGAAGAGGATGGTTCACTATTGCTGTGTGGTCGATTGTACGGCTTGTTGGGGGCCTGATAAAAAGTTTTTCATTTCATTTTAATAAATAAATAAGAACACTGATCAATGAAGACTTACCCGGCTTTGCAGTGAGCAGTGATTATTTCGCCGTTCTGCGATCACCCACGGGAGATACGAATCATGCTGTGACTCTGCTTGGCCAGGTCTAACCTCTGCTTTAACAGACTGATCTCATGAAATGGCACATGTATAACACCAATTCGTATTTCCAACACGCATAATCGCTTTTCAGTGTGTTTATGAACGCCATTGACTTAACGTTACATTACTGTATATATAAATATGACCTACCCCAACCCCGTTCCTAAACCTATTCGTCACTGTGGTTAATACCATTTATGAGTCTTCCCCTACCATCCTAGGAAAAAATATCGCTCCCCAGATGTAGATCTACATTTTGCTTCGTTTCGATCGGACATTTAACGGCATAGACATACACGCATAGCTCAAAATGCATATAACTGTAGATAACACACCACTTGATTTGAAAGTATCGTATGTTTACGCAAAAGTCATGATGTCATGTTGCTTTTAGCACTATCACTGCTTTTTGTTTGGCAGAAAAGATCTGGCTCAACTTTTCGAGAAACAAAATAATCATAGGCCTCCAGACTTTTGAAAGCCTTTAATCTTTCATGAGTGAAGGGTCCAGGGGTTTCTATTAAAGGGCGGGTTTACTGCTCTTTTTCTTTGCATGATTGTGTTTATGGGGTGCAATATAACATGTATCCGTGGTTTTTCTTTTTTAAAAGTCTTATTTTTCATAAATTTCACCTTTATTGTCAGCCGCGCTCTCCCCTGTCCCCTGAACGAGCGGTTCACTTCCTGATTCTATGAAAACACTCCCTCAGAACCACGTAGCGGGCTCAGATTGATTTGTTTGGGCCGGTGTGTTGTGATAAAAACTGTCGCTCACGTTGTCCGGAAGATTAACGCCCATGACCTTTACGGGCGAAACGGGCGAGCATGCCAAATGTGGATAACATAGACGGTGGATACACGTAAATAATGATGTCGAGACTGCAGAATCAAGCTGCAGTGAATCGAGTCAAGCAGAACCTCACCACACACGGCTCTTAATAAAGGTTTCTGAATGATAATTTGCTTCATTTTTTAACTTTATACACGTTTGTTTTACACAATAGCATCTGACTGGCAACAATAGCAACTGACTGGCTAACTAATGTTAAACACAAACAGCATTGGCAGGTTTACGTTCTTGATCAAATCGAAAATAAAGTCATAAAGCATATATATGTGAAAAATACATTTACAACATTAGTACTTATACAAAACTCAGGTCCATAATGTTTGTACGCATTTGCCGTAGACACAAAATAGCCTAACTAGTAGCCCATAAAGCCTACAAAGCCAGCGCTGGCATTTGAAAAATAAAACACAAGGCTACGTTGGGAATTATACATGCAAATACATTTAAAATGATGAAGTCTTAGCCTACTTACAGGTTGTGGCCCAACAACTGCTGACTTTTAACTGCTGGTTTTAAAGTTGGATCTGCTTCATGATTTAGAAACAGTTTCTTGTTTACGTTAATCCAATGTTGAACTGAGATTCTGGAAGCTGTCTCGTAAATGCGCAGCACAGAGAGCTAGATTACGATAGTCACTTTCAGAAATATAATCAAACACAAATTGTATCCATTGTTGTCGAAGTATAGTGTCCGTGGGAAGCCCGAAACACAGAAGACCTGACAGCTGCGTGAACACAACTCACTCGACGCATGCCCTTTCCTGCATATTCCGGAGGGAGTGGTTGATGCAAATGTGTGGGTTAGTGACGTACCATAACCCAGCTGTAGTCCAAAACGAGTCGTTTTTGTAGGCAATTTTACTTCCTGATTTTTAAAAGACGATATCTCTGCTTACACTAAACTTTCAGTGCTGCAACTTTGCAGATACTGTTCATGCACCAACAGCAACATTACACACTATTTAAAATGAAAAAAAGTGAAATCGCAGTAAAATCGCCCTTTAATGTTTCGTGATCACTTCCTGCGCTTGCGCAAACTGGAAGCGCCCGCACCCTCAGATCACTTGGACGTGGCTGTGGTTAGGGGTAAAACAAAATAAATACTGTTTGTTTTCTCACACAAAGTCACGTTTCATGTCTTAGGCCATCAATGTGTACTTATATTTAAGAGTCATAAAATCATGTTTCATTTGGACTTCTCTGTGCATGCTCTTTGAGGTGGTGACCATAGACCTCCATTATATGACTGACAGACAAGAACGGTTTGACCTAAAAATATCAAAATTTAAACTACTGTGGAAACAAAGACATCTACATCTCAGATGCCCTTGAGGTAAGCTAAAATACACCAAAAATTGTATTTCAAAGTGAACTATCAATTACAATGAAGCAATATGAGCACCAGCCATTTAGCCCATAGGCAAAACAAGAACATTTGTTTTACAATGTTATGCCAGAAAGAAGATTTTAAAGTTCCACAAAGAGCATTTTATAATTGCTCTTTGCAAACCTTCAATGCTCTGGTGCTTTATTGACAATAGAAATCATTAACATTGATGTGAAGAAACTTCAAGAACATTTCTTGAATATCCCTGTTTTTATGTGTCGCATTACATATATAAAGTGAAAAAGACACTTCCCTCGAAGAAATCAGGACAGAAATGTTGAAAGTGGACAAAAGAGGCGTATTAGGCTTACACAGGAGTGTCTTCTTCGTCAGCTTGTTATAAAATGCATCTTAATGACAGGTGTAAACAGGGCCTAAATGACAGATGTTAAAAACTAAGGAGTTATGCCGCATAACTGCTGCCGCATTCACCCAGCGTCACTGCGGTGCGCTCTCGTTCCTCCCTAAAAGCCTAAATTTAACAACCAAAGTGAGTGTTGTAAAGCGCAGACTATTGTTGTTAAACTGCGAGATATGTTTAATATTAAACAGTGTTATTAAAAGCAGATAAAGCCCCTAAAGAGTCACTGTTCCCCAGGCGGATTTCTGTGTGTGAGATTCCGTGTCTGAGCCAAAAGCGGATGGGCTTCGGATACGTGCCAAAACACAGAACACACATAAAATGTCAAAATGCCTTTTTGGAGAGTATTCACATAAACACTGTGGGTTAAGTCTTAAGTAAACGTACACAGCTGAGGAAAAAAAATTGCTTTTCATTTCCTCTGTGATTATTTATAATTATATATACAGTTTCATATATCTCGCTTTCCTTCACACTCTCTCTCGATGTTAACCTCTTCTCTTGATTTTAGCACCCTGGCATAGTTTTTTTTTTTCTGCATATATGCTCTTTATTGTTTTATGCCATATTACCCAACCTCTCTCTCTCTCCTTCCTTTCTCTGCTTATCTCTCCTGTTCTCTCTCTCTCTCTCTCTCTCTTATCTCTCTCGCCCTATCTTGTAACATCATAACCCCCTTCCCCTTGTTGTCACACCATCACTATTGGTGTGAACATTACAGCACGGAGAACGGGGAAGGTCTCTCTTTCTCTCTCTCTCTCTCTCTCATTCATTCACACACACACTCACACATGTGCACTGAACTCACAGAAGAGCATGGCGAACATTGGAGCGCTGCCTCAGAAGCACAGTACGTACCTTTGAACAATGTCTCGTTTTGTCTCATTGTCTAATTGCTCTTTCAGTGTATGTTGGATCATATTCTCCTCATGTCTCTGTACTTTTTAATTAATGCATTTCTGAGTTTGCTTTTGAATCCCTGGTGGAACTGTTGCTTCGGGCATTTCTCTGCATGCTTGACATCATTGTGAGACAAATCACAAGTCTGTCAATGACTATATGAGACTTACGACCGGCGGTGAAGTTTTCGAGTCTATGTGCTATAAATGAGCTTTCTCAGTGCATGATCTCTTCTAATGAACATCTTCATATCGCAAGTCTGTGATATTTGGATTAGTGATGGGAGCGTGTTTAACCTCTGCTCTGTTAACTATTGAATTAGATAATCATTTTTTGGAGACAAAAAAGAATGGGATTGGTTGTTCTTGTTTGGAAATAAAAGGAAACCGTATGATGCATGCATCCATTGGTTAATCCAGTCATGCATTGTAATTATTATTACCAATTGATAAGGAATAAAGACTGTTACACATGCATTTGTTATCTTAAGGATTGATTTCTGATCTTTTGACTTTAATCAATGTCATTTTATGGCTTTTTTAATTGCTAGCTTGCAACCACGCAATTTCTTAGGATCCTTCACCTATTTTTTAGTTATTTTTTTATTATTCTTAATAGCGGAGACAAATAAGGCAGAAATGTTATTCGAATGAAAGTCAGCCTTGACATTTGGAATGATGGATGCTTTGGTATTAAGAGAATCAAAGATTTAATGCGGAAAACACTTTATCTTTGAGCTCGGTATCAAAATGCTGTCAGATCTTTCAGACGCAGGGATAACAGAAGATCTTGATTATACAGTTCTCTGCTTCACACAAAGGCACACATGTGCTTATAAAGTTCCTTCAAATGTAATTACATTGAAAAGATGATGTTTTAATACCCACTAACAAGCCCCAGGTTTTGTCTTTACGAGGAACAGGGATAAACGTCTTGGTGTTTCAGCTTTTTTTTGTTTACCTGTGCAGTTATAATCACGTTGTGCTCATTTTATGCTAGAATTGACTCAAATAGAGCAAGGGAAATGTGTTAAATCAATGAGCTCAGCTTGATAACTGTGTGCATATGAACCCGTCTATTGTGAATGAAATAATTCATCCCAAAAAATGATGCAAATTCAGCATGTACAATATAATTATACCAGTTAAAACGTTTAGTTGTAGGTTAAAGTTGTACTTATCTTATTTGATTATTGTTTTTTTATGGAACTTGAAGGACAAAACATAAGATCATCAGTGCAAACACAGCTGCTTCGTTATATAATACATGGTTAAAAACGAAACATTTAAGGCTGTAATTCATTCTAAATATGCTTGGATGAGCCACGTTCAAACACCTGTGATGATAAATTCTACAGATGTTCTTACATTATACACTTAAACACCTATCTGAATCTGTTTGCAGAGTCCGCCTTCATACCGCTGATGCTGATATAGTCTGCATTGTGTCTGATTTTTGAAAATGTTCTGCAGATACACTGTAAAAATGAATATGCTTTAAAATCTAATAAAAATTTTTAAAAAAATCTAATAAAAAAAATGTGGCAACAGATTACAAGCGATATTATCAATTAAATTAAAAAAATAGAATTGAGAAATAATTAATTAAATTAATTCCTTAAAAGTTAACCATTTAAAATGAGTAAAACTTACAACAACCAAAAAAAACAAAAAACAAATTGAAGTCACCGTTATGGTGATAGGTGTTTGTTTTAGGTTTGTTTTAAAATTACGTTTTTCTCCTTCAATATTTGACCTCTGTGTTAGTGAGATATTTTTGTTAATTTATTTTTGGTGTAAACTTTACTCATTTTAAATTTTAAACTTTTAAGGAATAATTTGATTACTTATTACTCAATTCTAGTTTGTTACATTTAATTAATAATATTGCTTGTAATCTGTTTCAAGCATCTACAAGCATCTGGGGGTAATCTGCAATTCTATTGATTAAAAAAGCATATTAATTTTTACAGTGTATACAGCAACATTAACAGTATCTCTACCAGTTGACACATTTCTACTATCACATGGCATATAAACTATAAAAAATATTGTTGGTTTAACTTTAAAAAAAAATTAATTAACCAGGATGCTTTTAAAACTTGAAAAATTGATTTTAAAAGCAGGAATGAAGGAGATTGATTTAATAATCAGAAACTCAAAATATGGTGTTATCTGAACCACATAAATTATCTAAGTTGATTTGACAGAAGAAAAAACGTTATGATAACAAATAATTTTTTTTTTGCAGTGTACCCTTATATCTTCATACCTCACTATTGCAAACGTGCTTGATTTTCTTCTGCAAAACACAAAATTCGTTTTTCACTTAAAATCTTCCTCTCTGCTGTATCTCTCAAATCTCCCAAAACTTGGAGCATCTAGATGCAATTTTTGATTCAGTTTATGGCTGGTAAAAAACATTCTTTGGCTGAAGAAGTCTTGAAATATCGCACATGACCACTTTTATAGTTCTATAGTTAGCAAACATTATTTCCTCTCATTGCCTTTTGTGTCCCATAGATGAAACAAAGTCATTCATATTTGAAACGACACGATGGTGAATAAATGTTATAAATGTCTACAGTATAATTTTATTGCACATATTTCCCTTTCTGTAAAGTGGTGTAATTTTGTTCCAGCAGCTGCAGAGACCAATGAGCTAGAGAATATGCTAATATTGTTTCCAATGAAAACTTTTTTTCTAGAGAAGCCAAATAATCCTACACATTTATCTTAATATAAATAGCTTGGTTGTTGACAGTAAGCCTGTGATGCTGTAATGCTTTTTTGTTCTTGCACTGCCAAACATTTGTATTATTAATAATTCACAGGTTTTCTGCAGTCTACTGTTAACATAATTGCTACAAGTATAGAAAGGATATAGTACAAGCACCATATGTGTATGACAAGCTGTAAATACTAAAATTGGAACAGCACAATTACATTCTGAGATCATTTGTAGGCTTCTCTTTAGATTGCAGCATTGTGGGTATATTATAGAAAAGCACACTGTGTTTCTTTGGCTGTTTCAGCACCCGCTCTGTGGACAGCTCCTAATGGCCAACTGCTCACTGGATGAATCTTCATCTGGGCACTTTTTAGGACTTCATGATCTTTGTGAATCATTGCCTATAAATGGTGTCCATAAACGTCTTATGCCATAGTGCATAGCGCATAGATTAAAAGTATTGCGTCATGCAATGTAACTTGTTTATGCCATGGCTTTTGAGAACAGTTGTGCTAGTTTCAGGAATAGTTCACTTTAAAAAAAAAAAAAAAAAATTTTGCTGATAATTTACTCACCCCCATGTAATCCAAGATGTCCATGTCTTTCTTTCTTCGGTCGAAAAGAAATTAAGGTTTTTGATGAAAACATATCAGGATTTTCTCCATATAATGGACTTCATTGGGTTCCAAACGTTCAAGGTACAAATGAGAGTTTCAGTGCAGCTTCAAAGGGCTTTAAACGACACCAGACAATGAATAACTGTGCGTTCACAATAGCACATCAAATTCGCGCCTAACGCGTATAGTTACAAGCTTGAACACTTTGGGCTCTATCTTGCACCTGGCGCAAATGACTTTAATACACTGACGCATTTATCATTCCTATTTTGCACTCGCGCGCAGCGGGCTTTTTTTCCTCCACAGACGCACGTCGGTAAACTAGGAAATGAACTTGCGCTTCTGGGCGGATTCAGCGCAAAAAGGAGGCGTGTGTCGGCGCAAACAATCCCTGGTGCTATTTTACACTTCCAGAAAACAATTGCGCCACGTTGCGCGTACATTCAGACGCTATTTTAAGCACGCATGCTTGGCCATAAATCGCGCATACACTGTAGATGATTCTCTCATCAACACAGATGCATTTTACTTTTTGCAAATGATACATTATTATAAGGAAAAATATATAAACATGAGGGAAATCATTGTTGTGTCCATGACGATGAGAAAAACAGGCATAAAGTTTACACATTTACCCAAATTATTATATGCATGTTTAACCAAAGCTAATTTGGGTGGGTTTGTCCCATCCACAGTGTCCCTTCTCTTTCTTTCACAGACCTGACGAGAACATCGATCTCCTCGGCTGTGAACTGATGCTGAAGCGTGCCTGGTATAATAGTATTGCGCCATGGAACAAGCGCACCTCGTTCATCATGCTCTTAAAGGGAATGTGATATGACGCTCTTATTGGTTTATTTCCGTTACGCCCAAACCACACCTATGAATAATGAAGCTACTCCAGACCAACCCCTTTTAGATTTGCGCCAGGCGCAAGAGGCATTTATCCCACCAGGAAAATAGCAACAGCGCCAGGATCCGCCCACAAAGTTACTTGCGCTTTGCGCTTTGACACTTGCGTTTTAGATCGTTTAAAGTAGGGCCCTTTGAATCCATTCGCGCGTCAAGAGTGAATTTGACGCGTGGAAAAACAAAAGTTTGAAGCGAAATTTACGCGTGTCACGCACGCCAATATCGAAACCCGTTGGCGGCCATCTTTTTTATGTTATTCGAGCATTCATCGAGTCACTGCTCTGTATTTTCTCTGGAAAGCAGAACAGTGGCGTAGGGATCATTCCGCTGTATTTGTGTTCATCCGGACTCTTTGGAGGCGAACCGGTTGGCCGAGTTTCACCTTTTGCTCGCTCCGCTGTGAGCGGTACTTCCGCCTGTCCCGCAACCAGTTTGATGACCTGTTTTCCCACATCGCAGCGAGCATCACCCTCACCCTCATTCATCTAATCTGTCATTTATTTTTGTTTCGATGATAAATAGAGCCAGCCTCCAAAGTGATTAACCTGTCGTGTGATTTTTATTTTTTTTTTTCACTTCCAGACACGAACTTATGCACATGTATGTTGGTTGTCTAATATTTCATATAATCTAGATATGGAATAAATAACATTCAATACAAAATGAACATGTCTCATATCTTGAAATAAAGTTTAAGTGAAAAAATATTTTAGTTTTTTGTACATTAGAACCACACCAGGCATTTAGTCATATTACAAAATAATTCACCATGATCCTTCACCACGTGAGCAAGCAGCTAGGCTCCTGAGTGGTTAACGTGGCACGAATTGACGCCAAAGTTCAGATATTTCAACTTCGGGGGCAGACGCAAATTCGCGTCAAATGCATGAATGCACAAATAGCACTAACTAAATAATTTGCGCATAATGCGCTTAACGAGTAATCAAGTTCGCGCAAATGAGGTGTATTCTGTCTGACCGCACCACGCTCTGCGCCCCATTTGTGCTTTTTTTACGCACATAACGTGTCTTGCATTAAATTAACATTGAAATCACTCGTGTGAGCACACTATAAGGCTAATCGATCGTCATTACAAAAATAAAATAAAAAAGTATAAGTTTTAGAATCTTGAATGCTCGCCTTGCTCTGTTCTTTGATACATTCGCGTGACTCTCCTGTTTTGAACTTGTTCATCAAAATAAACAAATCTTTTTTCCGAGTCATTTGGTTCGTTCGAACAAAACGAAATGACTCTAAAAAAAGATTTGTTCATTTTAATGAACGAGTTTGAACAGTCACAAACGCGCACCACAGAACAGAGCAATGCAAATAAAACGTAAACTTTTTTTTTTTAGCGATCGTTTCGCTGAGAAAAGACCCTTATTCATCGTCTGGTGTGGTTTAAAGTTTGTGTTCTCGTTTTCATTGTATTTTTGATGAAATAAATGCAGCTTTGGTGAGCATAAGACACTTATTTTTAATATAATGACAATTAATAATAAATATATATATATATATATATATATATATATATATATATATATTATATGTAATCTGTGTTGGGGAAAGTTACTGTAAAAATAATGCATTACAACATGGTGTTACTCCCTGAAACATTTTGTCAACTGGGCTGGGCTTGCTTGTTTTCTATATATATATATATATATATATATATATATATATGTATATATATAAAAGCGCTCGGAAGAAAGAAAGACAATTGTGATCTTTGGTCATGTGAATAATTTTTGCTTATTGGTATGGTTGAATTGGATCATTGAATGTCCGCAGCAAAGTCTTAATAAAGTGAGATTACTGTACATACATAAAGTATATTTTAAACATTTAATTATTGCAAGTTTGCATAATAATCTGAGCTTGAGTTTCACTGTTTTTATTCATTTTGAGGACATACTGAATCTGTTTTTGTTTAATAAGATGAATGCATACTCACATTTAGTCTAAATTACTACAATAACCATCATGTTCACACAGCGATTTCTCTCAAAATGGGTACAGGAGAGATGTCAGTCATATTTATTGCGAATTGAAAAGTAATGTGTTGCATGTAACTTGCAAAACAGTATGTTATGTAACTTGCGCCACTTTTATATAATTGTCAGGTTTTACCCCCAACACCGTCTATGACCTTTCTCAACCACACATTAAAAACCTTGAATGGACATTTACATCCAGATACACTACATCTGAAAATAACATGCACATAATGTGTCATTAGTATTATATCTACCTTTATTCCACTGTTTGGACAGATAAAATCATTCATATAAACGAATAAGGAATATGTGCTCTTTAGTTTTAAATGAGCATGCTAAATGTTTAGCATGCAACTGTTTAATTACTGTCTTGCAAAGCACATGCACCACATTATTATTCAAATATGCATATTATCATTTAGTAGCACACCTCCAGCTTGCAACATATCTGAGCATGCAACCTTTTCTCTGTTTAAACATTAATCCCCACTTATTTAATTAGAAAAATGGCATATAGTTGCTGGCGCAGTCGATATTACTTTTTCTTTTCTTTTTTTTAAGTATCATCACATCTACCCCCCAAAGCAAAGCAATTAAAACGATAAAGCTATGCAGACGATTCCACAAGACTGCATCGTCTGTCATCGTTTCAATTTAGAGTTCTTTAAAACTTCATTGCTTCCTGTAAGTATTGAGAAGTAAATGAAGTGTGCTGTCAGACTCTCTTTGCTTTTGAAACAGTCTTTTAGAGGAGAGGTTTCTTGAGTTCACACAGCCATGAAACTAATACAGACACTGGGATTTTACCTGAAGCCAACTAACATAGTGATAAAATAGTGTGCATTAGCGGTGTCTGACAGTAGCATAATCCAAGATATGTTTGTGCCTGTAAAAGAAAGCCAGATGGGAATAATTATTTATTTCTCTCTCAAAACTGTCAAACCAACAGGATGCAACATGACTTGTGTTTCTTAACGCTGGTGCTGGCTGATTAAACGGAGATGTTGTTGTTGTACCTCAGGGCATTTCCTGTGCTGGATTGATCAAATGTTTTATTATCTGGCTAAAATTACTTGTAGTAGGTTATGGCAACAAGTTAAATAATAAGCCATGAAGAGTTTTTAGAAACCTCAAGCAAACTTTGAAAATTAATCATGGACCGTTCCCCCTTGTTACTGAGAAAATATCTTCCTTTCTCTACTTTAGCTGTGTGATCTCATTAGTTTCTCTAAGTAATCTTATGTAAGGTGTGCATGTGCATTTTTATATTTTAATTGTATTATATCAGACAATGACATGCACAATGTTTACATATGGAGAGCTTGTAAAATGCAAACCTTTACACATAACTTTAGAGACATAAATATCAAAATATTGATTACACATACACACACAAACACACGTGGGGTTTTCATGTTTTATGGGGACTTTCCATTGGCATAATGAGTTGTATACTGTGCAAACTAAATAATTGATTACCTAACATTAACCATACCCCTAAACCCATCACATAAAATGTCAGCATTTTTACATTTTTACTCATGGGGACCAAAAATGTCCCCAGTGGTGCAAGGATTTCAGATATTGCCATCTTTGTGGAGACAAATTTTCCCGATAACATAGGGTTTACACACACACACACACACACAGTCATCTGGTAATATAGGTGAATCTCATGAAGAAACATCCAGATTATTTTTAATAATAACAATAATAATAATAATAATAACAAAATAAAGCACATTTAGATTTTTTCAAAAAAAAATTTTATTAATGTTTTAACATTTTCATGACAATTAAGCACAATTCCATATGGAAGTACACTAGTATAATGCAGGAAGAGCCCAATCTAGTTATAAATTAATTTTTCCGTTAAGACGACAAATCACGAAATGGCAGAGATATTTCGGTAATCAGAATATGGCAGAGAAATGTGCTTCATATTCACAAAAAAAAATATTATCACAAGGTGAAAAATGCTGTTATTTCTTCCTTTATTTTTATTTTTTATTTTTTTTGCGAGACTTAAGGCTATTACACACTGAGTACGAAATTTTCGTAAGCATTTTTTTTCGTGTTCGTCAGCCTAAAAATTCGTCACGCACTGATGCTGGAGCCACATTTTAAACACAAGATCACCAATTTCCGTGAAACAATCGATTCTGAGAGAGACTGGCAGTATGTCTAAGGTATGGAGACACACACACGGCCTGGTGGAAGCGCTGGGCAGACAGAACAGCTGAATATAGGCTGTTATATATTGTACCCAAATAATACATTAGTTATCGAATAGCCTCTATGCACGAACCCTGATGACGTATGTCCGAAAGAATCTCAGTCAGCGCCTCTACTTCCGGAAGCGCGTTCTGCAGGCAAAGTGTATAGCGGCAAAACTTGAATAAAATCCGTTTTCTCAGAAACTGAGACAACGATTTTAGAAACGCAGATTCGCTAGTCGAATTACATACGATATGAGAGAATACTAACCCTTAAAGTTGTTGATGTAGCTCGAAATATATAATTTAAATAACTTCTCTTTTTCACTCTTGTGTGACAGCTAACTGCCTCACAGTGTTGTTAACATCATTCACGTGAACCGCAGGACGTTTTTATAAACAGCAAGTGTAATTTGACACTATCTCCACCTAACGCAAAACCGCCTTCTGACCATAGACTGACGCAGCACCGGATGTAGGTGGGCGTGCTGAGACAAACTCGGACGCGATCGTGCATAGAGGCTATTGGCTGCTCAATCACACCTTTTAATCGATCCGAAATTTCAATCTGATTGAAAGGGGAGGTTATTCCTTTCATAATCCAATCGACAGCACAGAACATAAACACTTGATCGAATTGAAAACCGAAACTGAAAGCATTGCGCATATGTGCAAAGATGTGCGGATCGAGCTTCAGTCGACCCTGAATTGTCAAAAACCATCACAAAATGCTGACTGTGGATATGAAAAACGCTGAAAATCGAACCTGATCCGAAATGTTTTTATGACGGACGAAAGTTTCGGAGGCGGTGTGCAAGCGTGATTGACAATGAGGTAGAATATTTTTTTTACCGTGCGAAAATTTCGGATGCGAATTTCGGACTCGGTGTGCTATGGCCTTTACCCATATAAAAAAATAAACCTGCATCATATATTGTACTTCATAAATAGATCTACATATGTTCAAAGGTTGTATTCAACACCAACCCATGTCATAAAGGTACATTTATTTTAAGTTTTTGAAATGTACAAAAGGATTTTTATAATCTTCATGGAAGTAGGGAATTGATCATCTTTTATCACCATATTTGTCATCTGCTAGTTTTCATTTCATCTGCTTTGAATGGATTTTCTTCTCTTTGTAAACTACTTAAGTGTCAGGGTCTTGAGGGCATGTGTGTAATAACCGATGTTCTCACTGAGTCTGACTGTACTGCATTAGAACTATTCTCGTTTCTATTTTAAATGATTTCTTCTACATAAAAGGATTCGTCCTTCGTCTATTCAGCAACTGTAATCGGTCTGTAAATAACAGTTTTGACTTCAGCTCTATTTATCTTAGTCCTATAGTATTCCCACTTGGATTGCAATGTTGTGCACATTTTTTCCCATTGCCCATTCATTACTCATTTCCATTCAGCACTCACACATTGTCACTGGCTCCAATTGAATTGCCTTTATTTTTGTCTAAATTCATTTAAATGTATAAAATACATAAAATCCGATAATCAATTACAGTTATTATTAATAATAAAAAAGATCAAATAATTGATATACACTGAAAAAAATATGGTGTAGAAACAGTTTTCACTCAGAAATTGCTTGTAAATTTCACAAGCATTTACAAAGAGACATCAAGTAACACATTTACAGATAGAAAAACTGAAACTGTATTTTCTTGTAAAACCTACTCTAATTTAAATACTTTTTTACTACTTAATAATGAAATGATTTTGTAATGTAGATATTGTTTAAGATTCAAATGTAATAAATACTATTATAGGATTGTCATTGAGCATTCTAACAGAGCTTCACAGCATATGAAATGTGTACCTTGCTATAGTGGCCTTCTTAGATTTCAATTCAACCGGTGAAGACACTCTCCTGCATGTCATGAATTCTCAGGAACTCATATATTGCCAAGTTTAATTGAATCTTTTTGATGTTGATAAATTCCCGTTCAGCATATTGTTTGGCTTTGACTATATTTGGCAGTCTAAGTGTATTATGTGGGTAATACAGGAGGCTTAGTCAAATGGATGTCTTTAAAATCAATATATATAAATATATAAATAAATATATAAATAAATATATATATAAATATATAAATAAATAAATATATATATATATATATATATATATATACACACACACCTGGTTTTCCAACAATTTGTTAGTATGGTGGTGAGGGCCTCATTTTGCATCCAAATACAGCATCAGTTCATCTTGGGAATGACAGATAGAAGTCCTTCACAGTGACCAGAGGGATTATGAGCCGTTCCTCTTCCAGAACAGTGTCCAGGTCATTATATGATGCTGGTGGAGGAAAACGTTTTCTGACTCAACGTCCAAAACACCTCAATAATATTCAGATCTGGTGACTGTGCAGACCATGGGAGATGTTCAATGTCACTTTCATCTTCATCAAACCCTTCTGTCACAAGTCTTGCTGTGTGTGTTGGTGCATGATCATGCTGATGCACGGTTTGAGCATCAGGACAATTCATGACAATCCTGACTGTGTTTGATGGACACGACACTGCCGAGAACCATGAGCACCTGATGCTCAAACCGTGTATCAGCATGATCATGCACCAGAGAGAGAGAGAGAGAGAGAGAGAAGAGAGAGAGAGAGAGAGAGAGAGATTGATATATATATACTGTAATCTATTTACAGTACTGCACAGCTCTGTGAAATAGCTCTTGTACCAGATGAGCCAATGCATTTTGACCACTTTCCTGAATTTGCTGTCTGGTCCCTCCGTGTGCCTGAAACAGCGCTGACCCACCAATGCACAGACTCTACAAGGTGTCATGTGGTCTCTGCCACCTGAGACGTTAGCAGCAGATCTTGAAGAAATTTGAAGGCTTGAGCTACACCTTGAACTTTTCATCATGTTCCTCAAACCATTCTTGAACAATGTGTGTAGTGTGATCATCATCCTGCTGAAAGAGCACACTTCCACCAGGCAACACCACTGTCATGTGGTGTACCTGTTCTACAACAATGTTTAGGTAGGCTACACGCGTCAAATTTAAACAAGTCAAGTCATCCTCATTTCTATAGCGCTTTTAACAACGTAGATTGTTTCAAAGCAAGTTTACAGAGATAAACGTATAATTTAAGGTAACAGAGATTGGTTTGGTTGTCTTGGGGTTCTTGAATAATGTTATTTTCCAGCTAAAGTTCATTTTGATTGATTCACTTCCGTCGAAATGATCATTTGTTATTAAATCAGGGGCCGCTACGAACACCGTTCTCTCTAAACAGACTTTAAACGCGAACCTGTGATAAATTCACATGTGCATTAAGCATTGATTATATTGTTATGTGCATTAGAATATATGTGCGCAGGTTTGTAATTCCCTACAAACCATGCCTAAATAAACTACTTGTCTTGCCTATACATTTTGATACAAAATTTTATTTATAACTTTGGGTTAGGTACGTGAACCGAATTTCCACAATGCTTTATGTGTAGAGTGGTATAGGGATCCTCCTTAGGGAGAGGCTAGTTGGCACTTCAGAACTGCATTGTCATCGGGTCCAGGTGAAGGTCCTTCATTCAGATCTGGAAACGGCCTGGATCCGGCAGGCTGCGGGAAAACCTTGGGATAAAAAAAGACACTAAAATTAACATAGATGCCATTCTTCTTATAATGTAACGATTACATCAGGATTTAAGGGAAGTGTTCCCAGTTCCGGCTGACCTAATCTAAGCAGCCTAACATTGAATTATAGAAGTTGATAATGTATTATGTGAATGCAAGGGGCGAAGAGATGTGTTTTTAGTCTAGATTTGAACTGACAGAGTGTGTCTGCTTCCCGGACAATGTTAGGAAGATTGTTCCGGAGTTTTGGTGCTACATAGGAAAAGGATCTACCGGCAGCAGTCGATTTTGATATTCTAGGTATTATCAGCTGGCGCGGAGTTTTGAGATTGCAATAGACGTAATGGACTGTAATACGTTAAGGCCCTGTTTACACGAAGGGAAAACGCAGATATTTCCCTGTGGTTTGGCCTCTCATTTACACGAAAACCCAGTCGATTCTGAGGATTCTGATTGGCTTGCATGGCTTTATCCTTCTCCCTACACTGCCGCCCATAGGTTTGGCATAGATATTATGGCGCTCTACGGCATATTTATGCGGGTGTGTGCACAATGTTATTATTGAAAACGGAGAGGGGGAAAATATTCGTTTCTCTAAATACCCAGGTTTGTATAAACGTGGCCTTAGAGCTCGCTTTTGAACTAGCTGTAGTTTGTTTATTAAGCATGCAGGGCAACCACCCAGTAGAGCATTACAATAATCTAGTCTTGATGTCATGACTTAACTAACTGTTCCACATTTGTCAATGAGAGCATACGGCATAATTTAGATGGAAAAAATGTGTTTTACAGATACTAGACACATGACTTTCAAATTAAAGATTGGTATCAAAGAGCACACCCAGGTTCCTAACCGACGACGAAGACTTAACAGAGCAGCCATCAAGTGTTAGACAGGAATCAAGGTTATTTTGTGATGACGTTTTTTTTTTGTCCAATAATTAGAATGTTTTTTTTTTATTTTTATTTTTTATCTGCGATGCAATCCGTCAATTTTGAATTGGTAAGTTTTCATTAGGTTTTGAAGAAATATACAGCTAAGTATCATATAACAGTGAAAGCTAATTCCAGTGCAGTAAAACAGTACACATGTACACTGCAGTCCACATGATGTAAAAGAAAACAGGACTCAGTGGACCAGGCGAGATTCTTCCACTACTTCAAGGTCCAGTTTCGATGCACGTGTGCCGATTGTAGGTGCTTCCAACTCTAGGCAGGGATCATAATAGGCACTCTGGTTGGTCTGCAGCTACAGTACACAGCCCCATACACAGCAGAGTGTGATGCACTCTGATGTGTGTGTTGTGACACATTCCTACCATAACCATCATTAAAATATTGTGTTCAATGTGTGAAGTGTGGCAGCGATCAGGATTCCTTCACTTGCTGAACGAGCCCACTTCCACCAGGCAACATCATTATCATGAAGGGGTGTACCTGTTCTGCAACAATGTTTAGGTAGGATACACATGTCAAGTTTACGTCCCAGTAGAACATTGCCTACAACATCACACTTCCTCCACCATCTTGTTGCCATCCCAAAGTGCATCACTTCCTCAGGTAAAACAGTGGACATGTACATGCTCGTTCATGTGATTTAAAAGATAACGGGACTCAGCGGACCTGGCGACCTTCTTCCACCGCTCCAATTTCCAGTTCCAACGCTTGTAGGTGCTTTCGACGGTGGACAGGGGTCAACATAGGCACTCTAAATTGGTCTACGTATACACAGCAGAGTGTGATGCACCATGTGTTGTGACATTCCTCCCATAACAATCATTAACATGTTATGTTACTTGTGCCACAGTAGACCTTCTGTTGGCTCAGACCAGACAGGATAGCCTTAGTTGCCCTCGTGTATCGATGAACATTGGGTGGCCAACACCCTATCGCCAGTTTGTCTCCCAGGTCACTGTTAGTAAATTCTCATCACTGCTGACCAGGAGACACCCACAAGCCACTCTGACCCAGTCGCCTTGCCATTGCAATTCATCTCACAATTGCTCAGATCTTTATAACTGCCTTTTTTATCCTACATCCAACATCTTGATTGTGAGAACTGATTGTTTGCTTAACATCTAATCTACCCAGACCTTAATACAGTATGTGGCCTTGTTAGGAGATGATCAACTATATCCGCTTGACCTGTGACTAGTTATTATGTTTGACTCATCAGTGTATGTCTAAGTTTGAACTCATTAATTAATGTATTCATTTTATTAAGCAGCCATTATAAGCAGGTTAAGATCAACTTATATTGCATAAATAATTATAGGACTGTGCTCCCCGCTTTTGTTATAACATAAAACCACAAACCTGCTCAAACTGTTTACGCACAGTGCTTGTCTGAACTGATGTGATATTTGAGTTATATGAGTTTAGTTCGTATGGCTGTACAAACATCACTCTATTCAATTAAAGCCAGCTCAGATGAGTCACTATATTTATTATCCATAAAGTATTTATGAAGCCAAGGCTAATAAGGTTTTAGAGAGCATCTTTGTGGCTTTTGGCCTTTCTGTCAGTGCAGGTTTGCCTCTCCTTATGCTGTTGATAACCCACACTCGGTGTACAGAAAGGTCAAGGCCTGCACCGCTACAGAAAGGTCACGCTGAGCTCTTTGAAGGTTAAAGCCTTGAGTTATAGCATCAGCAAGGATGTTACAAGGGAGGACATGGCACAGTCTGAAAGTGGGAAACAGTGGCGGGGAATGGAAACGCTGACTTAGACATTTTGTGTAGATCAAAGTTTTCAAATTTGAGTTGGGAAGTTCCCAGAAGTTCTAAAAGAATCATTAATGGAATAGATAACATGAGGGTGAGTAAATTATTAGATTACAGATGTTTAATTTTTTGAATGAACCATCCCTTTAAATAAAGTATGGACATGATTTTAATGCAATTCCAATGAACCCTTGTGGAAAAGTTGTTCACTTTGTTGTTCATCGATTACTTCTCCGCAGATATCATTTAAAGAATATGCGTACTCTAAGTGTGAGCTGAATGTAATGTTTTCTAACATTTAACTGTATGTTTATTAGCCTGGCTAACACAAGACCACGTATTATTGAGAATGAGACATGGTCTGGAAACCACATGTTCATTTTCTCGTATTTGAGGCGTGGTTTACGAATGCCCAGAGCCGTATTATTGAGTGCTACGAATGTCTATCAGATGTGCCTGTATTTAGCTCATTGCCACTCGGTTCAATGATACCAGATGAGGTATATAGAGCGACAGAAAATTAGACGATGAAGACGATGGGTCAGAGATTTAGTAGATTTATGTACGGTATACACAAAACATGTTTCTCAATGTCAAGGAAACTTCCTTGGCAGGACGGGTCCTTCCAAGTCATTTTATTGAACACGCAAATGAGACAGCAAGTGCACATCATTGCGTCATTACATCAGTGAAAGGTCCACTTTTGGCGCTGCAAAAATGGTAGTGCTACTGGTTTGGTTTCTGTACCGCACTGTTTAAACACACTTGACTGTCCTTATTTTGTCTTGTCAGCCCTCATAGAAATAAATAAATAAAAGTAAGGGATAATGTATAGCGAGACTGTTGTTATAGCGAATCCAACGTAAAGCGGAGGGGTCTTGAATCAGCCTGAAGGGGTTGTATTCACTGTAACAACCACCTCACTATACATTTTCCCACTTATAACATGACTACCTACCAAATAAATCAATATTTAGACACAAAATATTGATTTGAACAGGAGTTTATTCATTTAAAAACGATTATATTACTAGAGTGAACAGTTGCGTCCATAGCAACACGATCTAGCTGTTGTAAAAAAGAAAAAAAAGCTGTCTAATATGAAGTAAAAATAAAAAAGTGAATCACCAGTAAAAGGGAACAGCTTTAAATCCCCCCTCTGCAAATCAGTTGAGCCGATATGTTTAATGTCAAACATTAGGCTCAGGGCCGGATTAAGAGTTCAGAGGCCTGGGCACAATGTCTTGTAGGCCCCCTCTTAGGCAGGCCAAATGTATATTTTGTCCAAGGACATTTTAATATGTAATTTACAGTTTTACTGACTTAATGACTTAAAATTAACTTTGTTTAACTATGCTGGAGTCAAGTTCATAAATGGTTGTTCTTTCCTATAGGAATTTGCAAAACTATGTTGGGTGGACCCTTAATATACATTTATAGTTTTACTGATTTACTTTTCCTCTAGGGGGGTTCAGGGGCAAATTTTGTACATTTTAAGGTTCAATGCATCAATCTCGTGCTCTTTGAGAGATCAAAATGAAGAGCTTCAACCTATGAACTGCTCGTTGAACAAAGAAAACGCATTGATTTGTACCAGGACAATAAACAGGGCTCAAACATCTTTTTAGTTGAGTCTCAGTCTACACATTACATTATCAATGGAGTTTTAGGATCCCAAATAATTATTATAATAATGTAAAGTCTTGTGCTGTTTTATAAACGCAAAAAGCCATGTCATGGTTTCGATTTTAGTTAGTTGGCAAAATAACACGCTAGAGACCTATGTTAGGTTATACATTTTACATCTCATATGTGTTGGGAAAAGGGAGAAGAGACTTCGGCAAATGGGCGGATTCAAACTCAGGTCCGAGCGCTGCGGATCAAAAGCTCATTCACGCGCTCTAAGCGTTACAACCTACGCCACTTTAGCTGTGATGTGATTGGCGTCTTTTTTCATAAAAAGACAGGCACTTAGTGCAAACATATGCTCCATTTTATCAAACCGTCCCTCACGGCCTCGAAACACTACCGGCCCACCGGAGAAACTCCCGACTCTCCCAATTGCCACTCCGCCGCTGGTGCCCAGGGCCCCTTAGATGTCGTGGACCCCTGGGCAAGTGCCCAGTTGGCCCTATGGTTACAGCACAGTCTCATCCCAATTCGTCATATAACTGACGTTTTGGGACGTCTTTTGACCATTCGTCAATATACGACTTTTCAGGGCCCCCTTAAACGTCGGTAGATGACGTTATGGGATCCTAACTCTACCCCAGACCTAAACCTAACCCTAAACCCAACTCGTCACCTAACTGACGTTAAAGGTAAAGCGTCAGTTGTATGGCGACCCGGGATCGTCATCTATCCGACGTTTAAGGGGGCCCTGAAAAGTCGTATATTGACGAATGGTCAAAAGACGTCCCAAAATGTCAGTTATATGACGAATTGGGATGAGACTGTGTTGATGGTTAATCCGGCCCTGATTAGGCTGTATCAAAAGGTAAGTTTGTGTCCGCTGCCATGGTCCATAGATATATATGTTCGTTAAATCTATAAGTTCTGGAACCACTGAATCATTGAACTATGTTGGTTTAACAACAAAACTTGCCATTATAGTTGAATAACAATGCATTCAGAAAATACACCTCTGGTCAATGCAATGGTCTGTCATTAGATGGAATCTTTCTTCCTTTAATAGACCATAAATTATCATGAATTCTCACTCTCAAAAAAAAAAATCAATAATAATAATCAATAGAGCCTTATCTAAATCCTGTACTAATATTATCTGATATTTTCATAATCTTGCTGAGTCTGAAAGGATGACCTATTGAAAAAAGATGAACAGGAGGAGATGACCTTAGCTGTGCACAAATTTCAGGAACACCTCTGTGTTTTGATGTCCATCAGTCTGCAAATAGTCATCAGGAGAGGAAATAATGTCTGTGACACCTTCTGGTGCTGACAGAATCCTAGACCTAGATTATCTTCAAGGGAATTGTATTAGGTGCTGTCTTTGGAATAGAAGATGAAAAAAAAGGCTAATGTTTGTTGGAGGTTTCTCTGCAAATTGTGACTGTTCAAACACATGCTCTCTGCAGCTGTGCTATATTTGAGGTTGATATTTATGCCGGTAAAATTGAAAGCTCATGCTGTGTAATATATTAAGCCTTTGCCTGGTTTGCAGAGAGGCAAAGTAGCTGCCTCCAATCCTGCGCTGAAATGGATTTGAGGTTTTGACTCCCGGTGGCAACGCTAATAAGTCCTTGAATAAAGAGTATAATATATTCTCATTCTCGTAATGATGGAAATTTTGCTGAAATGTGGCTTGCTTCTTTGAAGTCAGTGAATTTTTTCTTACTGATGCATAGCTCATATGAAATGGATATTCCACAATTACTGAATTTGAGATCTTCTATCTGGTATGATTTTTAACAGTTTGTTCAGGCAAGCATCACTAATACTTATGCGTGCTTATGCTTATGCGTTCATTCATACAGCAGTTTTGTCGCTGGAGGTCAACAGATGGATACTGTTGGTTGTTGTTGGCGTCTCTACTGCTACTGTAGATGCTCTAAGGTTAGTAGTGGCCTTAGCTTTTGAAATATGATCACAAATGAGATCAACTGACTGTTAAAATAATCTAATTCCAATTTAATAGTAATATAATAAAAAAGTAACGCACTTGCTGGATCACTAGGGCAGAAATCTGTGAAAATGATTCAAATGGTTGTTGTTGTGTTGCATCTTAATATTGGTGTATTCTGTCATGTTTGGTGCTTTATCTTTAAGTATTTGCAGTCTGGTATGTGTGTAGGATGCTGTATCAAGCAGCGTTCTCTCCAAAACTCCCTATCTGCCACCTCTTTTCACTTGCTTTTGAAGATACAAAAAGAAGTGTGTATTTTAGGGGATAACTGATGAATAAGTTACAGCTCCAGTGGAACTTCAGGGCTCCATAAATCATTCACATCCAGCATTAAATTCTGAAAGACTGAATGCTCTGTGGTTCAGATGTTGATATTGTACGTACATGTGTTCAACTAAAGTCCACACACACAGTATCAGTCAATGCATTTTCTAGACCTGCCAGCTTTGGTTTGTACTTTTCCTCTAAGCACAAAACCACACCTATTATTTTATAGCTTTATTTCTTAGTTTCACAGTAATGGGAAATATTGATTTGTAAATTAAATGCAATTGAATTTGTTCGCAGCCCCTTACCCACTATTCACTAGGGGCCAAACTGGAGAAGGCCTCTGATTGCACAATATTAGCTGTGCAAAAATATATATACTAAATGTGCACAGAAAGATTTGCCAATTCAGGGATTTGGACATGTCAGTGTTGTCACTGGGATCTCATCCAAATCCTTCAGAATCCTACATGCGTTTTTATGATTAAAAGAGTTCTATTAGCATATGAATGTTAAAATATGAATATTCATGATTGCATTATTAATGCATATAAACAAGGCAAAAGATCTGCTATCTGTCTGTCTGTCTGTCAATTATTATTCAAATCAGTTGTTGTAACTATAATTTTAACCGAGATAATTTGGAATTATGCACGATTTATCACCTCTTTCCTCAAAAACAAAATGACAAAATAGTATAACTATGTAATAACCATGTAATAGCTATGTATCAACAGTAACGTGTGTCAGAGAATGCTATGGTTCCAATGGTATATTTTTACAGAGGTTGGTTTGTCTTGAAGCTAGGCCATGTTCTTCAAATTAATCTTTACCATTAACAGTACTCACTTGTGATTTAATTACATTGTACAATCATTCTAAAATGGCAGTGCAAAAAAGCACTGCAGCTTTAAAAGAGAGAAGTCTATACAAACTAAAATAAATGGCGCACACTAAGGCTGAAATGATCTACTAAATATATATATATATATATATATATATATATATAGTAGATCATGGTGATTCACAAACATGCTTTTGCTCCCATTAATATATATATATATATATATATATATATATATATATATATATATATATACATTAATGGAGCAAAAGCATGTTAAGCAGTTTGAGCTGAATGAATTGCAGTGAGTTTTGAACAAGAAAAAAAAGGAAAAAGAACAGAGAGGAACTTCAATATAATGACAAGTTCACAAACACACACTCACACACACACACACACACACACACACAGAAAATGAGCCATTCATTCCACATTCTCTTATCTGTCTTCGGTCAGGCCTTTAGTTCTGTGGGTGACGAGTTACCGACTCTATAGTTTCTGCTAATTGCTCTCATTGAGTATAGCAGCACATTGCAGTACTGCAGATGAATTATACAACCCTGACAGAAATATCTTCTCTCTGAGAAACCCTGTTCTACACACCACAGCACTAATGAGACTTCCTCTCATTTTCAATGGTCATCTGTGTAGTGGTTTTGGCATAATGCAGCGGTAATGTGCTGGCAGATGTCAAGTGTTTGCGCTTGCAAATGTTTAGGGGCTGCTGAAATATTTGCTTTCATTTTGCACTGAATTACTAATTTGTCCAATTTAGTCAAGATCTCTTGCACTGAAAAAGTGCTAATTTATTATGAACCATTTTACAGCTTCTTCCTGACCCTTACTCTGTACCCTAACCAGATGTGATGCAAGAAGATTTCGATATGAATATGCACCGATATGAAAATTTTGGCCGCTATTGATAACCGATAATTTTTTATATTTGATAGCCGATATATCGGCTCAGTAAACTTAAATCCAATTTTTTATCTAATTTTGAGAGCATGATTACAAAAACAAAAGTCTCACAATTAAACCCATGTCCCAAGCGCACAAATTTATAGTGCTGTATAGCTGATATGACAGATTTGCACTGCACATGTTGAACCGCAGAGATTTCAATCATATTTCAAGAAATTCAAAAACATAAACAGTGCTCAACAAGCATCTCAGCTGAAGGGAATAATACATTATTTATCGGCTTTAAAATATCGGCCACATTTTCTAACCAGGCCAATAACGATAACATTAAAAAATGAACATATATCAGCCGATACCGATATGCTGGCCGATATATCGTGCATCCCTATATTAACAATCAACTTGTTATAATTGATTATGAATATTTGGATCAGTTAATCGGGTTAACTTTATGTAGCTACATTAACATTACAACCAATTACTCTGTTCATCCCGCTGAACACTCAATTTTGGTTATTAATTAGTTAATAGAATTGTGCATTTCCGGGCATGGGAAATGTCTTTCTTATTAAGTACTACTAAGAGCAAGTTGTCACTGTAAAAATATTTTCAAGATTTGTTATCACAACATATTTTCTTTTGTCAAATCAACTTTATAATAATTTATTTAGTTGAGATAACTATTCATTTTCAGTTTCTGATGATTAAATTAATCTCCTTCATTGTATTAACTCACTTTTTCCAGTTCAATGAACTTAATATTTTAAGGCAGGGGTCGGGAACCTTTTTACCAAGAAGAGCCAAACAAACAAAACAAAATTGAGAAATTTTTCAAAAGAGCCAGAGCAAAGTTTACACTCGTATATTAGACAATTTGCAACAGTAATATATAATAACAACAGTAGTAATATACGACTTGCACTGGTAGCAGCTCTGGCAGTTATATAACGTTACAACAACACTGTTTTTTTGTGTGTGTGTGTGTGTGTGTGTGTGTGTGTGGGGAGGGGGTGTTTGACTAGCTCTCGCGAGGCACATACGCGTGTGCATGACAGCTCTCTGCCATGCACGCGCCTTGTGCTATGTATGTTGCGCGCAGTATGTTCTATCTTGCTCTAGATTCCGGGAGATTTTAACAAATTTTCGGGCATCAGGGAGACGCTATCATCAATATGCGGGAATCTCCCGGAACTTCCGGGAGATTTTGTTCACTGACATGCTGGTTTCTAGCACACTGGACGAGAAGCGCAGCGCCTCATTTAAAATTCAAACACTTTATTCTCTAGGACTCCTAGACTCAGGAGTGTACACCGGTGACCGGCGGCAGTGGCACATTCAGTCTCTGTCCGCGCGCCCAGCAACGGCTCAGGACCTTGTTCAAAATCCTGCCTCGCCACAGAGCGCATTTACATCGTTTTATATACAGTTTTATACTTTTATTTGTGTCAAACGGTCGTTAATGTAAATACTGACTTCACCGTGTGCTGCAATAGGCTACTTTTACATTCATTTTCAGAAATCAGCTGCTTAAATGAAAATTGCTGAGGAAAATTGCTGAGGTAAAGTGTTCTGCAGACTTAGCAACGATTGTATTTAATTGTACAGTACAATTATAACATAGGACAGACATTATTTTAATTCCATAATGTCCTTAAACATAACAATATTGCCGGCCATAAACTGAGAAGTGCGCGTCCGGTGCCTCTTTCCTAGACGCGGCGCGCGCTTCTCGTCCGGTGTGCGATACTTCTGTCCTAGACGCGGCGCGCGCTTCTCGTGCGGTGTGCGACCCTCTTATGACACCACACATATTGAGAAACGGGCATCATAAACAAGTGATTAGCAAGTGCTGCATGGTGCATCTCAAATTGTCTCTTAATATTTTACTTTTTGAGAGCCTTTTTCAGTCAACATTTGAAAATTAGAGGAGAGCCATATAAAATCCTGAAAAGAGCCATATATGGCTCGCGAGCCATAGGTTCCCGACCCCTGTTTTAAGGCAACCAGGTTACTTACTTTTTTAAGTTAAACCTACAATATTTTTTTACAGTGTATGATTTTTGACTCCAGATATGAGCTTGAGACATGGACAACTTTACGTGTCATATGAAAAAGGCTTTATTAACTTGACCATTTAACATTAACTAGAACATTTAAACTTCAAAATACACATACATGCATACAGTTTCCCAAGGCAAAGAAGAACAACAGTCTGAGCAAACCATCCATTTAGTTCTAACACACCCTTCTTAAAAGGGGTAAGGATACTTAATGTATCAAATAATGAGACTAAGTTTGATAATTCCATGTCTCGTCCATTTGCATTCAACTGTACTGTTGCAATTTGTTGAAGCTCCATTTGATCTTTGCTGATGTGGTCTTGATTAGAGAGAACCAGTGGGAGACAGAGGATCTTTGGTGAATAAAAAGACAAGACAAAAAGACTAGTTCAGCAGCATCATCTTCATGCTGGGACTTCTCAAGAAGGACCAAGAGTCAGAGAGCCAGAGGCTAAGAGGACCAAAGAGGACAAGTGGAGAGCTAAGAGGACAAGAGAGCGCAAGAGAGGGAAAGGCTGGTGTGGATGAAATTTATAAACTGAGAAAAGTCCAACCTCGTAGGGTTGGCTCTGCCAATGAGAAGGGTGGAAGTTCCAGGTGGGAATTTGGTTTATTGCTCTTTGTTTAAGGGTGCTCATTGCTAATAGAATATATAGGATAGAAAATGTAGGGTTAAAAGGGTTCATTTCTCCTTCTCAGCAAGAATTAAGTTCATGCACATTCTTTTGGGTCATAAAACTTATCAATGTTGTAACAAGACCCCGAGTTCTACCACTGTGTTGGCTTGATTTGGGGGAAGTTTCACAGACCTATGTTGGGATAGTGAGTTTGCTGGATTATTCATTAAATATAATGAATCATTTGTCATTCTGATTGGTCCAGACACTACAATGCCATGCCAAACCCTCAGTGAGTTGTCATGACAGAACTATGATGCTGTGCAGTTGCATTAGGTGTTTCTTGCTGTTGAAGACTGAAGTAGACTGCTGTAGCCAAACCATGTTATTGTGTCCTTAATCTCAGAAAGAATGAGAAGCTATGAGGCCCTTTGGATTTAGTTTTCATTGTGTTTGCTTTAAGTGGGAGCAAGAAAAGACAAACTTTTCCAATTTCCTGAGCCACTGACAGAGGACATTTTTATCGTTTAGAAGGCCCCTTGAATGTGCCGCACTAAGGGCGGTAATTGTGTAGGCCTGTTAGAGTTGATTCTGCACTTGTGGGTAGTTCGGTAGAATGAAATTTTCGTAATTCCCTTTATATCCACGGGACTTGCGTCTGGCGCTGATATCTGTCTCTCATTAGCGATCGTGCTATGCCTCATACGACAGACGTTAAAACATCAGTGTATTCACTTATCCATAAACAATATTAGACCTATCAGCATGACAACAATTTCCATAGTTCCGCTTATGCGTCATCAACTTAGGCCTTTGTTATTGTAAGAGGTTACAGTAGCAACCCCTAGTGGTGAAAAAAGTTGCATATTGTAGCTTTAAGATAAAACTGCTCTTTTAGCATTTTAGCTTTTAGAAATCGTCGTAAAATGTGCAAGAAGCAATGTCATTTTGCACTAATGTCGCCACAGGCACGTTTTTCCAATGAGCCTGTGTTGCTATACTCAGGCAGACAATAATTTGTGTACACAAAATTTTCTCTAAATGATGATTACAATGAACATGGCATAGCTACATCTTTAATTCTAGCCGAGAACCTCTTACTTGGAAAGGAAGCACAAATTATAGCCCAGTACCTTATAAACACAGCTTTGTTTTCTGTCAGACTGACTCCCCACCATGAAATGTTGGGTGGGTTTAAAACCTGTGCATCATCATCACGCCATTGGGTAGAGCTTGCTAATCAGATCAGAGTGTTGTAATTCATAGGCCATTTTTGTGTGCTAAATGTATCTGATGATCAGCAGGGGCGGACTTAACCATTAGGCAAAGGTCGGCAACTGCCTTGGGCCCCGAGCTACCTAGGGGCCACCAAAATGTCCCATTAAATTATGCTTAAGTTGTTTGTTTGTTTGTTTTTTTCCTTTTCGCAAATTATATATTTCTAAAAAACGCATAAAATCATTAGTGTCGCAGACAGAAGGGTCCCCCCACCTCAACTCACTGCATTGGACTATTCCATTTTCTCATTTGACTTTCTGCGTGCGAAAGTGACAAGGCTGTAAGGCACCAAAAAAAAACTGATGGAGAAAAAGAAGCGACACGCAGAGTGTTCAGAGTAGTAGACAGAGTAAAAATGAAGCAAATCTACAGCTAACTTACCCAAGCGGTGCTGAAAAAGCAGGACGCGGGAGGAAAGCAAAACGTTTTCAGCAACATTGCAGAAGGTAACAAACTTTTTTGTGATGCCCACTGACAATGACAACAATGCTAGTCCATGGAAGTCCATGGCCGGAGCCAGCTATGAAGTCACCGTCGGACCTCTGTCATTTTTTTACATTCAAAAATAAAATGTCACGCTCTCTATTAATCAGCCGTTTAAACCACCTCATATGAGAGCGCGTTGTGAGCGCACGGGTACAGTCTCTGTGTTGCCAGATCCACCTTATGGAAAGTTGCAGTAGTCTTCTGGACCTGTTTTTCTGGTTTAATGTGACACTTTAGGAAGTTATAAAGTGAAAGTTATAAGTTAGGCTTAGTGATATATTAATCTTATTTTCAAAACACAAGCTTTGGACTTATTTCAGACTATTATTATTAATTTGTTTTGTTTTTCGTAGCAATATTTTACTGTTGGCATTAATATAAAAAAAGCTTATGGACAAACTGTAATTGCATAAAGTTACCACATTCGGTAAGACAAACGCAATGATCATCGTGATTATCTGGAAGAAATGTATAACACTATCAAAAACTATAGCATAATATACAGATCTGTTTGAATGAAATTTGCCAAAAAACTTACCTGACCAGCTGGAAGACGTCTCATGCTGTTTAGTTAACCTTTCACAAATTCATCATAAAAACATTAATTAAAGTAGTGTTTCTCAACTAGCAATCTATTCAGTCAGCATATTTGTGTTTTGATCTGTGCGAATTACAGAATTATAAGACTTGTTAGACCGATTTTTTTCTATATTTCTTTGCACAAAACTCTCTAGAAAGTGCCATTTAATGGTTTATTTTTCAAAAAAAAAATTTAAATAACTTTTTTCGTTCTCTTTTATAAGATCTACCTTCGCTTGGGCCCCCAATTTGCTAAATCCGCCACTGATGATCAGTGAAGGGCCGTGAGCCGTTTACAACACATTTATGCACTTGCTTCCATCACATCCAAAGGCTTTTTGCCCTCATTTGCCCTCTCTACATAAACACTACATGAAAAAGTAGAACTGACAGTTATTTGAAGGACACTTCTCATGCTCTGCGATTTGCTCAGGGTTATTAGATATCGGATGTATGTTTCTCTCTCAGCAGGCAGAGGTCTGTGGGGATATTTCACAGTCCATTAGTGTTACTGGACCGTAGAGTATGTCCGATCTGACAGCTCATCACTTTCGTATTAAAGCATCTATTGAGATGGCCATTTCTGAGATGTCAGCTAATGAGCTGCATCTCTGTTCTTATTCACTTCATATGTGCTTTGTCTCAGAGGACGCTGGTGTTCATAAACCTCCACACAGGTCTAGTTTTAAAGGCATTCTTGCTTCTTTCTCTCTCTCTCATCTCCCTGCCCACCTCCATTTTTAACTTTCTCTGTATGTCTTCAGGATAAACAATCATTCCCCTAAATAAGGCTTAGAATTGCCATGACCATGTAATTTTCTGTATTGGCCCCTCTCTCCGGAGAATAGAGGTGGCCCAAGGTGAGAAAAGACAGAAAGGAAAAAAAAATAGAAGCAGAAACTTCCCTGTCTTCGTGCCTTCTCTTTCTCAAATCCCCATCAGTTCATCTGTAATGATTTGACTGTCGATACAAGATCTGTTTCAAAACCTAGTGAGCTGTATTGCAGTGTGATATTAATAGATCAGTATATCTTCTTAAATTGGCCATTTCGAGATTATTGCATGGTTCAATAACTGTACCCACTTGATCATTTCACCGAAACTTTAACTCTCTCCTGTGTCAGTTCCAAAACCTATTTCAGTGGAGAATGAAAAATCTAAGAACAAAATGGCCTCAAACGTAACATGTATTTGATAGGGGTACTGTAGAAAACTGTTGCAAATAGATCTTTCTCTGAAGTATTAAAGGCTGTCTAGGTAGGCATCTCACTTGTTTTTGGATCAAAGTTAAAATGTAGATTATTTCAGTGTTAGCCTGCTGCCTGTAAACTCGATTCCTCATTAATGTTCATTTTAGACGAATGCTGGTAATAAAAGTGAATGTGTGGCCCCAAACCTTCCCAGAAATCTAATTTACAGTAAGTCAGCTTTATTGTGATGTCATGAGTGCCTAAAGTGTTTAAAATGCAATTGAGCTCAAACTAATGAGCTTTAAATGGTTGCATTCACATTGCAGTGCTACTAAAGTAATGGGGATGCTGTTTATACATCGCATGGGCCGTGATACCATTAGAATCTTCATAGTAAACAACCTCATTCAGCTCTGTGAATCAGACTGTAATGGCCAATTCACACCACACTGACAGACGCCAACCAACGGCCATGGACACTTCGCTAGGGTTTGTCGGTTCAGTGTTTTACCACTTTCCAAATCTGTATGACTTTGTTTCTTCAAACGGATATGTTTTGAAGAATGTTCAAGCTGCTCTTTTCCATATAGTGACCAAAAATAAAAACACAGTCTCATCCCAAGACGTCATACAACTGACGCTTTTGACCATACGTCAGCATCCGCCGTTTTAGGGTACCCTTTAAAGTCGGTTAGATGACGATCCTGGGCCGTTATACAACTGATGCTTTACCTTTCAGCGTCAGTTAGGTGACGGGGTAGGTTTAGATCTGGGGTAAGGTTAGGATTAGATAGCGTCATCTAACCGACGTTAAAGGGTACCCTATAACGGCAGATGTTGACGAATGGTCAACATGACGTCTTGGGATGAGACTGCGCTGAAAATAACAATGTAAAATGTGAAGATATACAGATAATATCAGTGTTGGGGAGTAGTTAATTACAGGTAGCGTAGCTACTAACTTAACTACATTTTTCAGTAGCTTGGCAGTAGCTCAGTTGCTTTTTAAACAGTGTAACTTTTCCAGTAGCTAACTACTTTTTGCAGCAAGTAGCGGTGTAGCGCGAGCAAAAGCTACATTGCTACATTGTCGAGCCTGCGCGAAACAGCGCGATGCAAGGATATCCTTCTTCTTGTTAGATTACAAACTCCATTGTCATTACCGCCACCTGTTGTTTAATCACGCATCTTGCGGCTAACGGTTCACTGACGTACAGAAGTGGGTTGACACACCCATATTATGATTATATAGCAAGACGTGATGGCAGATTTGGAGGATGAAGAAACAACTAACGTTAATTACCCATGGCCTTATTTGTCCAAGTATTTTTGAGAAAATGTTCTACATGCAATTTACGTTGGATGTATATTTCGTTCTTGCAATGGTGTAGGCTATTTGTTGCACTTTTGACAAACAGTCAGAGATATTTTAGAGTTGTGTGTAATAAAACAAAACTCTTTAAAATCGTAATTGCATTGCCTTGTTTTAAACACTTAATATTTTACTTAAAACATTCCTCAGACACTTATTGAGTTATTTATAATATACGTTCTTCAAAAAGCAAAAGTAGTTTCAATGTAGCTAGCTACTTTTTGATTGTAACTTGTAGTGTAGCTAACTACTTTTATAAACGGGTAGCTTGACTGTAGTTAAACTACTTTAACTTACGAGTAGCTTGTAGCTTGTCAAAATACAGTTTCAGAGTAGCTTCCCCAACACTGGATAATATACACAGTTTCCATGGTTCCCATGTTTCCGTGGTTTATCATTGATTGATTAAAGGGGTCATTAACTGGCTTTTTAAATTTTATTATATTGTTGTCTGAGGTCAACTTATGATGTTCGCTTGGTTTTTGCATTCAAAAACATCAAAATGAATAAGTAATAGGCTATTTTGTACTGAGCCTGAACTGAAAACGCTCGGTTTTTATGGGCGTTCTTGCACTGAAGACTTGGAAGTAAATGCCCACTGCTGTGAGTGGATAACAGTTTTGCATATTATAATGAGTTTCAACTCGATTGCAGGTGGGGGAAATTGCTCTGAAAACATCCAGTTTTGTAAAATGGCAAACGCAATGATTCACCCATACATGTTCAACCCAGAGTCCGTGTGTAGCACAATTCCTGCCAGATCCAATATAGACGGCACAGCACCGTTCTTTACTCTTTATCGGTCTTGTTTACTAAACAATCCTTAGTAAAATGAAGGGAACAGATGGACAATGTTTTACCTCATCAGCTGGGACGTCATTAAAAGTAACGTTTATCCATGCAGTCCTATTGGAATCCAGAGGAAGCTTATGCAGCGACTGTCTTCCACAACCAGGCACTGCACAATATGTTGTATTGCTCGTAGGCATCTATGCTATTTAGCTATGCGTGTAATGCGTGAATCGGTGGGCGGGGCTAAACTGGCCGTGTTGAAGTAGGCGTTGATCTTCTTCTGCGGGGTGGTGTTTTATCCTCTTTGACGTCATAGTTCCCCACTTTGAAAAACGAGTTGTTTGCTGAGCCTGGTGTCAATAAAAGCTTTTATTGGACTAACAAGGATGTTTTCAGTACAGGATATTCTTATAATATGATGACCTCTTAGATGTCAAAAGTTCAAGGAAAATGTTATTCCTCAGTTCATCACCCCTTTAAGTTGAAGACTTGTTGCTTGTTTTTATCATTGGTTTGGTTTTCAAAATATTGGGCTTGCTTCCTGTTCATTCGCGTTATGTTGGTCGTTCTGTTTGTTATTCTGATTTAAAAGTATCTTGAGTATTTCGTTAATTTTTAGTCTGTTAATAAACTTAAACAATTCTGCAATTAGATCCATCTTTGTTTGTCCTCTCTGCGTCAACCAGCTGTGACAACCATATGTTGAGTCTATGTTGCCTCTATTCAGACACTATATGTTTTTTCTATTTCAATCTATCATTGTGGAATAATAGCCTGGGCGTGAAATTACACAAAACTAGACCTTTTATATGTAATAAATTTCTTGTAACATGTCAATCCGACAGGCTTTACCTCTTCAGTGGGTGTTTCTTGGCCAGATATTTGGACGCAAGTAGCAATCCAACACCCCACTACTCGCATATATAGCACTGAATAAATTACTACTCAAGCTAGTGTATATCCAAAAGTGTGTTGTGATCATGTGACTTCAAAAGCACTCAGCTGCAGTTAGATGTCTTGTTACATAATATCAATGTCTGGGGCTTTATTTTTTAAATAAGCAAATTGAGGCACAGAAACCTCACTTTTTCTCTTAACCATGAGCAAACTCAGAGATAGATGACACATTTCAGAGCACTTTCTGTAACTTGGAGATCTATATACAATAGGATCAGTTTACTTCACAAAGTTTACTTCCATTGTGCAGTAAGCTTTTAAAGCTTCTACTGTAGCTAAACATATAACAGATTACATTTGCAGAATGGTTTCTTTATCATGATGGAAAATTAATAAATGAATATTTCTTTTAATAATTAATAAAATAAATAAACAAAACACATTCAATTAGCAAATCCCATTCGCAAGCTGCTTTATGGTGTTAAGGGGCTCATTTTATTGGTGTTAAAGGTGTCTGCTGTCCACACCTCATTATCAGCTCTTTTTTTAACACATTCCCTTTCCTCAGAATGACAGGGGTGGATCTCGAGCAAATCTTCACGCTCGAGATCTATTTTAAAGCTGCAGTCCTCTAGAGAGACAGATCCTTGTTTGCCTGCAGCCCATTCAGGATAGGATGGCAGTGGATTATCTGAAGCACTGTGTGTTTCATTTGAAAACATGCAGTTTGCGTAGCGTGTGGATTGTATCTCCGTGCGCACCTTATTGTTTCTTAGGACCCTTCAGTGACCAGACCATGAAAGCATAGCTGACATACAACTGTTTACATTTTCCTTCAGTCCATCTTGTCTATGGGAGGAATGTTTGGGAAAAATGACAGTGAGTCCAAAGGAACAGTATTTAAAGCGATAGTTCACTTTAAAATTAATTGTTGGCATGTTTTAGCTTACCTCAAGGGCATGTGAGATGTAGGTGTCTTTGTATCCACGGTATTTTCAATTTTGATATTTTTACGTCAAACCGTTCTTGTCTGTCAGTCATACAATGTAGGTCTATGGTCACCACCTCAAAGAGCATGCACAGAGAAGTCCAAATTAAACATGATTTAATGACTCGTAAATGTAAGTACACATTGATGGCCTAAGACACGAAACGAGCGGTTTGTATGAGAAAACGAACAGGATTTATATTGTTTTTCCCTCTTGTAACCACAACCACGTCCACTGCAAGTGTGTATGTCACTCATTGTTTACACAGAGATTTCAGAAGTGTTATTCTTCACTGTGAAGAAGATCTAAGCATATTTAGACATACAGGAAATTGCAATGGAAGACAATTTCGATATATCAATCTTTTTTTTTTTCGCAACTGAGCAAGAGATCACTTACGGCGCATGCGCAGACCGAAGCGCCGTGCCTTCAGATCACTTGGACGTGGCTGTGGTTACAAGAGGTAAAAACGATAGAAATACTGTTCGTTTTATCACACAAACCGCTCGTTTCGTGTCTTAGGCCATCAATGTGTACTTACATTTACGAGTCATTAAATCATGTTTAATTTGGACTTCTCTGTGCATGCTCTTTGAGGTGGTGACCATAGACCTGCATTGTGACTGACAGACAAGAATGGTTTGACCTACAAATATCAAAATTGAAACTACTGCGGAAACAAAGACACCTACATCTTGGATGCCCTTGAGGTAAGCTAAAACATACCAAAAAATTATTTCAAAGTGAACAATCTCTTTAATTGGGGATTTCGCAATGGAGGAATCTTTTCATACTTCCCAGAACTATTGGCAGGAGTACCCCTTTTGTTGGGCGTGTTCGCAACGCAGGAACTAGGAGCGATTTTAGTTCTAGGAACTCCTTTTGGAGGAACTAATTTTGCTCCTACTTCAGAGTATGGTCTGAACCAACAGAAACTATCGGTGAGGTTAGTGTACGATGATAGTCAGAACACACGCAAAACACCAGTACCCGCCATTTTTATTAAAGCTCTGTACACACACACACAGATTATAGCCTCTATATTTACTCCACAAACTAACTGTATGAACATAGAAAACAGTGATAGATGGACCTCTCAAACTTTACACTGAGGAAAAATTTCAACACAACTTTGAGGGGACCAAGAGAAACGTAATTATGTATTTCTGCTCAGCTAGTGACATGGGACACCCTGGTAGTTAGTTTTAAACTGGGACAGCGAGTCTGAGCCTCGAACAATATCAGGAAGGCTATTCCAGAGTTTAAGAGCTTAATGTGAGAACGCCCTCCCTCCTTTAGTGGATTTAGAAATCCTAGGAATGACCAGAAGCCTCGAATTTATGTCTGATACATGTATAACATAATAAATAAGAGATCTCTTGGCAAAATATCTGGTGTAGCTTCCGTGATTTCAACAATAATGGGGAAAAGCATGATTTTCAAATATACACACAGGCTCAAGTGGCCTATTGCTTCTATAAAATGGCAGTATCCACAATTTTTTTTTCTTTAATAAAATGTTTTTACTGAAAAACCTATAAAATATCACTTAATTTCAAAATCTTCTAATTCAGTCCCATGAGAGCTGCCCAATTAGTTATATCAACAAAAATGAATCTTGTAGTCCTAACAAAGATGATTAAGTTAACTTCCGTTGTTGACGAGCAGTTCTTCCGTAAGCATGACTTTACGCTGTTAATGGTTTCAACACAACAAAGCAAATTGAAATGCGTTTGCATCTGCATTTTACAGCTTCAAAATGTTGCTTATCCAATTAGAATTTTCAGTCAGAAGTGTTACAATGCAAAGTAACTAAATAATTGACCCTTCGCTGAAGCCACGCTCAAAAACCACCACTGGCCAATCGAGTCTTAGCAACCGTAACTATGCGTGGGAGGTCTGGCAAGCTTTCGAGTGAGGGAAATATGCTGAAGCATTGTGCGTATGGATTGTGCAAATCTGATACCGGTATACTGAAAGTTTGGAAAGGGAGAGGAATTGTTTTCCTTCCAGATAATCTAAAAGCCGAGGGGAGAAATGATGGGCGTGATCAAGCAGTGTGCGAGACCCATTCAAAACTACCGGTAAATGTCGACATGGTTAACAAAAATACCTATTGCTTGGAAATATTGACGGTTCTTTGGTCATAATGATAAGAAAAAAGACGATAAAGACAAGACAAAGGCTCACTGACATAGCCTACTTTAAAATATATTTCAGTATTTTGTTAATCGACGTCTAACTAACGTTTCGCCTGACTAACTAACTTTAACCCAATCTGAGCGCGGCTCTCCCGGTATTAGTGTTAATCCACAATATTAATGGATAAGCTGTTTGATTTATAATTTTTTTAGGATTATTTTCACATCCGAACATAGCTGTTCCTCAATTTGTGTGTTTCAATTTGAGTGATCAGCATATGAGGCGCTGCTGCTTGCGCTGGGACTATAACGTTAGGCTTTAGCTTCAATTTTTAAGAAATTATTCTCTAATCGGTTGCATATTATGTCGTGGATATATCCCTTGAATGGAATACTGCAGTCCCTTTTGTCTTGCACTCTCAGATATTTCACAGAAAATTACTAATTATTTGATTGGGAATGTCTGACGCCGGTGCATCAGCAACAGTAACTAGGGAGGGCGGGGCTTAACGAAGGGTCAATTCTTACAGAACCATATTCTATGAATAAACTTAATGAATAAAATAAATGGAATTGGTTGTAATTACACCCAACCCCACAATGCATTTGTCCCTTAGATTACAAAGAAAAACGCTTATCTTTTTTTACTGTATTCTTAATGCATCATAGTACCACTCATAATGTCAATTAATACAACCAAATTGTTGTATGTCCTCGTAATGATAAAATGAGGAACATGAAACATCCACACAATGTATTGATTTGAACTTTCGGGCGTGTAGTTATCTCACCATCTACCAAACAGAGGCTGTTGTAGATGTGTCTCTTAGATAAAGTATTGCTGTAGGTAATAGGATTGAGGCTCGCTAGCTCATTTCTTAATTGCATCCCATTCGTTGTGGGCTGTGCCTGTACTATCTTGACAAGTATCATTCTGAACTGGATCGAAGTAGCAAAACTGGTTTATAAGGAAGAAATCCTGCAAGACAACAATAGTAGTGATTTATGAATTTGATTTCTTTTTCAGTAGTGTTCTGGGAATATTGGCTCATTTTGAACTGGGAGCATTGATATTCTGCAGTAAAATCACCATAAGGCATTTCAGTGTTCCTTTTTCATATTTATATACACACTCAGCCTCTTCAGTTTAATTCAATTCAGTTCCAATATTAAATGTATAAAGCATATTAAGCTGAGGAAAAAATCATTCCAGTTGCTTATTTGGAAAAGATGATCAGTGAAGCATGGAACATGATGGGACATGCTGATGTGACGGCATTCAGCAGAACAGTGTGATAAAGGTCCAAGACTGGCAAAAAAATCAAGCTATACTGAACAATGAATGATTAATCACTCAGTCTCACAACACACACACACACATAAATGAGGACATATTGTTTTCATGTAAATTGTAGAGCCTAAATCCTAACTCACAAAGAATATAGCCTATATAAAAAAAGTACAAATCAGTCGATTTAATTCTCCAACATCGACAGTACATTTATCATTCAAGTTTATATATGTTTTGATATGTAGTTATTGCCATATTTTGTGATTGTCCAAAGGCATTTCTGCAATGTTTACAGTGTATTGAGTAGAGATTTTCTGACTGATGCAAACTTGGCAAAACAGCACTTTGTGCAGAGCCTCTTTTGTTATGCTTGCACACCCATGAGACTCACTTTAACTCTTATGTAATGCTTGGCTTCTGTCCACATATTTACTATAACAAATGGAGTATAAACTATAATACAAAATGTAAATGTGCAGAAAGTCACCTGGATGAACAAATATTTCTGTGATACATTAAATCAAATGCATTGCGCTTTATAAAGTGTGATTTAAGACATGCAATCACTAAATAAATGCAGGCTAAACTACTTTAGATTAAATGTTGTAAGTAAATGTCACAGTTAAGGGCTAAGGACATTAAAGAGGCAGGGTGAAATAATTAAAAATCACAATTGCTTCGTAAAAATAGCATTATTTTATTGCTTGCTTGCTTATTATAAGGCTATAATGATTATGATAGCTGGACACATTTCCAGTGCTGTTTTATTATACTGTCTGACTGCATGTAAATGCTCATACACACAGTATGATTCTGCATAATGGCTGAACAGAACACAGCTGAGTTCCTTAAACATCCTCTGTGTTGTGTTTATAACTGCATTATAAAATAATATTTGAGGGCTATTTTCTTTTCAGATCTGAATCTTCAAACATTTTTTTCAAACATGGAAAGCATATTACAAATCATAGTTTTGTTTTATTTTATTAAATTATTAAGTAAATGAAGGGGATAAGTAGTGCTAGTGATGAATTATAGGAATTCAGTAATGTTTATTGGCTCATAAAACATTTCAGCTTGTTAGATAAAGAAAATTAATCTGTATTTTCACCATTTCAAAATAATTTTGTTCTTCTTCAACAACCTCCTATAAGATAAGTCTATCTCTTGCTCTATGCTCATAATGAGTGAAGTGTCTGAGCATATTTCTGAATATCTGGTATTTATTCTCCCTAAAATTGCAACACAAATCATTACTATTATTGTTAGTAGCAGTATTGCTGTTCAAATGGTGTTTAACAGAAATAGCCTCACTGTTAAATGTGTTAGATATGGGATTTATTCGCCCTTGAAGACAGCCTTCTCCACCCCGTCACTCTTTAAAAATATCTATGTAGCTGTATGTAGATGTTTCTGTCTTTCCCAAAAAATACATTCTTGACCATGCAGTTTAAATTTAGATTGGCTATTTAGATATTCCAAAATAATTGAGTTCAGAATAAAATCTCTGTCTCTGCTAATATTTACGCCTCTAATCTTCTATCTAAGATACTGAAACGCCAGTAAATTCTGCACCGAAGTGTGATAGAGAAGACAAATCTGTGATTGAAGGTTAAATTTAAGTCATACTGGGATTGTGAATTGGTATGTGAGATATTCAAGGAAATGTGACAATCAAGCTACCTTATTTTCTCATGCATGTGTCACTAGACACGTTGACTGCAAGCTCTTACTGAGAATTCAACATGGACTGAAATCTGGTCTTGAAATGTATATGCCTTTCAATAGAAGAACTATCGCACTTTGAGTCCTTGAAGAAGACTAGAAGTATGGACTTCTTTTATATAGCATATATATATATTGATTTTTGCAGACACTTTCACAGCAACTGCAACCCGTTTTATCATGTGAGTTCCTGGAAAATCAAATCAATGACTTTGAGCTACCGAGGTTCAGTTTCTAAAGTAAAATCTCAGATATCTATACTCGAGTTGCAAATTTAAAAAAAAGGATGCTGGCATTGTTCTAATCATTATGATGAAGAATATTACAATATGAATGCAATAAAAATATTGCTAACACTATAATAAGGTTCATTAGTTAAATATAGTGTTAACATGTACTAAGAATGAACAATACTTCAGCATTATTAATCTTTGTTAATGTTAATTTCATCATACATTATTAAAATCAAAGGTTGTATTTGTTATCATTATTTATTGCGCTGCGAACTAACATAAACAATGAATTTTTATTAACTGACATTAACAAAGATCAACAAATCCAGTAACAAATGTATTGCTCATTGTTACTTCATGTTAGTTAATACATTAACTAATGTTAACAAATGAACCTTATTGTAAAGTGTTAACAGAATATTCTGTTGTATGTATGTTACAGACCTTTAATTTCATTTTTTTTTTTTTTTTTTAGCAGGTTTGAGACTTGGGTATGAGCTGGTGACTAACTTTTTAATTTTGTCCCAGGCTCTTAACTGACTCGCATTGAAGGCACTGTGATTGAACCACTTATTGCTATACCTCATTTAATTAGTTCAACCAGGCAAGCAAACAATTAAATGTCTTTGTAATCCATATTATTGATTATATGAATCAGAGAACTAATGAGCATGAAACAGCGACTCGGCGGAACACAATCAATCTGATGAGCCGTAGCATTGAGCGCTGAGCTCTGTCTTATCATCTGAACATAACAGCATCACATCACTGAGGCTCGCTCCAGCCGCTGGCTGATCCTTACACTAGGGATGTGTGGAAACCCTATTACGCTTACAGACTCACTGTGTGTGGCACCATCCTAAATTAGCCTGTTCTCTCCGTGAGAGAGCAATTACACTAAACGCCCAAAGGACTTGGGCTACAGGAAGGCCAAGGGGACCTAATTCAAACCTGAAGCACTACTTCTCTCTTCACCTTGTCAGTCCTGTGCATTTGCTCTCGTCGTCACTGTAAATAGCATTACTGATGAAAAAATTTAAATCAATAGATTTTCACAAAGCTACTGATGTAAAGACAACAAAATCTATTTTACACTAATAAAACAGGATGTAAATGGACAGATCTTGATTTTATGCATCAGGAATTGACTGGATTAAGTGGGTTTTACCAAAGTCCTTTCACTGAGCGGCCATCTGATAACAACTTTTGTTTCTAGACAGTCAAATCAGGACAGAAAAACTGCATGTTGAACCAGCCATTGCGCATGTGCAGTCATAACACTGAACACTGACTGTTTCTATAGCAACCAGAGCTTCTAAGCCAATTGGCTCTTTAATTTAGAAGGCTGGACTTATTTAGCCATACTGCACATTGCACTTTCTCCCATTCATAGCTATTATGGGAGTGTACTGTCTCTGTATACCTGAAGTCTTTGGTGTTACATACAGAATGGAGCTGAAAATGGGTAGAGAAAAATGAAGGACTAATGATGTCAGCCTAAAAACAGGTTTTTTGGTGTGTGTGTGTGTGTGTGTGCTTATGAGGCGTCGGACTGGACAAAAGTGAAGCAAGCACAGAGAATGCGGTCAACAATGCGTGAGAGAGGTCGAGGGTACCCAAGCATTAAGTAGTTTGTTTATAAATAAATTTTAGCATTAGAATAATCTCTGTAGCCTATTGGTATCATTTGCAATGTTTGACAATGTTTTATAATAATAATGTATTCTATTTACTCTATTTTTTGTCCATTTCATTAATTTAACATATTGGGCATCCAAGTTATTTGACATAACTTTTAAAATAAAGTAACACAATAGTTACTTTCCCTGGTTATTAGTTACTTTTATAATGATTTTAACTCAGTTACTATTTGTGAGAAGTAACTAACAATAGCCATGTTTCCATCGACATGTTTTTATCCAAATTAAGTGATATCGAATGAAAAATGCCTTATGGAAACAGTAAAATTCGTAAAATTGTATCTTGATCGATATACGGCTAATGCAATAAAAGCTGATGGAAACGTTATTTGCCAAATAAATAATGAATTGCGATTAAGTTTTATGCCCTTTTATGGTTGCAACACGTCAGAAGACGAGTTCATTTCCGGCTAGCCTGTTTGCGCACACATGGCGGATGTCAACAAAGACAGATGTAAGTGGACAAAGCAAAAAAAAAAATTAAAAAAATGCTTCAACCAAAGGGTTTCTGTGAAGTGTCTCAGAACCAGGATCTCCCAGAACTGATGGAGCGCTGTCGTTCCCACACCACAGTCACCTCCGCTGTCGTCGGGCATTTACGTGCATTGGCATCATAGCAATGTTTATAGCGTCGTTGTTTTCTTAGGTTAGTTTTGCTTGTTTTTACGTGGCTTGGAGTTCTAATGTATAATGTGGTCTGTTATTTCTGGTTAACAGACTGCGGCGCTGCTATAACACACCGTTGCCATGGACGCAGTTCAGAAACGGAACAGACTATTTTCTTTAGCAGAAGCAATTCTCGTTTTTAAATCAATAAACTCGTTTTTAAGTCAATATTTTGTGTCAAATTATTTATTTATTTATTTATTTGTTTGATTTACATGTAATAAGCAGATAGCGAGGCGGTTGTTATAGCGAATACAACCCCTTTAGGCTAACAACCGCCTCGCATATACATTATCCCATACATATGTCGCTATCAGCTGGAACATAAGCATTATTAGTCTACAACTTGTGAAATATTGATCATTTGTTGGTAGATGGCGATCCGTTTTGTCTAACAAAACTTTGTTGGCAAAAGTTAGCTTGAATGTTGTTCGATTCAGTGCGAAAATGAATGGAAACACCTTAAAATGTCTCAAATCAATTCGATATACCAATTTGATCGCAAAACAGCATGTGACGTCATTACGTACAGGTTTTTATTCGCTTTAAAGCCGTTGGATGGAAACACACTTTCACCAGCTTTATTCGCATGAGTTTTTTAACCGAACTTCAGATAATTTGATTGAAAAGTGTATGGAAACATGGCTTATGACTAATTACTTTTTTTAAGTAACATGTCCAACACTGATGAAGATAAACATTTTTCTTTGGAAAAATGTGCACTGATGAATCATTCAGTATAAGATCAGGAATGAGTATTAGGATTCATATTCTATGTTGACCTTAATAGTTAAAGAAGTAGATTCTTGGGGCACACTAACTCTTATTGTATTGCCTTCTTCCTTGTTTCCACAGAGAAACAGGCCAAAGATTGAATTAAAGCAGGAAGATCATGTTCCATTTCTTGCATTTGTGCATTTGTGCACCATGTGGAATAGAATGAGTGCACTCGTTGTTTCTGTGAAAAATGAGACCAGGGTCATTGTCTCATGTTCAAATTCAGGGTTAAGATCACAATCTCTTGAAATGGAGAATTGAAGTTCCTTCTAGGTCACGCTGTTTTTTTTTTAATGTGTGTAGCTGAGAAACTCAGGTGAGAAAGAGTCAATTCTATATTTGACTCTCAAAGGAATTATTCATCCCAGTATACAAATATTATCATCATTTTTAACTCCCATGTAATTTTTAAACCTGTATAACCTTCTTTTTCTGTAGAACACAGAAGTAGATGTTCGGAAGAATGTTTATGCTACTCTTTCCCTGTATAGGCTCATTAGAAATAAGTTTAAAACTCCAAAATCATACCTGCAACACTAGTTGCAGTAAAGCACCAATAACCTTTTTTCCTTTTCACACAAATTTTGAATACAGGGCAAATTATCAGGTAATAAAGCCTTATTTTTTGTAAGAATTCTTTTTCTTGATTTGAGAACTAAAACGTTTTTACTTTTACATTGCATAAATATGATTTTCCTGATGTAGTCCACTTGCTCAGTAGTTCCCATTGTACAGAATTTCACTCACACGAATTGGCGAATTTTAGTCCTTCAAAGTCCTGAGAGAAGTTAAAAAGCTCAAAGACTTGTAGAAGTAAGCTAAAACAACATGGTTATTTCAGATTATTATTATTTTTTATCTTACGTTTGGTTTATCTAACTGAATTGGTTAGGTGTAGAGTATGGTTTAGTGTAGAGGGGTGGGTGCTCTGAAGGCTGATCAGTGCATAGCAGGAAGCCTCCAGGGTGGAGCTGGCAGTTCAGGGGACCAGATCGGAGCAGGCTACCAAGGCGGAGCAGGATGAGTAGGCGGCCATGTTGGTGAAGCCTCTTCGGGTGGCTATGGTGGAGAAGCCCCTTCGGCAGACCATAGTGGAGATGCCCCTTCGGGTGGCCATGGCAGAGATGCCCCTTCGGGTGACCATGGCGGAGACGAGCCTTCGGGCGGCCATAGCGGTGAAGATCCTTCTGTTGGCCACAGTGGACAAGACAAAATACTTGGGGGAAACAACAGAGACAGAAAAAGCCGGACGGGACTAGCACTGAAGGGTCTGTTCAGGACGGGACCAGCGGTGGAGGCTCTGTGCTGGACGGGACCAGCAGTGAAGGGTCTGTGCAGGACGGGACCAGCGGTGAAGGCTCTGATGGACTGATGTGAGGCTTGGCTGGATACAAGAGTTCTGGCAGGGTGTTGAGAATGGGCTGGTCCAGAATGTGAAGACCAGGTATGGCAGGATGAGCTTCGGGCTCGGCAGGATGAGACTCGGGGTTCTCGACGAGGCCCACAGTAAGGGAGGATCCACAGACCCACAAGGTGCGGTCAATTAATTCTACAAAATAGAGATGAACATCTTCCAACAGCAGCATCTGGGCGAGGAGATCGTCCATCCCGCTCCAGAACTGGTGTTTTAGAGATTCCTCATCCCAGCTTATTTCCTGATAAAGGTTGAGGTAAACCTCCAGATATTCAAAAGTTTTGGGATATCCAGACTTTTACCTTCATTTTAAATTGGTTGTTTTTTCTGTCATGGTGTGGTGTTGGAGGAAGACAAGGCAAGAAGGCAGAATGTCCAGTATAAACTTCTTTTAATAAAGCTTCAGGGTAGATCCAGACAGGCAGGTTACACACACAATACTAACTACAGATGCAACTAAATAAAGATACAAGCTAACAATAACGAGGTGAGGACAGGTGACACGGATGCTGATGACGAAGAACAGGTGAGTGATTGAGGGAAGGAGTTCAGATGTGGAGACGAAAGATTCTGGGAAGTGTAGTAACGACGAAGACAGACTGGTGCAGACGAAGACTGTGACAGATGAGAATGGACAGAGACTAAAGGAGAACTCAGAGTTTAAATGCATAGTGAACATGATAATTAACTAAGCCAGAGGAAGTTTCTGCCCAAACCCAGACTCCCCCCATTGGTGAGAGTAGATGGAACTAGAGATAGAACTAAAAGTGAGGAGATGGGTTGGAGATGGGATGCTGATAAACGGTCAAGGAAGGGTTCTGCTGTTATTTATCTTATTTATCTGTTATTTATTCTCCTGAGTTGATTACTGATTGATATCCACTTGTGCTGATTGGGTTAATTATCTGCACCTGTTCCTCCCGAACCTTGTTAATAAAACATATAATAGGAATTGTGTTGCTCTTCCAAAACAAAAGATTTCAATCTATAGGCTATAACATTAACGCTATAACTATGACTATACAAACACTGAGCTATACAGACACTGTATATCTTTTAACAAAGGTAATTTGCATACAGAAACCTTAAAGGTCCTGTAGCAAAAACAGCCGATTTATTTCTAAAAGTAAGAGAGAGGGTGTGAAATGGTTTGACTTCTGCTCTAATTCATTTTGTTTCTCAGTTTAACATTCACCTTTCTGAAGCAGAGGTCACAGAACTGTGGGCGTAGATCAATGGTGCTCATAAGTCTTCTCTCTTCCTTTCTCCCCTCAAAAGTATTATTGCGGTGGCAGTGAACCGTGTGTATGTGTATGTGTTTGTGTGTGTTTTGTAATTGCCCAGGTCTTCCCATGAGTTCCAATTAGCATTTATATCAGGTATGACATGTATGACCCAGGGGTTTAATAAAAACGATGATGGTGGCGAGACCACAAACTGGATGCGGCAAAATACTTGCAGTATTATCATCACAACCTATTACAGCTTGGTATTATATATTAACTTCTTGTTGGAAATAACAGTATCCTCTCCATGATGTCCGTCTGTTCAAGTAGGTGCAGATAATTGGTAACCGGTATATATGCGGTTTTCCCATTATACAGTATATGCATTATAATGATGATATACTGTATGGTTTTCGTTATTGAAGATCTTCTCCTCTCCTCCTCTTGCATAATGTATGTGAATACTCATCAGCACTCAACAGGAATTAGTTGCTTTGTTAACACCATCGGTTGTAGGTTTAGGCAGGTGTACGTCATTTTAAAACTGAGCATTGAACTTTTGGCGCCATTCACGGACATTTCAATTCAAAACAGAGTTAGATGCTTAGGTCAACACATTTTGTCAATCCATGAAAAACATTCCTGTCCGAAAATGTTGTTCTAACCAAATCCCTATTCTAAACGTAACCCTACCCATAATTCATCCCTAAAATCGGAGTGAAATGATAAAAATGAAAAAAAAAAAAAAAACACTGGTGTAGAAGCGCCAAACCCTGACTATAAGCCTAAACTTGACATAAAACGTAAACTTCTGATTGGTTTATCTGAACCTCAAATCTGAATGTTTCTCCAGCATCAACAATGATGTTAATCCAAGAACAAGTTGTTCTTGAAATCAGGTTCTGTGTAAGTCATTGTGGGTGGTTTCCATGCATGGCCTTTCTATGTGGTTGATACAGTGTTGCTAGGTGGTTTGTTCAAATCTCTAAACATAAGAATGTGCAATAACAATAGTGATGGTTGCATTTACCACTAATCAATACAAATATTTGTAACAAGGAAACTAGTTAAAGGAATAATTATCCCCAAAATTACAATGCTGTCATCATTTACCCACCCCCATGTCGTTCCAAACCTCGATGATTTTCTTTTTTATTTGGGACATAAAAGAAAACACTTAGTTTTTGTTCATCTAGTGAAAGTTAATAGTCACCAAACTGTTTGGCTACAAACATTCTTCAAAATTTCTTCTTCATTGTTCTACAAAAGAAAGACACATTTGCAAAATCACAAGGGCAAGTAAATGTTGACAAATTCAAAATTTTTGGTTGAAATATCCAAATATTATTACTGTAACTAATAACTAGCTTAAACTTGAGATGCATTCAGTGCATCTACTATCATATCCATACGTTCTCTGTCCATCTGTCCATCATCCCCTTTTGATCCTCCACGTATTTCTTATCTTTGCTCACCAGGACTAAAATATTATTCTGTCGGTGCAGATCTTCACAGGTCTGCTAGCTGATCTAAGCTCCATGGCTGTAACTATTCAAGCCCTGGGGACATTTCTCACTGAACTCTTGTCCATCAAAGGATGTGCTTGGGCAGAGTTGTGCTGACCAACCAACCCTCATTATTTTTACATGTAATGTTGTCACATATGACCCTTGCCCTACATTGTGTCTATGCTCTCTCTGATCATCTTTTGCCTTTAAAAGTAGTTATTTTGAAGAACTGGAATGAATGTGTTCACACTAGGTAGTGCTGCTTGCATTTTAGTCAGTAATTAAAAAAAATTCAATTTAAATTTTCATTGAATTTTTAGAAGCTTTTCTTATTATTTTAAGTGACTTACTGACAAAAAGATGCCACATGCCACATTTTTCACTGCTTTTCCAAGTTTTCAAGTCCACATCTAAATAAAGTGAAAAGAAAATCAATAATAGCTAAACAGGATCAAATATTTCCATTATTCATACAGTATGTTGTTTCGTTCGTTGTGCATTCTATATGCATTGCAAGCATATAAAAGAATTGAGATTAATATGAATGTTAATAACCCATTTAATTTAACCCCAGTGCCTGGGGATAAGCACCGGGTTATATTGGATCATTCTTATTTATCCAGCACAGTGAGCATATTTTGTCTTCGTGTGTAGTATATCAGCTGTATCAGCTTCCGTGGAACTCATATAAATATTACAACATACCCAGCCAGAGGCACTTTAACCACTCATTATATGATCATGCAGCTTTAAAAAACAATGCCCAGCCTTTCTGTGTTGGGGGAAATGCAGATCAGGTTTTCACCAAATGTGTCTCATTTTGGCTCTTCTAGAAGAGAATCTACTGAATCTAAGCTTAAGATTAAATCAACATGGTGAAATACGCTTTTGTTCCCTTTTCATCCATTCTTTTCACTTTACTTCATCCCTTATCTTCCCGTTGAGGCAGTGAACCTATAGGATCCATCGGCGATAACTTTAGCACACACCGAGGTCTATCATTCATTAAAACCGCATGGAGAAGGTAATACCCAATTCAGGTTTAAAGGATTTAGAAATAGCCTCTGAAATGAGATGAGGATTATGGGAACTCTACAATATTTGAACCGTGATATTTTAGGAAACTAGATTGTTACACTTTATTTCGATAGTCCACTTTAGACATTTCTTCTAACTATAAGTAATGTTGCAACAACATGTCAACTAACTCTTATTAGAGTCTTAGTAGTGTTTTAGGGTTACGGTTAGTATAGTCTCAGCCTCAGATGTCATTCCTACTGAACGTCTGATGCACAAGACACACAAAATGGGAAACACTTCAGGAGTTTCAAAGTCGCCATCTACAAGATTTCAGGAAGACTTGTGTGCCATATTCGTTAATGGTCCACCTGGAAACAAAGCCTTCGTTATGCCAAACCCCCTCATAGAAGAAACCCATTGTGTTTACAACTGTGACAATGAGCGCTTATGAGAATCAATTAAATTTCAATTATGCAGTAAACTTGCATAACGTTCTAATTAATTATTTAATAGATGGACGCCAGTCTGTTATCGTATGGGACATCGACTTTGCATCTTCACGCCCCTAAACATAATGTGGTTGCTTTTAATTGGTTGCTTGCTTTACATGTATAGTAGGTCAGAGGTTCTCTTTGGCGGACCTTGGTCAGTGAAATTTGCGATGAAGTCCAGACCCTATGCCATTTGTGTAAAGGTCTGGCTATGTGAGACTAGGGTTAGTAAAATAAGCTGACATATACTTGCAAAGTTACTTAGTCAGTAGAATGTCTGTTGGGGGACCATTAAAATAAAATTTTAGTGTATATTAAGCAGACAGTCTATTAATACCAATGACTGGTAGATGATATGTAGTTGTAAAGTTACTTATAGTTAGTGGACTATCAAAATAAAGTGTTACCAACTACACTGCACAAAATTATAAACACAACACTTTTGTTTTTGCCCCCATTTTTCATGAACTGTAGTCAAAGAATAAGACTTTTTCTATGTACACAAAAGGCCTATTTCTCTTAAATATTGTTCACAAATCTGTCTAAATCTGTGTTAGTGAGCACTTCTCCCTTGTGCAATAATCACCTGTGCAATAATTATGCTGTCTAATCAGCATCTTGATATGCCACACCTGTGAGGTGGATGGATTAGGCTATCTCGGCAAAGGAGAAGTGCTCACTAACACAGATTTAGAAAGATTTGTGAACAATATTTGAGAGAAATAGGCCTTTTGTGTACATAGAACAAGTTCAGCTCATGAAAAATGGGGGCAAAAACAAAAGTGTTGCGTTTCTAATTTTGTTCAATGTAGATTTTTTACATTTTCGGAAAAGGTCAAGACCAAGACACTAAGACCAAGACCAGAGTGTATCGAATCCATGTCGAGACCAGAGACTCGAAGACCAAGTTCGAGACCAAGACTGAGACCTAAGACCGAGACCAAGACCATGTCGAGACCAAGGCCGAGACCTGAGACCAAGCTTCGAGACCAAGACTGAGACCAAGACCGAGACCATGTCGAGACCAAGTCAAGACCAAAACAGAGACTAAGTTCGAGACCTAGACCAAGACAGAGACCAAGTTCGAGACCAAGACTGAGCCCTGAGACCAAGACCGAGACCATGTCGAGATCAGAGTCAAGACCAAGACAGAGACCAAGCTCTGAGACTCGAGACTAAGTTCGAGGCCTTGAAGACTCAAGACTCGAGACTCAAGACCGAGACCAAGACTTGGACCAAGATGAACCAAGACTCGAAACCTAGACCAAGACTCGAGACCAAGACTGAGACCAAGACGAGACCATGCTTCGAGACCAAGTCAAGACCAAGACAGAGACTAAGCTTGAGACTCGAGACCAAGTTGAAACCTAAGACCGAGACCAAGTCAAGACTCGAGACCAAGAGTCGAGACCAAGTTCGAGACCAAGACAGAGACCAAATCGAGACCAAGTCAAGACTCGAGACCAAGTTCGAGACCATGTCGTGACCAAGTCAAGACCAAGACCTGAGACCAAGACTCGACACCGAGACTGATATGTGTTTTACTCAATATGAATACATCAAAAACTGTACATGATAAATGAAGTGATCAAAGTGCTCGTTGCCACTGCGATCAGAGGCGCGGAAACAGTGTTTTCTCACTTGGCTCGCGCACACAGCACTGTCTTCACTCGGACACACGCTTCAATCCGTTGCGGATACAGTCATGGATGTTGTATTGTATTGCTAAATCCCTCGACCACTATGTCGGTCTGAGACAGCGAGACCTAGACAAGACCGAGAGGTCCGAGACCAAGACAAGACCAAAGACCGCCAAAGCATCTATTACATCACTAATATATGGTTCAGTTCCCTTTTTCAGTTTAACAGTATTAACAGTGCCAGTGGTTATGGCTAATCCTGAATCAGCAATAATAATAGTGATTCTTGCCTTAGCAAGCACCACTAATTTTACATTTACCAAGTGCCCTTCTAGTGAATGTACTTTTAAGTACATTTTTAGATGTTTTGTATATAAAATATGAATTTGATAATACTAATTTTACTCAGTGCATTTAGTCAGAACTGTTTGTCATCAGTTGAGTTAACAAAGAGCTATGCAAAGAGGTGTTTTAAATGCACATATGGTCCAGTTCAGTTCAGTGTGCCTGTTCCTTCCCGTTGGTCTCTTCTGACCTACTTTCTTTGAGCTAAGGGTGATTCCCATAGGCAGACTGCTGGAGCTGTCAGAACCACGGACAGCTCCCAAACACTTCCGTGCACTCTTACTGCACGTCTCCTGGGCTTTGGTTTCCATCTTTAGAGTAAACACATCCGGGATATCTGGGTTAGTTTAAAAGCAGCAGCAGTCAAAAGTACTCGTTCTGTTCTTGTGTTTAATTGCATCTCGGGGATTTCATCTCGGGGACATTGAAAAAAGGAGTCAATGTCTTGTTCTTGACACCATCCAATACCCGTCTTTATGTCCTTTTTGTTTCCTGCCCTGTTCTAGTTAAGAGCCATACATATAACATATAGGATCTTTCTTCTGTTTGTGGTTTAGGGTGGATAAAGCTTTGATGATAACATCTCAGAAAGAGGCGAAATAAATAAAGTCTTTGTCAAGTGCTGTTTGTTAGGGACTCTTTTTCACTATATGGTTGTCATGATGGGACAAAAGGTGTCAGTGCTATTTCTTTGCTGTCATGCCAGATTTCTGTGGCTTGGAGATAACTGTATGTTTTTTTTGTTTTTTGTGTTTTGCAAAAGAATGAACTTTAACACTATATTTGGAGCTAGTTGTGCATTCAAGAGCTAGATGCCTTAAACTGCACTTTTTAATGTTTAATGCATTTAGCATTTTCATAAATAATTACATTCAGTTATAATGCATTATTAATGCATATAATATATAATGCACAATATATTGTGATTTTTTGGGGGTGTTGATCATGTATATGTTATTGCAGATTACAACTCTTTGCTAGAACACGTGGCTTAATAATTAAAAAAATATATACTAATGCATTAAGTATAGCTTTATTCTGTAGTGGATTACATATTTAGGCTTCAAGAAAAAAATATGGTTTTAATAACAGCTCTTTTTAAATACAGAATACAGATTTAATTTCCAATCTACTTTAAAGCTTCTGACATAAATAAAAATACTTATCACATCCGATGCAATAAACGTCTCCCCTAAAAAAAGGATTAATGTTTCGAACCACTTTAACAATGATGTAAAATTGCATTACAATTCAGTTTGTCTCCATCTTCTGTACAGGAGAGACAAATGTGATGGGTTATGCAAAATTGTATAAGTGAATTTGTTCTAGTTACCTTGTGTATCATGCATCATTGCATCAAAAGTGCACTGATGTTTCAAAAATTGGAAGTGCGTTTTTTCCCCCACCATTGTCTGGAAAGCTTTTATATGATGCATGTAAGCAGACAAAAACCATTATCATCTCCTAAAGTACTTAAGCGACCCAATGATTCTCATTGTCATGCCATTCAGGGAAAACTTCTATGATGCGCTTTAAAAAGCTCATTCTTTACACACTTTTATCATTTGATGTAGTTTTACCTTGCTTTTATGCAGTTGTTTTTCAAAATAATTATGTCACTCACCTTGATGTCATTTCAAACCTGTATAACTTTTTTTTGTGAACTCTAAAGAACTGTAACTTTAGTTTCAACTGTTCATCACACAAAAGCATTACACAATTTCAGAACTCATTGGAATATAGTGAATATAGACTGTTTATGGTGTTTTTTGTTCTTTTTCATCTTTTTGAGCTTGATAGACATGGTTACTATGAAGTCAAAAAGGAATCTATAAGGAAGTTCCCCTTTTTCTGTGTTTAACAAAAAATAAAAAATAAATACCAGTCTACAGCTTTGTAACAACATAAGCAAATACTGACAGAATGCTCTAAAATTCTCTTCATATTCCTTCAATGTTCTCTTCTTCGCTTCCTCTTCACATTCTTCTGTGTCACTTGTTTCCCTTCACCTGTGTTTTCCGAAGCTTTCTTTCCTTTGCAGACGCACCCATTCACTCTCTCTGAGCAGAGCACCACTGAATAAAACATGAGATGGAGACAGAGACACTCCACTTCTGCAAATCACCATCACCTCATGCTACTCCGTCTATCTTTGCCTTTCTCTCTCTTGCCATTTAAGTTTACTGGTCATGCCTTAGTCTTCTACCTTAAGTACTCACCCAGAATGTGATAAGGCACCACTGAACCGGCCACACACGTGGCTCAGCTTTCTGAGCGAGCTCTTCTCGTATACACTCTCAGCAGCGTGTGGAGGGAAAGAGCACTGGATGAGAAGGAGGAGGAGGAGGCAGAGAGAGATAAAGCAAGGGAGGGATAATACAATCAAAGCAGAAAGACAGGAGCAGGTGCTTTGGTTTCCCATCTTTAGGATGAGACACAAGAATATGAGTATTCTGCCATTCTCATGGAAAAGCAGCTCATGGGATTGTTCTCCTGAACAGCAGTGCGCATCTCACCACCTATTGTTAGCACATGGAGGCTTCTCAGTTTGAATTATGGAGGATTTTTGCAATATTAGGAGTCTCAGTCCGGAGAAAGGTAAGCTTTCATTCACACTCTGTTATTTCTTTTGAGAACAAAAAGAGGGATTTCAAGTGAAGAGGCAAATAAGATATTAAAAAAAAATGGTGGATTTATTTTTATTTATTTTTTTTAAGTAGGAGTTCTTCTGGACACCTCTATCTTTCTCAAGGGAGGATTTCTGTCTTCAATTTCTAATTTTATCTTATGATGTCCCAGTGGTCCACACCATAAAGCCTGTGTAAATATGCTCTAACATTGTGTGTCTGATTTTATATGCACTATTCCATTGCCTCATGCACAAACTGAAAAAAAATGCATGCATTGTAAAAAGTACAGCCTTGTGACCGAATAGTAAAACACATTTGATTAGTGAAAGTTGATTGAGTCATATTAACTCAGATAGATTTACAGATTTCTTAAGCACATTTCTTACTGAAAGAAAGTGGTTTTATATTGTGCAGACATTTGATGACTGTACTTGTTAAAGCATGAGATGATGAATGAGATATGCTATTTTTGCCAAAGGAGGTGAGTGCAAAGAATTCTGCAATATCATTTTAATTACATTACTATAGGGATATGAAAAACAAAAGTGTCAGCAAGCCAAGTGAAAATCCGTTTTGGAGAAATAAAAGAATTGATTTACTCTGGGCTTTTCGGAGATAAGTTTAACAAAGCATGCAGTTTTCTAGACAAGCTGAATTTAATATTACATCACAGGCATCCGTGTGCAACAATGGTCCCCTAATGACATTCTCGGTAGGTTTTGTGAGGTCTTGATTGTTTTGGACATGTAAATGGAGTATAATAGCAATTGCAAGTACTGTTTTACACACAAAAGCAATCATAAACAAAAGCGTAATTATTAAAAAAATAATAATCAGGCACAATTACAAGTATAATCATCCGAATAATCAAAATCATAAATGCAATTGGAATTTTTACCATAACAGCAATAATAGCAACAGAAAAAGTTGTTACCATAAGCATAATCAATAACATCATAGTAGTAATCATAAACATAATCTCAAAAATAAGCAGAAGGTTAAGCACAATCTGAATTGGGAACTATAAAATAAACAGAATTAATGACACTCTTCTGTGCGACAATGCGACAAAAGTGAGGGCAAAAAGCCAAACTGAATAAAATCAGTCTTTCATGCATTGTTGAAAGTAGAGTGTTGATAATGTTAGATTTTCTTGCTCTACTGCAGTGTTGCGACTGCAGTGCTGCACTGTAAACTACCTGTGATGCTCTAAAGGTGCACACTACGATCACTTACTTAAAGAATAGCAAGCATCATCGCCTTGCACAAAACCAATCCAAAATAGAAGTGCTCTGACATCCTGAAGTTTTGAGCACCCTTCATCCTGTTATCGCATCCCCACTGCTTCAACTCCAACTGTCACGCTTTCTCCGGTCTCCTTAGCCTGTACCTGCGGCCCTTGCCAGCTTCCTGTCAGCTGCATCTGCACACTGTGGTCATGCCGTGAAAAACAGAAGCAGCTTATGGACAGTTTCTCCCATTATGTTTCCAATACTTACAGCTTTTTGAAGACTCTGGTGATGCCTGTGTTTCCCTTTGAGGGTCTATTAAACATAAAATGCGTCATTTTACAGTACAGAGAGTTTACATGTCGCTGTGGCAGTACATGCAATATTCTCTTTCTTGCTCTTAAAGGGTTAGTTCACCCAAAAATGAAAATTCTGTCAGTATTTACTCATGTTGTTCCAAACCTCTATGTGTTTATTTGTTCTGCTGAACACAAAGGAAGATATTTGGAAGAATGTTTTAATCAAACAGATCTCAATCCCCATTGACTACCATAGTATGTATTTTTCCTACTATGGTAGTCAATGGGGATTGAGATCTGTTTGATTAAAACATTCTTCTAAATATCTTCCTTTGTGTTCAGCAGAACAAATAAACACATAGAGGTTTGGAACAACATGAGGGTGAGTAAATACTGACAGAATTTTTGCGTGAACTAACCCTTTAAGTTTTCATCTTTAAATAATTGATCACATGGGATTATAGGGCTGTCACAAAAGAGTTTTTGTTGAACACACAAATCATTCTGATGTAATTTATTTGTGGTGAAAGCTGCTTTCTGAACTTGGGAGAGCACCAACAAACCATTTACATCTCTGCTTGAAAAGATGGTGTGAAGTACCTTTCATTTGGGCACCATTACAGTTCACTATTAGTGCAAAGGTACTGTAATGTAGCATGCAGACGTGAACTGCCATTAATGATAATATTTTGCCCGTTATAAGTAAGGGATAACCCATGATTAGCAGTGTATTCAATTATTAAGCATTGCTAGCATTGAAAATGTAAAGCTGTTATTGATGTTTGCAGCACCATAATTAACCGGAAGGATAAAATTGAGGGTTATTTCCGTCAGTTACGGCTCGTTAGATCTAGCATACTGCCCACTTTGAATCAGACAGAGATAAAGTGTGTAAGATAAAATTTATTTGAATGAATGAGTTATAACATTTATTTGAATTAATTGGCAATTCAGTAGTCTCAGCCTCAGACGTCACGCCCACGAAACGTTGGCTAAAACGTCTGATGCATATGGTCCACTTAACTGGAAACACTTCAGGAATGCTGAAGTCGTCATCTGATTGGTTGAATTTTATCGGATTTCCGGGGTGCGAATGTCGCGTTCATTTTCGGTCCGCGGAAATAAAGCGCAGACTTGTGATTGCGGAAGAAAAACTGTTGTGTTTACATGAGTGACAATGAGCATTTATCAAGATCAGCTAAATGCAGGATTCTAAGAAGTATGTGAGGTTCACGGCATAGACTCTTTAAGAGATGTCCAGGAGTTTTGTTTGAGGGGACAAAAAGAGATATTTTAGCCTGTTTGCCGACGGGGTTTGGGAAGAGTATTATTTCCAAGCCTGGCCGACCCTTTGTCAGCATTTAGAAGGATTCCCAGCAGATCCAATTATACTAGTTGTGTGACTTGCTGCTTGTTTTCTTCTCCTTCTTTGATTTTCTATGCGGACTGACTTGTTGCACGCCGGTCTGTTGTTGTGGGGACATTTCTACACCCCAAAACATGACACTGAACGAAACAAACTGTAATTGGTAAATGACATATGTATTTTAACCCTATATAACTAGACAAATGTGAGGGATTTCATTGGACATAGACCTGAAAACAAAACATTTTTTATTGAGTCAAAGTGCCAAACGTGCAACATGAGGTAGGCCTGAATGCACTTGTTATGTCTTGCCACTTTTTGCTCGTCTTGTCACAGTGAGTACCGGTGACAAATAAAGACTTAAAGAATTTCTGAGTGGGAGCCATCTTCAGGCGTGCTCCGTCTCTGTGATTATCTGTTGCACACATTTGGGTACATTCCTCATATTTGCAGACATGCATGGTTTTCAAATGATTAAAGAGATTGCTGGTGTTACTTGCATAGTACTGTTCGTTGGTCAATGTCAGAGATTTTGAACCCAAACCAGTTCTATACGACAGATGAGTCTTTTTAACCAATTCTTCTCCTTGCTCTTCAACATGACTTCCTGTGTGTTCGCTCATCTTGTTCACTTTTGCAGTGCCAATTGTTAAATGTCACGAGTTCGCAAACTGCAGTTGCATGTGCTCGCTTTATTTCTGTTGTGTGTTTGAGAAGGTGGGTTTGTGGTCTATTAACTTGGACTGTTACCATGCGCTCTGTGTTTGATTATTAACGCCTGTGCATCATGCAAGTTGGACACAGTAGAGGAAAAGGTTAAACTTTCAGTTCTGCCCAGATTCTGTATTCGTCATTAGTAGTGTTAAAAGTTGTAAAAAGTATTTGAATTTATGAATATCTAACAGTATCCTCGGTATCTCAAAATCCATATCATGGCACAACATAATACCAGTAGTCACGTTCATATCGGTGTAGTGCCCTACCTTAATTATAACACATTTCTCTCTGCTGCATGTCTAAGCACAAACTAACTGTAGAAAGCAGCTTAAGTCCTGAATCTCTCGCAGTACATCCACAGCAGACAGAAGCACAAGTTTGTATACACCTGTTAAGGTTTGCTTGTAATACCAAAGGGCCAAAAACATAATTTTAATGGAATGGATTCAATGGAATCAAACTTGAGTTTAAATCAAGCATTTAAGTGTCTGAAAACATCGACACCTCAACAAAACATTTAGCTTTTGTCTGCACTGATATAGCACACTAATATACAGAATCCTCCAAAGCTACAACATATTTGAAGACCTTCTACATCACAAGGTCTAACCTTAATATAATTGCAAGGTGAACAAGGTGTACATGAACACTCTTCTAAGTTCTGCTTTAGATACCTGTTTTCTGTACCAACTGAAGTGTTTAGGTCTGCTAGAATAAGCTGTGTGGACCAGACTTTTTACTCAGTGTCCGGCTAAGCAAGACAAACAAAGATGGAACATTAATGGTTTGGCATGTACAAGGTTAGGATGCCCTGAGGAGATTTGGATGTTCAAGTGGTTTCCAGATGAGATCACAGAAATCCAAGGCCTTGCCTGAGTGAATGACAGATGTGGTACTTCTACAGACAAAGTCAATTGGCTAGATAGATTAGTCTGTCTATGCCGAGTGAGCCCACCCCTAATAATGTTTATCCCTTAGCTCAAATGAAGTTGAATTCATAGTACAAATGGGATCTAAGCAAATCCGTAAAAAATGTTAATGTCAAATGCAAAGTCAAAACCATGATGACACCAGGGTTTGAATTAGATTTAGAGCAGCTACCACACATTCATGCCAGACAACAACTCTCACAAAGTATTCTGCTTCCATTTGTTTGTGTGTTTGCCTGTCCTGAGATATTGCTTTTGAAGACTTCATGCAAGTATTTCATTAGAAAGTCTCTGAGAGAAATTCATCCGTGCAGAGGATGTCAGGCACTGGCATTTGGAAACTACTTCAGGCATTTTATAGACTGAAAATACACAGCTGAAGAGATGTTAAAGGTGAGAAGCATCACTTAACCAAAAATCATTGCTCAACCTCTTCTGTTGTGCTTTGAGGATATCAAGCTCTCTTCAGCTTTTCTTGCCTAACATAGCATATCTTGCTGATAGTGAAGAGGAAGAAGGGGCTGTTTTGTACCGGAGCAATGGTGAGATTAAAACTGACTGTGGAAAACAGAGGACTTTTCCTTCAGAGGTTTTACCTCTGAATTTTAGTCAATCAGATGTTAATTTTAATCAATTATTGTTAATCTTGTTATTGTATTTATTATTTTAAAATGCAGGATTCCATTATTATTATTATTATTATTTTTAAAGCCTTGATACCTCATTGAAACCTCTGTTAAAACTTATTTTCAGCTCCAAACATAGATTAATTCTGGAAATATAGCAGTAATTTAATTCTTAATATACTGTAGCAATCTTGACAGGACCACTTGGTGCCTGTCTTTGAAATGATGGTATATAGAATTGTACAGGAGATAGCTTTAAAGAGAATTATGGAATTTAGAATTCTAAAAACCCTTTGTGGTTCACTCCTATGGTGAGATACTGTATGATTTGTGTTTTTCCCCCTTAATATGGCAGAAAAGATTGCTCTTGCAGAGACAAAGCTAGCTGTATGTGGGAGGTGTTCTTTTATGCTGAAGACAGTGAAACGCGCTGGTGTGTTTGTGCATGGTTTTTATTTTGTGTTAGTACTGGAAGCTGTAGTCACAGGTAGAAGTGTATAGCGCAACATTTTGGTTTACTATGACAACTCAGGCTTGCCGCTTTCCATAAGATCACAAGCCACAAAGAAGCTGAGTTTATTGCAATGTCCAATTGTGTAAAAGTGAGCGTTGAAATGTGATGCCTATGCTTTTGGTATTGTCCTTTGAGATTGAATATTGGCCTGATTTTGTTCACTAACATATATCATTACCGATGGAGATGTTTAAAATAGCTGAGCCATCATGTGTGGGTTCTTTGTCAGTTCTCTGAACTCTGAAGACAATGCAAATTTTGTCAGACAAGATATAAATGGTCTGCGTGGTGAAATAAAAGTTAGTCAAATGTAATAGCTAAGAGCGAATAATTTTAGAGAAATAGTAAATTTATGTTTATTTATCTGGGTTACCATTCATAGATTATGGATCAAATCCAAGAGCTGCTTAATGGTTGGAAGTGAGTCATGGCACATGTTATGGGATTTAACCTGAATCTCAGGGGGACAGTTTGTGCATTTAGATCTCCAATTAAAGGGCACACCAACAATGGGGTCAATGTTTTTCTGGTTAGCTTCAGGTAAACCCCTGCTAACTAATGCTGTAACTAACTACCTTGTTATGGTGGCAAAAAGCATCTTTCTTCAATAGCAGCCATTTAGAAGGAGCTGCATATTCTAATTTCAACTAATCAGTGTTTTTCATGTAATTTTTCTTCAGCACAGAGTAATTAGCTTAGCATTCTTTTCAGCCCAATTCGTTTTTTAGAGCCAGGTCTGTTATGGACTTAGAGATTTGGTGACGTTGATCTGGGAAAACAGGCACTTGGCAAAATGCACTCTAAAATGATGGGTTATTTCAACCCAAATTTGGATCAAATATTGACAAACCCAGTAAATGACATTCTTAACCCAAAGTTTTGGTTTGTCCATATTTTACCCAAAACCCAGCATTTTTTAGAGTGTGATGGTCACCCTTCACTATGCCAAAGCAACATTTACGTATTAGTTCAGTGGTTGATTTTTATGCTGTGAACATACTGTACATAAATCTATGAGTGCTATCACTAGCATTTGAGTCATTTGTAAAAAGCAGCTTTCTTTCTTTATAATACAGTAGTAGTAGTAGAGTAAGTGCAACAGGGGTTAGCAGTAAACACTGGATACATATGACAGGGTAAGTTTTTAATTTCAGTCAGTGTGTCCATAGACACAGATTAGATAAACCAGTTGAGCTCCTCCCTTGTCAAGCCTTCACCCTGGGAAAGTTTACCAGCAGGGCACTGTATCCTTTCCCTGTGTTGCCATCTGTTCATTCAGACTCCCTTTCCCTCCACGCTGGAGACTGCCCTCTCTGTGCTGCTTTTGACGCTTGTGATCCAACCGGAGCATTTCCTGTGAGGGGTGTGTGAGTGTGTGTAAAGGGAAGAGCAATGTGATTTCACTTTCATCTGAGATACAATTAGAGATAATTAAAACAGACCTGCTTGCTTTTGAAAAGGACAGACCACAATCTCAATACATGCAAATTAAAGTAGAGTTAATCTTTCAACAAAGCACGTAATATAGGCTACAGTACTGTATAAACTATAGTATTAAGTCAAAGTCAAAAATCCTTCTAAATGTAATGTTTTTGTGTGAATTCTGATAGTAAAAATATATAGAGCCGTAAAATACTGTAACTTGAGTGTGTTGTATACATTACAACACGCTTTCAGGCACTGTAGATTTTGACCCTGTATAATTTGACCCAATGTAGAGGAAGGTTCCAGCTGACATTAACACAGTGACAATAAAATGGCAACTATACAGTATTTGTATAGTTTATATGTAAACAAGTCACTCCAGTTGCAATCTCTATAGTTAATCTATTCATGTCAGAGGTTCTATAGTAGTGTGAAACTTCATTTGGATTCTCTAGTTTGTGATTTTGTTTGGCATGGGTAGTGACCATAGCCTGGCAAGCCAGACCTATCAAGATGTTAGGTCTGGAAACTTATAATTGGCATACCTCAATCCGAGGGGCGGGATAAAAGGTTGTCTTTCAATATCCCTCTGCACGCCATAGGATAGTGCTAACCAACCAGAGCAATGAACGGCTGTGGCTGAGTGAGTCCCATGCGTTTTCCCCATGGTTTTCCCTCCCAGCGGAACAATATTAAACTTTTGCCGTATTCGTGTTGATCAAAACTCTGAACACATCTTCCTTTTTTAAGAATGACTTAAGTGACATTCTCTTAACTCCAAGTCCTCCGAGTCGCGGCCAAAGCTGAATCGAAAGACCACTGTTCTCCATCACCTATGGAAATCAGGGAGAACCGTCACAACTCTGCCGTCATTGTGTTAAGCCCGCCCACCAACTCTATACACAATGTGATTTGCCTGACCACAGTTTGGTTTTTCCACTTCGGAAGTCAACGGAGAGGTGCTAGACCACACTTTGCTGCAAAATAATTTTTGCTGCCGCTAGGGTGCGTCTAGATTTCTAGGCTGTATTAGCCATACATTTACTCAAGAATGTAATCACACATCCAGAAGATTTCATCCCAACATCCCAATCTTGTGTTAATATGCAACAATTGAAGTCAGAATCACTAAAACATCATACAAGTTAATGCTGGCTTCAAGTCTTCTGAACGATCACATTTATGAGGTGAACTCACATAAACGTTGCATAAACCACAATGTCAGTTATCAGGATGAAACAGGATTTTTTTATAAGTGCAGACTGTTTAAATTGGAAACATGCCAATTAAAGAGTCATACCAGAATATTTTATAAGTGATAGAAATACATTTTTGTAGGGTTGCTTGCCAGGAAATAAAAGCAATTTCTGATCATTTTCTGCCAGCAAAACAATGTACATTGGTAAAGCATCAGTTGCATATGTGCATCTTTTTTCATTTTGTTGCAACAGGGCTAAACAAGTTTCTGGTCTTTCTCAAAAAGTCAAAAATTTCTTGACTTCCCAGGATGACTTGAAGGAATAAGACTGAAGCAGACAAAACATCTCATTAGTTTCCTGCTAGGTTAATATTGCTGATGAAGAACACAAGGCTCACTGAAGCCAGATGGTTACTGATGAGGGCTTTCTTTTCCTTTTCACACTTGTTCATTTTGGACAATGTGTGTTCAGATCTTGCACCCAGAATAGAGTAATAGACGAAGACGGCATGGTAAAACTTCTGCATGTGTTGGCAAACAACATTGATTGTTTAACCAGACAACCATATGGCCCATCTGTTGAAGGTGAGCTTCCAAAAAACTAAATCCTTCAAGAGCCTGAAGTCCCACAAAACCATCCTGAGTCTTGACCTTCCACAGAAGAGCACATATTGCCAGCATGTAGAACCTATGAGAGTAGCATAATGACCCCTTTACATCTGTTCCTCTTGATGCTAGTTCAAATTTTCAGAGGCACTGAAGCTACTCCTCTAGCCTCTCAGCTTGGTCAGCCTCACAGATTCAGAACAGGGCATTTACTTTTTGTCAGGAGAATTTGCTTTCATGACTTCCATGAGAAAAGGGTTGCTCAATCCTGTTCCTGGAGATCTATATTTCTGCAAAGTTTACCTCCAACTATGAACAAACACAACCAAACCAGCTAATTAAGATCTTCAAGAGCACTTGATAATTACAGAGAGGTGTGTTGGAGTAGGGTTGGAGCTGAACTCTGCCGGTAGATCTCCAGTACCTGAGAATCTTATTATAGGAAAGAGGTGTCCAGTCCTGTCCCTAGAAGGTCACCATCCAAAAGAGTTGAGCTCTAGCCCTAATTAAACACACCTGAGCCAGCTAATCAAGTCTAATCAGGCAGGTGTGTTGGAGCTAAACTCTGGAGGAAAGTGGCCTTCCAACAGAAATTAACACTAGAAGCATTAAAACAGCATGCACTTTTCATACAAAATTATTTGACAGATTATTGATTAATAAAGACTTATTTTCACACGGCTCCTTGCTAAATATTATATTCCTGTGATAGTCCTGTGAAACATGAGTTATGACAAAAGAGCTGAAAAACTTCTAGAAATTAGCTAAAATAGCATGGTAACATCAGCAGTTTAGGGTTTTGTGTAGGTGTACGTTATTTAAAAATGTGATGGAGCATTAAAGGGTTAGTTCACCCAAAAATGAAAATTCTGTCAGTAATTATTCACCCTCATGTTGTTCAAAACCCCGTAAGACTTGGAGCACAAATATTAAATCTGAGAGCTGTCGCACTACTCCATAGGCTTCTATGTAATTGAAACTTGCCGGCACAGAAAGTAAATAAAATCATTGTTAAAATATCTCAGAGTGAGTTCACTGGTCATGAGTGTGATGCGGGCCAATAGTGAGCCTATGTTCTGACGTTTTTTCGTCAAGACAAAAACATTCTTGCTGGGTAAAATTAACGATTTATTATAAAGACCATATCATACGTAATCAATATATTTTCTTTAGGCTGTGGCCAAAATGTTACTTAATATTTATTTTTGATAAATTAGCTATAATGTGAAAGAAGAATACATGTTGTTAGTCAATGTTTAATATTAATATACATAAAAATGAATATTCTCTTCTAAAACCCTAATGTTTATTATTATTTCTTTTATATTATATATTATTATATATTATTTATTTCTGTTATGGACTAATGAATAATTAAACATCTATAAGCCATAATAATTTCTAAAGCTAGCAAGTATGTGTTCTAGGGCTGCAACTAAAGATTATTTTAATAACCGATTAATCTGTCGATTATTTTTCGATTAATCAATGAATTTAAAAAGAGTATTAATTTCCAACCCTTTATTCAAAAACAGAACTGACAGTGCAAATTCACAGTGCAAAAAAATGCTCCTTGAACATCCGTGAGCTGCAATGGACCATCAAAATAAAGTGAAACCTAAAAAGGTACTTTAAAGGGGCTATATGTAAGAATGTTCATGTAATAATCATTTGTGTAAACAGCTTCTAACGAAACATGACAAAATGAGACCTTCCTTGACTTCCTAGGTTGTCTATGAAAGCCAGACTGATTTTGTCTGAAGAATTCTGAATGTTTTTGCTCGGAAATCAAAAGGATGTGACAGTTATGCATGCTCCCAAGAGCCTTTCTTCAATTCAGTGACACATGAAATGAACAAATGCTCATACAATGTTCAGGGTAATGCCAAAAGAACCATTCTGTACTGTAATGTCAATGTGTCATGCAAAGAAAAGGGATTAATTCAAACTTTCATCTCACATAATCAGATCTAGTCTATAGTCTAATATATACTTTATAATCAAACGATTAAAACAGTGTAATTTCAGTAAGCCTCCCTTTTCTGTCACCATGAAACTTGTGAATTGCAGAGCTGGTGCAAACATATCCACATCTCTACGGTCATTATTTTGTAATTGAGAGGCTAGCGTGCAGCACATTTACAAGCTCATCGAAACATTGCTCTCAGCAGCATGGACGGCTAGGGTTGGGTATCAGTTGGGTTTTATTCGATACCAGTACCTACTCGGTATTTTTTAAACGGTTCCGGTGCCTAAACGGTTCTTGAAACGGTACTTAAGAAAACAAAACTGCACACACTTTGTCAAAAAATAAATAAATAATACCCCTTTATTTACAGGGCCAAACTGGACACAATATTAACTTACAATATAAATACAAGTAACATAATGGTAATAATAAATAAACCAATATAAAATAAAAGTTCATATTTACATAATATCAAATAAAACAATATTATATCAATCAATGTAATTATACTGGAGATTAATAGAGATTACTACATGGGTAATATAATATCGAAATGGCTACAGGTTCCCATGTTTTGTCTTCTTTAACTAGTCATGTTAATTTGTCATTTACTAGTTAAGCTCTTAGCCAGTCTGATATTTCATTCCCACTGCGTCTTATGCGCAGCTTTTAGTAAACATATGAAAGAGAACGTCTCTGTGTAACCCATGTTCTCTGAATAGGGAACGAGATGCTGCGTTCGCTGCCAAATATCTCGCGCTGCTTTTCGGCAGAGAACTTTGAGGAGCAGATGATGCACGCACTAATATAATATGAAGACGTGAGAGTCAAGGCGGCACGAATGGTGATTCTATATCCACGATCGTTATTCTGACGCGTAATTTTACACATGAAATGCAGCCAAACATTTAACGTGTGTTTAATCCCTCGCGTATCAGAACGTATCAGCTGACGTTCCAGGAGTCTCCCGCATATTGATAACGGCTACGGGATGATCGCAAATTAGTTCAAATCTCCCGGAATCTAGTGCGAGCGAGCAAGAGGCGCGTGCGAGACAGATCAGACAGTGCTTTAATAAACCGTATAGTGCGCGCACGTCGGAGAGGGAGAGGGAGACAGCGAGAGACTGCGTGTGTGCGCCTCATGCCACCGCCACAGACTCAGGCATCGAAATCAGGCACCGAAATTTTCATTCTTATTCGGTCTGGTTACTACCGTTTACGTCAGAACCGGTTCCCTATTAGAACCGAAGTTTCGGTACCCAACCCTATGGACGGCGTTGTGATGTTCGTTAAAAGTATATCACCGCAAAGCTATTTTCAACTTATTTTTCAATTCTAAGCAGAGAACAAAAAAGAACTTCGGCGTGAATATATCGGGGCATTGAATCACATTCAGTCTCTTGCGTGTTACGTGTGCACGAGTGCGAGCACAAGAAATAAGTTGCTGGCTGCAGTTCAATTTGCGGCCACTGGTGTCGCTAAAAAATAAGGATTTTTGAATTCTACATGTGCCAGAGAAACAAACGCACAGCCATCGCTTGAATTTTGTCTTTGAATGTCCGTTTTTGCTGTAGCTCGGTATATTTCTATGGCATTGCTGTCGGAGTGTATTTAGCTGGTGAAGTGGATTTACTTATTGTAGAGTTAACGAAAGTTATAATGGACATTGATTTGTTTGAAGCGGATATCATAACAAATGTCAGTAGACTGGGAAGTTTTCAAAACGAGTGGTTCATTCATTTATCCGTAAAACCTTACCTTCATGCTGTGGCAAAACATTGGAAGACAGAACACAGCGAGTGTACAATAAAATGCTACTTTTTGGTTTAAGGAAATTGCTTGAATGTGAAGCAATTCATGTTAAGGTTGTTTGGTGGAAAAGTGTTTAAGTATAACCCATTCTTGCCTTTGAAAACAGATTGAGTGCTTTTGTTGACCCCATCTTGTCCTTTATATTGACCGCAGTATAGCCTGCAGTGTGATTGTCGGTGAAAAGGTTTCTCGGGTGCAAGCTGGGGTGGAATTTTTATACATAGCAGGGAATTCAAGCAGCCAGAGCACTGACACTGTGCCTTTCACCAGGCATTTGCTACTGTATCACAGTGTGACCTCTGTCTTTCCTTTAACCCACAACCTGCAGTCATTTGTACATGCAGAACCATTTAGACATTATACAGCAAATCATTTTCAACCAGATATCTTCAACCGTCTTGTTTATTCCTAAAACTACATGTTTTAATGATCTGTTGGCGTTTTTTTTTTCATCTTTGTGTTAGTCACAGTGTACCCTGACACACATAATACATTTAATTCATTGTGGATGCTTTCAAGTTTTTTAAAGTGAAAAATAACCTATGCTACCGTATAATTTCCTCTACCTGCTTAGAAAGTGAGGCAAAGAAGGACTCCTTCTCCTTAACAGCAATCAGAGAAGCCAGTGTCCAGTCCTTTTATAAAAAAAACAAAACAAAAACAATTCCTTTAAATAATACTTAATTAGACATTAGGTGACGTAGCACACTTTCATTCCGGTACCATTGTTCCAAACACTGAGCCAGGAAAAACAAAAACCCTTGTTTCACTAATACATGCGTTACCTGAGCTACCTACGCTACCTGGCTCCAAATAAACGCTTGTGAAGTAAAGTTGTGTGAGACTGAGGTGGTAACCATAGCAACAGTACTCAGCTTGAGCGCTTTCCATTAGCATCAGTATGGGACATACAGTAGGTACTGTCATTATTACTTAATTACAGATTTATGCATCACATATTATATATTACAGAATATATATTACTTATATTACAGAAACATTGTTTTTAAAAGGACATTATGTAGATATTATAGATTTTTTAAAAGTCAAGTGAAAATGAGCATTTGCTCATAAAACAATAACATGCTGCAGCTCATTTACCTGAAACAAACTTTATTCCATTTAGCAGTTAACTTTATGCAGTATAAAAAGGTTATGGAATAATTAATTCTTTGCTGTCTATCAGTTCACTGGATATTCCAGGGCTAAATATTTTATCTTCTGTTATATTAACTTAGTTGAATATCATAAATCTAAACTCAGGGTTAAAAATGAAAATTATGTCATTAATGGCTCGCCCTCATGTTGTTCAGAACACAGTTTAAGATATTTTAGATTTAGTCTGAGAGTTTTCTGTCCCTCCATTGGAAATGTATGTACGGTATACGGTCCTTGTCCAGAAAGGAAATAAAAACATCATCAAAATCGTACATGTGACATCAGTGGGTTGAATTTTTTAAAGCATCGAATTTAAATTTTGGTCCAAAAACAACTAAAACTACGACTTTATTCAGCATTGTATTGTCTTCCGGTTCTGTTGTCAAAAGTCTCAGACTAAATCTGAAGATGAACACGGTCTTACGGGCTTGGAACGACATTAGGGTGAGTCGATAATGACAATTTTCATTTTTGGGTGAACTAACCCTTTAAGGATTGATTTATAAATGAGCAATTGTAACAGCGATGCTTGCTTTAGGAAGAACCACTAAAAACTATAGCTCAGACCGATATATCGGCAGACCGATATTATCGGCCGATATCAGGCATTTTCCAAAATATCGGTATCGGCAGTTATAATGGCCGATAAATGAATATTTCAAAAATAAAATAAAAACGGATGAAAACACGCTTGAACCATGTCATGAGTGTTGGAGTTGTATAGTTGCTCGCCCCTGTTGGCAACACTCATTAAGTTGGTCACGACACATACATTGCTTGAATAACAATTAAAAGAACATCCCCATCAGTTCTCTTAACTCAAATAAGCATGACAACATTTGTGACTATCATGTCCAGTTATGCTGCTGTTAAATAAGCCGAGAGTGAAGCGGAATTAGCTAGTAATATTTACGTTACGTTGTTACAGTGTAGTTGACTGACTGTCCTTTTAACTTTTGACAATGTGACTGAAGTATTTCTTTAATAGCGCGTGACAGTTATAGCAATGAGTCGTATCATCCCTCCTTGGCCTGTTATATTGAAAATGTATGTTTTACAATTTGCAGTATGACGTTATCCATTGCTAAATTATAGCTCATCATAGACTAGCGAACCACAAAGCTAGCTAAAGCCACTATCATCAGTCTGTTCTGTTGTGACAATAAAAAGAATGTTTCTTATCATATTATTTTAGTTAAAACTCATAAATAATTACAAATAACCAATGTTAGGGAAAATATGTTAATGTTTTGTTGCGCGTTTCTGAAAAAAATTTTAATAAAAAAATATCGGCCGATATATCGGAATATCGGATTTTAAAACCCAAAAATATTTGTATCGCTGTTGGCCTTCAAAATCCTTTATCGATCGGGCTCTTAAACCTATATGATCTTCCTGCTTATGGGAAAATACAATTACATTACATCATTACTTTGATGGTCAGCTGTTAGAAACAATCATGTAGATGCTTTTATGATTATAGGAAGAGCTGATAAATGGAATAATTCTCTCTCTATCTCTTCCTCTGGACTGTCTCTGTGGTTCTGTGCGCAATAAGCTACCTAAATCCCCCATCCCTGGATTACAGTTCTGAGGGGATTTAAGTGTCAGCTTGACAGGTGTTGTACAGTCAATAAGTTAGCATCTTTACTAGTACGGCATCTCACAGCATGCCACCAGAAAGGCAGCTCCACCCTAGACTGCTGATGCTAAAACTGTTCTGATGTCTGCAAGACTGTCCATCAAATCCTGTGGGGTCGGACGTGTAGTTTGTGTTCTTGCCGTCAGATTTTTTCGGGAAACGTTGTTGAATGGAGGTTTGCCTAGGGCTTTGTTTGAAAGAGTGATTGTAGGGATATAAAGGCAGGAAGTCAGAAGAAGCAAAGCACGAGAAAGAAATCAAGGACACGCTTGTAAGTCGGCAAAAACTCAAGAGTGATGTGCGCCGCCGTCATGCCTGCCAGTTCGGTCACTTCTGCCGGGATGTCCCCAACATTAGCGCTTGAAATGAAACCAGTGCCTGCCGCTAAGCGGGCAACACCTCTAGCCCGAGTATCAACCCAAGTGGCAGCAATTGCCTGTACTAAGGCTCTCCACAAGCTGACCCTGTCACAAATCATGGCGGGATTCTTTTGGACTGGGGATAAAACTATGTATGGATCCAAATGGAAGCTAGGCATATTCGGTAAGATATCAATTAAATAAATTGATTATTTTTGCCTGCTTTGTATTTCTTCAAATGATTTATTGAACCGTTTCCGTTTAATGAATCTTGAGCACTTGTCTATTCATGACCTATTTCCTGTATTTGGCCCAAGTCTTCAAGTGGGCGTGAAGACTGCAAGTGTGTGTAGAACTTTGCATTACCCAGTAGGACACACTTACATCATAGTGTTGTAAAACTGTTAGTAATATTTTTTACAGAGCTTTATTTACACATTTTTGAAATTTTGAATTAAACATCTAAATGTTGGTTCAGTTGTCCCACACAACATGATTTATGATTCTTCTAATTAAGCGATAAAAAGCAGTTGCATCTGTGTTACAAATAGATTGTTCAACATGGTGGTTTGGTGGAAGTGTGTGCAAACTTATAAATACAAATACATACTCATATCTGCAGCAAAAAAAATGTGCAACACTTTGTTTTACAACCAAATTATATGTAATATATCTAATTACTAGGTCTGTCAAACGATTAATCGCGATTAATCACATCCAAAATAAAAGTTTGTGTTTAAATAATATATGTGGACGCACTGTGTATAATTATTTTATATATATAAATACACACACATGCTTGTATATATTTAAGAAACATTTTTCTGTATATACTGTATATAGATTTATATATAATTTATATTATATATAAATATTTTACATAGAATTTTTTTCTTCTTAAATATACATGCATGTGTGTGTATTTATATACAGTATATACAAAATAATTATACACAGTGCACCCACATATATTATGTAAACACACACTTTTATTTTGGATGCGATTAATCGCAATTAATCGTTTGACAGCCCTACTAATTACGTAATGTAACAGGAAATTTTCCTCAGAATCTTACAATTCTGGAGCAAATTAACCTGAATAATGGGATACACTTAGCCTCAAATATTGATTTGAAGGATTTTTTTTGTCCATTTAGGGCTTTGAACTTTTAACCTTTCCATGCACACACCCTCAAGTGGCCTAAACCACAAGTGTTGGTATTAGGACAGGCTCATACTAATGCAGCTGTGGGTGTAGAATACACAGAAAAACTTGATAAACTGTTCTAGCTCATTGAGTGACAGTCAAAAACAGAAGCATCTTTATTTTAATTTAAATATTTTAATTTAAATTCTTTTTTTAAAAATCAGTTATCTTACATGAAATTTACATTAGCAGTTAGATCATGCAGTCTGAAATCCTCCATTCAAGTCTGAAGGCCATTGCACACTGAGTCCGAAATTTTCGGATGCGTTTTTTTGTATTCGTGATTCGGTGGCTCTGAATTGTCAAAACACCATTCAAACTGCTTGCTACAGATAAATCTAACCTGATTCGTTTTTTTTTATGACGGACGAAAGTTTCAGAGGCAGTGTGCAAGCATCATTGACATAACGCAAGGTCGTATTTATTTTTTGACATGTCAAAATTTCGGACGCAAATTTCGGACTCGGTGTGCAAGGGCCTTAAATGTGATTAGTTGCACATTCCACTGTAAAAACTTTTTCATTTAATTAAAATGCTGATCACTGACTGTCAATTTCAGTTTATTATTTATTTATTTATTTATTTATAATTTTTTGCCATTTCATAAGAAATGTTAGATGTTAGAATTGAACATAATTCCCTTGTAAAATCAAAACCTCTATCACAAAATGTATAGTTGTAATGTGTTTAATGGTCATGGTCATATGTCATCCTGTTAACTGTCAGTATCGTTGTTGTGGCACACTTTATCACATATTTTAGCATCATTCGAACGATCAAACACTCGAGAGATTTTTTTTTATTATTACTATTGAACATTGCATTACAATGGAAATGGTACTTTATAACTTAGCTGGTTTCATTTTTGTAATATATCAACTTCAAATTTGGAAACAACTTGGTTAGAAGTATACCTGTGATTTTCAAGCAGTTTTCGAGTCCAACTTATTTTGGAACATATATCTATTGTATAAAATGGAACCTTTTCAGTACATTTGCTTTACAATAAACGTCTATAACCGTCTTTATCATTATTTAAAGCTGCTTTCACTTCTGCAATATTATAATCTGCTGAATGTTTTCTTTAAAAAAAGACCAACCTTAGATGTGTATCCCATAGCATTCATTAAATTACAACTATTTAAGTTCAGATAAACAGTATGCTCAGAAAGGGTTTTATTATATATATATAAATAAAAATTATATTAAAACATCACTATACTGAACATTCCAAAACTTGAATTGAATATCATTGCTGTCTTAAAATTTTTGTTCTTAACTTACTCTCCAAAATTCTGTCCTGGTTGTTTACAACATACCAGTGTGACATTTGGCTTCATCAACGCATCGAGCCATCAAGAATGCTGATTTCTTTTGTGTGGCATGATGAAAAGGCACCTGTTTGTCCATGGAGTGACATATGGGCAATCCCTTTAAGCTTTAATTCCCTGATGGATGGTGCTTGAGAGGTTTACCTTACTTTCCTCTGGCACACATCCTGTAGACAAACCCCACTGACCTGCTATGTGGCAGCATTAGAGGCTCAACTCTGATAAATGGGCTTACAATGGCACCAATCAGTGCATCTTCTTTTGACATTTTGTTGCCAACAATTTTCTTGAGCCAACTAGAGTATGTGAGTATTCAAGCTTGTCAATGAACAACATTGCTAGTCTGTTTTCTTAAATTTCCATTTATGTTTCTCAAAGGTTTCAACCATGAACCTGGTTTCCATAGCAACCATTTCAGACCCACTAGAGGAGTGTTTTTGATGAGGTACCACATGGGAAACGCGTTAGACTGCTTTTGCACAACATGGGATACATTCACTAAAGCTCTCTTTTTTGGTATCTACTGTTCTAACAATCAAAAAGCAGTTTCGGCTTAACCCCTATTGATTCTGAACTTCCTGCTGTGTGTTCGGCAATAGAGATCGGATCAATTTAAAAGACCAGAGCTCTTGCGAGCATTTTATGGAAAACCGTCTGGCTGAATTTACGGTGCATTGAGCTGGCATTATCTCATAAAACTTTTGTCAAACCAGGTTACATTCTATTTAAGGTTTATATGGCAAATCAGCCACGAAGGTTGCCGTATCCATTCCACATTTTTTTAAATAAATGTTCTTTAACAGTTCTTTGTAACTCTTTGTATCAAGAACCATTTTCCGTTCTTTGCTCAAAATAAAAAGCTCTAGATGTTACTTGATATTTCTTCAAATCAGCATTTTCTTATTTTTTTTTTTTTTTTGTGGGTGGTTTAAACTCTATTTACATTTGTAATGCACATTCCTGGTCTTATAGTAAATGATTCATCAGTGCTCGTTATTTCAAAGAAAATAAATGTTTGTCTTGTTAAACCCCTGAAAAAAAAGAGGTCAAAGAGGTGTCAAAATTATACTTAGCCATTTTTTTTCCTATAGTAATAATTCAGTGCAGTTTAACATTAAAGCAAATGACTTATATTCTGGTCCATTCTGGTATGGAATGGCCACCTTTTTATAATCCAATGTTTCCCAACATATGAAATCAAGCCCCATCCTACATTTTTGCTTCATTAATATCTTTTTTTTTTTTCACTTCGAAGACTGCTTGTCACATTACAAATGTAAAATCCATCCATCGATGTTCCAAACCGCTTGTTTTATTGTAGAGTCACAAGGATGCTGGATCCTGGATCGATGGCCTTCACAGGAATGCAATTTCATGTTAACCATAAAGAGATAGCCACTTAAAAATTCATTTTCTGCCATCGTTCACTCACCCTCATGTTGTTCCAAAAGCATATGCATTTCTTTCTCCTTTAAAATATATTTTTGGAGGTGAACTATCCTTTTAAAGCACCTTGAGATGGTTTCCTGATGTATGAGATCAGGCTGTAAATCTTTTCTTTTCAAAATTGTGGATTTTTAGTAGTTAAAATATTGATGATACTGGAACTCATTGAGTAACCGGGATCACCGCTTGGCCTTAGACAAGGTACTTTAGCCATGCAATCAGTATACAGTCATTCTGAATTACACATAAGCGTACACACCAATCACTCAAACCTGGATTTAGCGATCTGCTCAAATCTTCTTAAATTACGTCCTGTCTGTCAATGCTCCCTGCATAATTATCAAATAAAGAGCCACCTCAGATGAGCTCTGCCAATATTAATACCCGCATTAATGCTAGGAGATGGAAACAGAGCAATGGCACACTATTGTGAACACTTCGCTGATTATTATATAATAGTCTTCTCGGCTCATCTGCTGTTTATGTAACAGCGGTCTGTTCTCTGAAGAAACTTCTTTATCAAAGCCAGATCTGTGTTGTCTTAAGTGTTACTTTACACTCTTTCTGTACATAAGTGCATGAATAATGAAAAAACAAAAAGGTTGCAGTCATCTCTGTTCCTGAAGGCAATTTGGTGGGCGTTAAGTCGACTGGGATTTTGTTCTTGTTAGTTTTTTCCTTGCACTGTTATGACACTTTAAGTGCCATGGTTATACTATGTTTCCGGATATGTTGCACAGTGCTGCACTGTAAATGTCAAAGCCATTTTTTTATTAATTTTTTTTATATAAGGAGAACAGTAAATTAGAAATGTTGTTTTATGTTGTAACATTGCTTGGTTATTTCAATAAATTCCACTTTCATCACAGTGTTAACCCGTGTGCTATGTTGCGGGTCAATTTGACCCGTTTACATTTTCTGGTTGTTGGAAATACTGGTTAACATTGCTTTTTCTTGATATTTTGTGGCTTTTTCTCATTTATCATGATGAATATGCATGCAAAGTTTCAACATGCTGATGTGTTTTGACATATACAAACAAAATTACTGTTACGTTTGTGATGTTTGGGTCAGTTTGACCTACATATTGTAAAGCTCTAGAGCAACTCTACCGACGCAAAATAAGAACATTTATTGGGTATATTTTGTTATTTTGTTTTTTTACAACCTTATGAAGCCAAAAAAAGCTTTTCCACACTTATTTCAATGCAGAAAAATATTTTGTCAGCCACAGATGGTAAAAATGAGCTACCATTTATTTTTTTCATGCTACCTGAAATAATATTAAACCTTTGTTTTTTTTTTCTTGATATTTTGTGACTTTGTTTCATCTATCATCATGAACATGCATGCAATGTTTGAACATGCTGCTGTGTTTTGTACATATACAGATACAATATATATTACGTTTGTGGTGTTTGCGGGTCAATTTGACCCTCATAGGCAGCCATTCAAAAGCAACTGTACAGACACAAAATCTAATTTATTTTATGTATGTCAGGGCACTTCAACTCCAGTTCTAACATGCAAGTGTATCTAAAAGTGCTCTAACCAAACACACTTGAAAAAGCTAAAATCACAGTGTTTAATTATTTATCAAATTATTTGCAAATTACAGATGAAAATCTTTGTCAGACACAGAAAATAAGCTCTCATTTCTATATTCAATATATCTGAAATACCTAGCTTTTAGCCAAATCTTTTATGTAGGATTTTCAAATGCAGCATTACAGAGACAAACAATTAATAAAAAAAAAAAACATTTAGTACAATTTAGCACAATTTTGCTTAGTGTGGCACGAGAAACGAGATTTAAACATTTCACATTTCACAAACATTTCATGAGCCATTTGGAGAAAATGTAAGATTGAGAGAATGTGGCGGTTATTTAGAATGCATGATTGTATCCAACCAGCGGTTGCTTTCATAAGTGCAGCATATGAACAGAGAAATGTTCAATCTTGCCAAACAATTGTTGTATTGTGGAGGAAGAGGGATGTTTGAAAATAATTTGGATTTTGATCAGGTACATAAAGGTCACAGTATTGATTGCTGGCCGTTTCTGACAACTGACTGAGTTCATGTCAGATATTTTGATGGATTCTTAGTCCTCTGGGTAACGTACACACACAGGAAAAATGCTGAAAAAATGCCAATAATTTTTTACCAATAATATCACTTTTTCCATGTGAAATGATAAAAATATCATTGGTGTATGTTTGCTCTCATGCACCAAAAATATTAGAACATTACCTTGTTTTATTTATAGTAGGGCTGTGCAAAAGTTAATTGCGATTAATCGCATCTAAAATAAAAGTCTGTGCTTACATATTATATTTGTGTGTGCTGTATATAATTATTTTGTATATATAAATACCTATGCATGCATAATAATTATTTGCACTTAAATTCTGTGTATATATATATATATATATATATATATATATATATATATATATATATATATATATAAATATATATATAAATATATATATATATATATATATATATATATATATATATATATATATATATTATATAAATATTTTATATATGAATAACACATTTTCTTAAATATATACATGCATGTGTGTGTATTTATATATACAAAATTATTATATACAGCAAACACAAATATATTATGTAAACACAGACTTTTATTTTGGATGCGATTAATCACAATTAATTTTTGCACAGCCCTAATTTATAGTTTTGGGGTGGAAAATGACAGGAGTGCAGTATCCACCACAGCCATGTAATGTTTTTTTTTTTAATTATTATTATTGTTTTGTTCATTCACTGTTTATGAATTCTATTACTATTTTGTCATTGTATTTCTTAATGAAGACAGTACTGTACAATAGACATGCCTGAAATCATCCCTGTCTCTTGTTTCTCTGTTAGTGGAGAAATGCATGAGCTCCATGCAGACGGGCACTCAGATGGTGAAACTGCGTGGAGGATCCAAAGGCCTGGTGCGCTTTTTCTACTTGGACGAACACAAATCCTGCATCCGCTGGCGACCGTCTAGAAAGAACGAGAAAGCCAAAAGTAAGTCTCATTCGTATTGCTGAGGTTATGCCTCAACTCTCAATGTACTGTTTTTATTAGCCCTCTCTTTTTACAGACCACAATGAAAATCTCAGATGTGGCTCTTCGATAACTCAGAAGACTTGTTGATTGTTTTATGCAAGTATCAATCTTGTCTCAGATGTTGTCTCTGAAGAATAGGGCTATCAAACTAATGTTGCAACATCTAAGATAATGGAGATCTCAGTCATATCTCACCTAAGGATCAGCTTCTACAAGTGGATGCTTCACCTCTGGAAAGATGAATGTGTATTTAAATGGGTCATTTATGCAGAAGAAATGCAAAATATATTTTTTTAATTTGGAGCTTTCTAGACTGAGAAAAGCCAGAAAATGTATTTTTGGCTTATGTGGAGGAAAGACAACAACTCCCAGAATGCACTTGCTTCGCTGCCCTAGGAGGCCACGCCTACCAGTTAAACAACAAGTCTAGGCAACTAGTGAGTCTCCAAGATGAGTCTGTCCGAAAATGTGTTTCGAGAACACCCAAAATGTCTGGGATTCGGCTTTTGCGTTCTACTGTCGCCATTCGTTATGTTTACGCGTGCAAGGCCAGTGGCTTGATTACCGATGAGCTGACACCTGTGAGACGCACTGGTCTTGTATCTCTCACGGAGGAGCAGGAATTTTCTTAGCAATGTTCAAACGCACATTAACCGATCACTTGTTTAGCGTTCATGTAAACACTACATTCAGATTCACCAATCAGAATGAATTCAGTTAGATTTGAAACAAAAGCTGTGCATGTAAACAATAAATGGCGACTGCGCCATCATAGGATTTTTTTCCAAAAAATACATAAATCTTTCGTCTCAGGGGATATGAGGGTGGAAAGCACGGTAATTCGAAAAATACTACATGTTTTGTACTAATACAAAGCTTAATGCTAAATCGTGAAGTATAAATTTGATGAGAACAGTTTGAGTTCATATTGAGATATGAGAACAATTGAGCACTGTTGAATGCAGAATTTGCTATCAGGTAAACCTTAATTTAGTTTGAGATGTCCTCTGAAACTCTAGAGGAGACACGTGATAGATTACTCTTTTCTTAAGAGAACAAACATGAGAAGAGGGATACTTAAGAAAGAAGAGAAACACTACATTGATTTCATTCATTTTTCTTTCTTATCATTCAAAAATGAATACTTCTATCTATTACAGATGTAATTTGATTGTTTTAACTGCCGTGCATATGACTAGAATAGATTAGCGTGTCTGTGTCTTGACCTGCCTCTCTTCCTTACTATTTCCTGGGGATGTCCATAACTATCATGAGTTATTGACATTACACCTCACAGGGGATGGTTACTTCAGTAACAGCCGATGATTCATGTTTAAATGACAGCGCTCATTGTCTCTCGCGAGGGGGATAAAGTTCAGAGTCCCGTCATTCCACCGCAGGCTGGGAATTAATCAGCTTCTTAAGTTGACTCAATTATTTATCAGTCTTAACCGGAAAGATTTCTGTATGCACCAGTTGGTTCATTAAAAAAAGTAAAAATTCATGTGAGATTCATTAGATAACTTTTGAACCTTTGAGCCTTTGAGTATACTTCAACAATAAGATCATCTGAGATTATGCAACCACCTCATTCTGCATTATTTAGCAGCCTAGAGATCTCCTAGCGGAAATCACACACAGATGGTACTTTTCATGCTTTTTATACTCGTGTTGTATCTGCTAAAGTATAGATAAAAACCTGCATACGTAAATTTTACTTTAATTTTAAGTATTTAATCCACAATAAACCTATATTTTGAAAACATAGTTGTATAACAACATAAAAACAAAAAGATACTTTCTATCTTTAAAGGGTAACTAAACCCCTGGTCAGAGCCTGACTCCACCCACTGGCAATATTTGAAAATGCTGAAAAAGTGGGCGGACCTCAATGGAGATGGGAAGAAATAGATGCTAAAACACTCTATCCTGATCATTTTCAATACTCACAATTCCAACTCCTGACTCCTACAGTGGTTTTGACAACACAAGATAGTTTTTATACTGCCAAGGGCATAGCTCGCGTGGTGAGCTGAAACCTGCGTACGTCACGAAGTGCGGAACATCCAATAGGAAAATTCAACTGCAGTAGCCACCGTCAACCTGAAGAGGGCAGCACTAAAACGTTTTTACACCATATATTGTAGAAAGGAACACTTTATAAACAAATGTCAAAAAAGTTACTCGAATCAATGACTGGTATTAATAAAGATCCATTCTTACAGATCATTAGCTAAAAAAAGTTAAGTGTTTAGTTACTCTTTAAGCTATTTAGGGTATAATATTTTCCAGTATTTTGAATGCAGGTTACACTGTATTGTATAGTGTATTTTTTACACTGTAATTATACATTTATGTCCTGAGCAATATTAAGTAACTACATGGACTTATTATAGGCCTAGGATTAGGGTTTGGTTTAGAATTAGTTTATAGTTCTAGGATAGTAACAATAGTAACTACATGTAACATATGTAACAATGACTCTGTAAAATAAAGTGTTACCAATATACTTTTGAGATTACACAAGTACACAAGTCGTTTTGTCTTAAGCCAGATATACCGATCATTTTACAAGAATATGTGAATGAAATATACAGAAAGCCATGACTGACCAATCAGAATCAAGTAATAAACAGATAGGTTGTGTTGTTGTTGTTTTTATTCTCTAAAATCTCATCTCATTCTCTAAAATCTCATATAAAATGGGTGTTTGAAAACAAGCACATGTTGAATCAGATGTCACTCCAGTAGTTGCTAGAATTGCATTGTTTTTGGGTGGAGGAATGTGCTCATGCTGTTCAGATGTGGTTACTCTCTTGGCAGACATGATCTGGTTTAAATGAGCAAGAATTGACGAATTAAGTGTTTCTAGATGTTGTACATTGGCATTGGAGAGTGTTCATTTTGAGGTAGCCATCTGCTCTTCTCATTTACATGATCAGTTCTTGAGGGACTTCATTACACAGATTCTTAGCATTAGGATGTTGGTGCACGTTGATGCTGCAGCTTGAAGGAAAGTAGAATGTTAACGAACACCTCAGGATTATAGCATAAATGTCATATCTTTCTTTAACTACTCAGTCACATTGTCTTTTTCTCCTACCAGTCCCAATTCGACTCAATTCGGGAGGTGTGTGAGGGGAAGCAGTCTGAGATCTTCCAGCGTTATGCTGACGGTAGTTTTGATCCCAACTGCTGCTTCAGCATCTACTATGGCGAGCACATGGCGTCCCTTGACCTGGTGTCAGGTACAGGAGAAGAAGCTCGCACCTGGATCACTGGCCTTAAGTACCTTATGGCCGGCATCAGCGATGAAGACAGCCTGGCCAAACGACAACGCACTCTGTGACCAATATCCTTTCTAAAAGAGATTGACAGAAACTCAATAAAGATGATGCTAGCTACATTACTACCAATCAGATTTTTAGTAGATTGGGAAACATGAACATGTTGGAACTGTCAGCATAAGATTCCCTGTTGAGGAAACTCCAAAACACAAGTTTCTCATAATTTAGTATTTCAAGCCATGGTTTTAAAAAAGTAGTTAACTACCGTCCACCTATCATTATGAAGACATAGTTACTGTCAAGCTATCATAAAAAAGGAGTCAAGCTACGTGCATTTTCTCAAACTTGTCTTCCTTATCTGGGAGATGAATAATGCAGTTCAGGATCTTCCTCCTGGGAATCAAATGAATCAGTGAATAGCCTTTTATCATGCTACTCTTTAAAAAAGAAAAAAAAAGGTAGATCGTTTCGTGAAAAAATACCCAGTTTTGAAAAATCTGAGCTATTTTCATACTACTGGTTTAGACATTGTTTAGCAAACTCTGCAACATCAGCAGTTTAAATTCTTGTTATGAAACAGTGCTAAACATAATATTTTGTTGGTGGGGGTGCTTGCAATTCTATGTTCTCAGACCCTTAACTCTTCCCATTACATGGCTGAAGCAGACGTTCGCTGAGGCAGATAAGAATGGAGATGGCTGCCTTAGCATCAGTGAAGTCCTGACAGCTCCTGCACAAACTCAACGCTCAACCTTCCCAGACAGAAAGTCAAACAGATGTTTAAGGTAAGCAAACCACGAGGCCATTGCGATCAGGAAAATTGGCAGTGACTGATAAAGACTATAGCCACTTACCAAATATTGCCAAATCAACTTTAAAAGGTACAACATCTCCAAAGTTACCACGGCCTGTTTGAAAACAAACTGAATACTTTTCATGAACCGTCAATATATTTTATGGCTTTTGTTATACTTTTTACATAAAGACTAGTCACATTGTAGCTTATTTTTGTCAAAAACTCCCACTTACTGTGCGTTCACACTAGACGCGAATAACGCGTCAAATACAGTTTTTGAATCCATTTGCGCATCAAGAGCGGAATTGACGCGCGTCACGCATGTCGGAAACATAACCTGTTGGCGGCCATCTTTTTTATGTTGATCGAGCATTCTTCGAGAATGAAACGCGAATTTGCGTGAAACGCGAATTTGCACAAATAGCACTTACTTTTTTTATTTTTTTTTTATTTGCGCGTAACACGCTTAACGGTGCCAGATGCTTAATTTGCGCCATTCGCGCAGACTCGACTCGTGAATGAGCCATATTTGCGCTCTACCGCGTCGCGCCTTACGCTCTCATTCACGCCGCATTAATTTTTTACGTGCGTACCGTGTCTTTGCATTGACTTAACATTGAAATCACTAGAGCCTAACGCGCTATTTGCGTCTGGTTTGAACGCACCATTAGGCAGGAAGTCGCCTTTTCAGTCTGACTGAATAAAGTGACCAACCACAGTCTGCTTTTCAGATTGTTGGGATCCTAACAGCTACAGTTACACCAAAACTATTAGATCCTGCTGGTTATGCTGCCAAAAATGTTGCCAAAACTATGCCAAACCACCAAGAATATTGGATCTAATTTCTTCTCCAGGTCCCGTCTGAAGATACCAAAAATGTTAGATCCTTCCAACTATGCCATGTTGGAATGTTCTGAAATACCAGAAATCAAATCATCAGTTCAAATTGTATTTATATAGCACAATAAAATCAACTGTAGCTGGCAATTGTGCTGTACAACAGGATAAATATCTAAAAAAACAAGAACGACTTTTTATAAAGGAAATTTACATCAAAAACACCAATCAGAAAATTCAAGTTTTTTAGCTTAGATTTAAAATCAGACTATGTGGATACTAGTCCTAGAGATGACTATTCCAAAATCTTGGACCAACAATCGAAAAAGTATTGTCACCCCTCTTAAGTTGGGAACCATCAGCAATCTTTATTGAGATGACCTTAATGATCTAGCAGTTATTTATATAGTTATTTCGTTTCAAAGATCAGACAGTTTTTCTTCAGGGGCAAATCAATTTGGGTGTCATCTGCATAAAAGTGAAATGAAAACAGAAAATGTTCTAGCATTCAGGTAGGACTTTACCCAGTTTAGAGTGCAATCTTCAATACCCAAACATTCTTTAAGTCGTAAGATAATAATTTTATAGTCCACTGTATCAAAAGAAGCACTTAAATCTAAGAGTAAGAGTATCAGTCTTAATAAAGAGCTATGGGAGGAGAGTTGTGAAGAGGTTCATGAGGGAAGGCCTTTCCTGCCAAATCAGCATGGCGGCTGTTGTAAGCTTGAGGCATGGACGAGAAGAGCAAAACGAACGCTACTCGTTGGATGGGAGATGAGGCTGAATGAGCTTTTTGCTGGATATGGAGTAAGAGTGAGGAAGCCAGGAGCAGATGGGTAGTGATTTGGCCACCCCTGCCGATCCACCAACTGGAGAGTGTTGTGGTTAAGGGTCGAAACACTCAAGGAAGGTTGGTTTGATATCTGCTTCTGGCTGAAAGCTACGTTACCTTAAGGGTAAGCGATGAAAGCACCCAACAAGTGTATTTCACAAAGTAAAAACAACATACAACAACCTGACTTGTTAAGGTTGACTTGAAATGTCAGGAATATTGGATCCAATCTGTTCACCATATCCCATTAGAAGATGCCAAAAATGTTAGGTCCTGCCAGCTACTCCATGTTGGATTGTTCCAAAATGTTAGGAATATTGGATCCATCATTAATATTAGTTTAATATAACCCTGAAAGCAATGTGGTGGGTTGGCACTGGCATTGCTTAGTAGTTGGTATCAAGTGTACCATTTGGTATTTTCCTCAGTCCAGGAAACTCAAAATCAGCCTAGGAACAAATTGCAATAGTTAGAGCTTGGTATTTTGAAAAATCACTTACCATATTTTGAATGTATACACAGTCCTTTATTATCATTGGTCCCATATATCTATAATTATTCTAACTTTAATATGAAAATACAGATAATTGGTCTTGGACTATAGATTTTAGCAAAATGCATAATAAACAGTGTTTGACATGTCGACATTCCTTGTTTTTTTTTTTTTTTTTTTTTTTTTAATCTGGGCTCTCAAAAGCAAAAAAATGGCCACCTGGATTATTGTGAGTATGTGATCGAGACCTCACCTCAGCTGTTTGTAGGTCACTAAGCCTCACACTTCATCAGCATCCATCCCATCTGCTGTAAATGGACACAGATGGCCTTTAGTGTAAGACACAGTTAACCACAGGGGGGCAATCTGGCCCTGCTATCCGACAACAGAGAGTGATGTCACTTTAAGTCTTTGGCCCTGATTTCTCTGGCTTAACCTCAATAAACAACCTGTGTGATTGTCTGCACATTGTGTGCTGAAATCTGCTGTGTGTTTATTAATTGTTTATAAACTGAAATCAAAATATGTTTGAAATAATATATATTAGAGAACAATATTCAGTAATAAGTCAAATACCATTTTTTTAAAGAATATAATACTTCTGCAGTGTTACATTAAATTGATCAAATGTGACAATAAAAATCTTAATTTAAAATAAATGTGCTTTTAAACTTTCTATTCATCAAAGAATCCTAAGAGGACAATATATCACGTTTTTTTAATATATTTTAGGCAGAATTACCGTTTTTAAATGTGATAATAATTGCTACTAATAATTATTAAAATAAAACAAAATAGAAATTACTTGAGCACAAAATTATCATATTAATCAAGTGACACTGAAGATTCAGCTTTGCCACCACAGGAATAAATTACATTTAAAAATATATAAAAATAGAAAACAATTATTTTTAATTGTAATAATATTTCAGAATTTGACCTTGACATGCAATCTGCACCGTGTTGTCTACATTGATGGGAAGTTGAATACCTCAACTTATGTCTTTTTTTCAAACAATTGGACTGACCTGGCTGAAAAAATCTTTAAGAAAAAAAAATATATATATATATATATATTTACATCTAGAAAACAGATTATAATAAAGACATGCCATTTTTTAAATAACCTACAATCACTAATAACCCTATGCCCTAACCATGACGCTCATCCTGAGGGCGTCATCTAACTGACACTTTTGACCTTGCATCTAAATCCGAAGCACATGGCAACCTTTAGCATCAGTTAGATGAAGCTCATCCTAGGGCGTCATCTAACTGACACTTTTGACCATGCGTTTAAATCCGACGCACATGGCAACCTTTAGCGGCAGTTAGATGATGCTCATCCATGCGTCTGAAATCCGACGCACATGGCAACCTTTAGCGTCGGTTAGATGAAGCTCATCCTAGGGGCACTCATCTTACTGACACTTTCGACCATGCGTCTAAATCCGACACACATGGCAACCTTTTAGGGCAGTGTTCCCACAATCTCGGTCTGGAGGGCCACTGCCCTGCAAGTTTAGCTCCAACCCTGATCAAACACACCTGAGCAAGCTAATCAAGGTCTTCAGGATCTGTAGAAACTCACATTTAGGTGTGTTTGATCAGGGTTGGAGCTAAACTCTGCAGGGACAGTGGCCCTCCAGGACCGAGATTGGGGAACACTGTTTTAGGGTCAGTTAGATGAAGCTGATCCTAGGGCATCATCTAACTGACGATTTTGGCCATGCGTCTAAATCTGACACACATGGCAACCTTTACCATCAGTTTTGACCACAGGTCTAAATCTGACGCACATGGCAACCTTTAGCATCAGTTAGATGACGCTCATCCAAAGGCATCATCTAACTGACGCTTTTGACCATGCGTCTAAAACCGACGCACATGGCAACCTTTAGCGTCAGTTAGATGAGGCTCATCTTAGGCATCATCTGAACTAACGCTTTTGACCATGCATCTAAATCCGACGCACATGGCAACCTTTAGCGTCTAGTTAGATGACAGGTATGTTGACGCATGGTCAAAAGTGTCAGTTAGATGATGCCTTGGGATGAGAACGGGCTGAATACCCTGACTTTTTCAGATTTTGAATGTGATCATTTAATTATAAGTATATTTATTGTATAAAAAGTTCCATTTTTAAAAATGCAATCTATTTATTTGTAAGGTCCATAATTTAGATATCTCAGGCTCTTAGGAGTGATGCCATCTCCTCGGAGGGAGCAGTGTGAATGTGGCTCTTCTCGACATATTCAGTGACCTGTTTTTTTTTGTGACCTGTTTTCACGCTTCTCACCATAAAGCACCAATTCTCGGGCGCTTAGCTCAGGGTTTTATTACATCCTCCACGCCTCGGCTCACCGCAAGCCTTTGTGTGTGCGTTTGACTCAGCAGCTCTCCGGATCAGCGCTGGCGTCTGAGCCTGGGATTCAGTGAGCTGAGAAAACGGTTCTGTGCTCTTATGGGCTGAGAGCTGTTGGAGAGATGTGGAGTCGCTGTTGTTTTTTAGGGGTTTGACTTCTCAGCTAGGCAGGGGTTTAATTGTGAAAGTTGGTTGCTGTTATTGAATGATCCATTTCTCCAGTTGATTGAAGAGCTGCTGGTTTATGCTCCATCATAGCCAATGATCAGTGACTGAATTCATGCTTTAGGAACCAAATACCCACAACTGTGCATTACTCTATTTGAAATGGCACACAAAATAAAATGGTTACAGTTCATAAACCTTTGGATTAGATGCATATTTTTTTGGTATTTTCTGTAAGAGGATCCCTGGATGTTGAAAGTGATGAGCAGTTTATTTACAAGAAATATCTTTACAAAAATATGAAAGCCTGAACATAACTAACTCTAAAATGTTTTTTTTTTTTCAGGAGAATATGCCATATGAATTTTTATATCAAAATTACCAATATGTAAAAAAGTAATCCAAAAAGAATTCTTATACTCTTATAGTACTTTTATTCAGCGCGGCTTATCCCAAGACGTCATATAACTGACGTCTTGGGACGCTCTTTTGACCATACGTCAATATCCGCCTTTCTAGGGTCCCCTTAAACGTCGGTTAGATGACGTTATCGGATCCTAACTCTACCCCAGACTTAAACCTACCCCGTCACCTAACTGACGTTAAAGGTAAAGCGTCAGTTGTATGACGTCCCAAGATCGTCACATAACCGACGTTTTAAGGGGACCCTAAAAAGGCGGATATTGACGTATGGTCAAAAGACGTCCCAAGATGTCAGTTGTATGACTTGCTGTTATCTTATTACAGAAACAGAACAGTTATTACAGGTACAATCCCCTGGAGCAACCAGGGTTTAAATGAATAGTTAATCCAAAAATGTAATTTTTTTTCCCCATTATTTACCTAATATGACATTTGTGGAACACAAAAGAAGTTGATTGGCAAAATATTCACATTGCTCTTTCCCATATAATGAAATTAAAGGGGAGGTTGACTGCTTTTTTTCTTTGCATGATTGTATTTATGGGGTGCAATATAACATGTATTGGTGATTTTTCTTTTTTTAAAAGTCTTATTTTTCATAAACTTCACCTATATTGTCAGCCGCGCTCTCCTCTGTCCCCTGAACGAGCGGTTCACTTCCTGATTCTATGAAAACACTCCCTTAGAAAAGGGCGGTGGGCTCAGATTGGTTAGTTTGGGCCGGTGTGTTGTGATTGGCTAAACTGTCGCTCACGTTGTCGGAAGATTAACGCCCATTACCTTTATGGGCAAGTCATGAGCTCCGGTCGAGATGTAAATACGTGTCGAACTGCAGTATCAGTTTGAGGCAGAATCAGACCGAGAAAGCCGTGATGAATCGAGTCAAACAGAACCTCACCACACACGGCTCTTAATAAACGTTTCTGAATGATAATTCTGCTACATTTTTAATTTTATACACATTTGTTTTACACAATAGCATCTGATTGGCAACAATAGCAACTGACTGGCTACTAATGTTATACTCAAACAGCGTTGGCATGTTTACGTTCTTGATCAAATCGAAAATAAAGTCATAAAGCATATATACATGAAAAATACGTTTAAAACATTAGTACTTATAGAAAATTCAGGTCCATTATGTTTGTACGCGTTTGTCGTAGACAGAAAATAGCATAAGTCTAACTAGTAGTGGCTATAAAGTCAGCGCTGGCATTTGAGAAAAATAAAACACAAGGCTACGTCTGGAATTATACATGCAATAAAATACATTTAAAATGATTAAGACTTAGCCTACTTACAGATTGTGGCCCAACACTGCTGCCTCTTGTTTTAAAATCGTAAATGCTTCATGTTTTAGTAACAGTTTCTTGTTGAATCCGGTGTTGAACTCGCTAGATTACGATTGTCATTTTCAGGAACATAATCAAACATAAAATTGTATCCATTGTTGAGGAAGAATAGCGTCCATGGGAAGCCCGAAACACAGAAGACCTGACAGCTGCGTGAACAACACACTCTCGACGAGTCCGACGTGCCTCAGAAAAATGCGCATGCCATTTCCTGCATATTCCGGAGGGAGTGGTTGATGCAAATGTGTAGGTTAGTGACGTACAATAACCCAGCTGTAGTCCCAATTGAGTCGTTTTTGTAGGCAATTATACTTCCTGATTTTTAAAAGACGATATCTCTGCTTACACTGAACTTTCAGCGCTGCAAATTTGCAGATACTGTTCATGCACCAACAGCAACATTACACACTATTTAAAATGAAAAAAAGTGAAAGCGCAGTCAACCCCCTTTAAATCGATATACTCATGGTCAAAGCCGTACAATAGCTTTATGTGAGAAACAAAAATAATTGTAGTTGTTATTTATTGCAAATATTTCCCTCCCCACATTTATGAGGCACACAAGAACTTTGCTGTTTTTAACATGAAAAATGGAATCGTGATATTTGAATATATACACTTTAAAAAATGCTGGGGGTTTTTTAACCCAATTTTGGGTCAAATACGGACCAATTTAAAACATTAAGTTAAAAATGGAACCCTATGGCTGGGTTTGTCCATTATTTGACCCAAAGTTGGGGTAAACAATCCAGAATTTTTTAAAGTAAGGTAAGTTGTAATCTGTTTCCCCACAAAAAGCCTCGTGAGCGTATGACTTCAAATATATTTGGAATACCATTGATGGTGGTTTTCCCTGTTTTTCTGAACTTGACAGCCCCTGGACACTATGCTTTTGTTGTATGGAAAAGAGCAGCATGACATTCTTTTAAACTTCTTTTAAACGTTTTTACAATTCTTTTACAATGTTACTTACATGGCAAACAGTTTGATTCACCTTGATGTCCAAATTTCTCCATCTCTGATTTTAGGAGGCAGACACTGATGACAACCAAGGCACCTTGGGATTTGAGGAGTTCTGCTCTTTCTATAAGATGATGTCAACGCGGCGCGATCTCTATCTGCTGATGCTCACCTACAGCAACCATAAAGACCACCTGGATACAGATGACCTCAAACGCTTCCTTGAGACTGAACAAAAGGTGAGGTGTGGTTGGCAGGTCAATCACAAGTAAGATAAAAATACAAAAAAAATGCAGCAGGCATTGTGAAGCATCTGTCATGCATGTTGTTTTCACGTCTTTTTCAGCTCGGGCACATAATTTGAAAAGCTCAATGAAAATACAATGTGACCTTTCCATGCTAATGTGACGTTTATAGACTTTTTCTCAAAATTATGGAAAGTCTCGTCCTCACACACCCTCAAATCCTTCTCTTTTATGGCCTTAAAAAACAGCACAGAAGTCAATGAAGCTTTGCCAAGGGGCAGCTTAAGATTTATTCGAATTTTTATTAGTGGCCTGAAACACTACACATTAACAGTACATTAACACATTATTCACACTTGAAAAACAAAATGTGCATTTGCAGTGCTTATGAAATTCTCTGAATTTCAGAAATGGGTGACCTTGTTTAAACATAAATATTTCAATTTGAGTCCTCTTTTTGGAATAAGAATGGACCGTCTGCAAATGATGGGTTTCTGTGCTGTCAAATGATGAACACATTGATTATAAAATTAAAATTCTAAAAATATAAAACACTGATTAAGGTTAATAAAGCTGTGCATTACTGTATGTGCATTGTGTGTGACACAAGAGACTACTTGGTATATTTGAACTCTATTTGAAAAAGTATCACCATATCTCGTTTTAAATTTAAGTTGTAAAGGTAATAATATGGTGTTAGGTAAATGCTAAACTGGGATGTGTTTCCCGTACAACAACATAACTCGCTGCTTCACGGCCATAGTACGATCCATCGTCGAAGAAATCAACTAACTTGTCACAACTGTTTCCCCAAACCATATTGTCGCATATTGTAAATTCAATCACGTTGGTTAATGATGTCACGCAGGTTGTGGAGTACTACCTACTTTTAATGTATATGTCTGAGATTTAATTAATGCTAGATGTTTTGCTATAAATTATTGACATAACATCTGAGGAATATTTCTCATTTTTATTTTGCTTTATTTTCAGATTCAATCATAGTTTGCAAATGTTCTTCAGAACGATGGTTTAGGGAAACACGACTTGTTGATCTATGCTGATACCGAAGGAAATTGCCATAGTTGGCTGACGATGCTTATGGGAAGTGCTCCCCAGAATGGTGACAGATAAAAGATGATGGAAGTGTAATGCCTCGACTCATTAACATTTTCCCATTTTGTAAATTATTTATGCATATGTTCATATGCATATACAATTGATTGGATGTCAAAACCGATTTGTGATTTAATTTGAATATTACATTAATCTTAAGTAAATTGATGTGTTTACAACTATGAATGATATTTAATTCTACTCTAATGTTCATTAACCTATGGAACCTCATTTGTAAAATCAACTCTAGTGGTAAATTTTCATATCACTTCAACTAGCAAATCAAAAATCCACTTTGATGTTTGATTCAAGTGGTGTTTCAAGTAAGTGGTTGACAGAACGCTGGTCATTAAAATCTCATAAAAAGTTTAAAAACATTGATGTATGGCGTTATAAAGTACTAAAATGCAGTCTAGTATTGAGTACTAGAATTGAAATTAAACATACACCATGAACTTTACAGAAGGAGGAAATTAGCATTTCAAGCAAATGGTATCACTCAGAGTGACCTTTTCTTCATGATAACACTCCACTCTCATTTGTCTCAAGTAGTTACCAGCAGAGAAAAGAGAAAAAGTCTCTTATTAAAAAGCATCGCCAATGGACTGAGCAAAGTAGAGCTGAGAATAAAATAGACCAATCCCTTGTAAGTTCCACAAGCACATCACAATGATGTTGATGTACTGCGCAGTTTACTGCGATTCCGTATCCACAGCTGGCAGTGTCCCTCCATCCTCCACTGCATTAGCTGGAGGAAACATCTAACACTGATTGGCGTGGATGGGAATCTCATTGACTAATCAGTCCATTTAAACGCCAGCTGTCAGGCGTCACAATCGACTCCAGAGTGGAGATAGGCGAGTTGTGTGAGGATGTGGCTTATTTATCACACATTTGATATATGAATAAAAATTGTATTGAATGCATGCTTTTCACATTTGTAAGTGTGTAATCATTCACTTATTCACCTTTCTTTACTGTTTGTTTGTGTTTCAGATGACCAGTGTCTCAAAAGAGCACTGCCTCGAAATTGTGTCCAAGTTTGAGCCTTGTCCTGAAAACCAGACACTGGGTGTCCTGGGGATTGACGGTACGGATGTTTTATTTCTTAAATTTAGATATTTGTCGTAGTTTCTGTTTACTACTATATAAGTGTATCCAGCTGTGATGACTTCTGCTTCTGAGAAACCTGGAAATGTAAAAAGTTTCCCATTTCACATCAGATTTAAAGGGATAGTTCACTTTGAAATTAATTTTTGGGATGTTTTAGCTTACCTCAAGGGAATCCAAGATGTAGGTGTCTTTGTTTCTGCAGTAGTTTTTTGTGTCAAACCGATCTTGTCTGTCAGTCATATAATGCAGGTCTATAGTCACCACCTCAAAGAGCATGCACAGAGAAGTTCAAATTAAACATGATTTAATGACTCGTAAATGTAAGTACACATTGATGGCCTAAGACACGAAACGAGCGGTTTGTGTCAGAAAACGAACAGTATTTATATCGCTTTTACCTCTTGTAAGCCACGTCCAAGTGATCTGAGGGCGCGGGCGCTTTGTGGCTGTGGTTACAAGAGGTAAAAACGATATAAATACTGTTCGTTTTCTCACACAAACCGCTCGTTTCGTGTCTTAGGCCATCAACGTGTACTTACATTTACGAGTCATTAAATCATGTTTAATTTTGACTTCTCTGTGCAGGCTCTTTGAGGTGATGACCATAGACCTCCATTATATGACTGACAGACAATAACGGTTTGACCTAAAAATATCAAAATTGAAACTACTGCGGAAACAAAGACATCTACATCTTGGATGCCCTTGAGGAAAGCTAAAACATATCAAAAATTTATTGTGAACTATCCCTTTAAGCTGGTCATTTGAACTTGGCATGTTGACCAACAGAAAGCTGCTTGGTTTGAAAATGACTTCTGTGTGAGTGCTCCTTCATGCATCATTACACTATTGACAGTGGACAATGGGCCTTTCCCCCACGAATTGTTGCTAATATGTTTGCGCCTTTAAACGAGTTTTCAGTTATGTGTCAGGTTGCTAAAATACATTAGGAGAAATAAACAGATACAAATATGTAAATTGGGTAACACTTTATTTTGATGGTCCCTTTAGAACATTCTGTTGACTTTAAGTATTGTTGAACCTACATGTTAACTAACTCTCATTATTAGAGTATTAGTAGACTTTCTGATTAATATCTGTTAATACTTTATTGTGATGCTCCCCCGACAGACATTCCACTGACTATAAGTAACTTTGGAACTGCATGTCAACTTATTCTAACCCTACCAGTCTACTAATATACAGTAGACAAAAAATGGCTCAGATTTTCTTTGAAAATATTTTCATTTGTGTTCCGAAGATAAACGAAAGTCATACGGGTTTGGAAAGACATGAGTGTGAGTAATTAATGACAGTATTTTCATTTTTGGTGAACTGTCCCTTTAACCCAAACCCTTTGGTTTTAATCTGTCACCGTCCCGTATATGGGACGCCTAACTTTACTTTGATTTATTACTATTAAATCCTAATCTAATTATGACAAACTATATATGGTTGGAAAGGTCTAAGACTCCTAAATAGATATTTGACTGCTGTTTTTTGCTACAAATTATGTAGGAAGAGTAACCGATGAATTTTTGACAAGAGTGCACCTCTAAAAAATCTGCCTCATAACAGACCTTTGTCACAATTCTGACCTTTGTCACAAAAAGCCGATTGATCAACTTTTAATCATTGCAAATTCTGTTTTTATGCTAAAAGTTAATAATAAAACAAATAATCTAATATTTTTCAATAAAAAAATATAGTATAATATTATCCTCTAAAAATTATAATATGTATATATTATCTTCTAAAATATAATATTATTTTTTATTGCCTTTTTTATTATATCACATATTTTAGTAGTTATCATAAATTAGGTATCATTTGAAAGCTTACGAACTCAGAATTCATCCTGTGAAAACCGTTTTGAAATTGGACGTTGCGTTACCATAGAAACGGTATTTTTGTATTAGGCCCCTCCCCTTTTGGGCATCATCTTTCATAATTTATTATCAAAACTTTTCTAATCTTGACAAAACACATATTGTCAGAAAGGTCTAGTCTCAAGGTTCCATATTTTGTGACAGATGTGATATTCGGATAGAAATGTATTAATTTGTTATGGCAGAATGAATACAATTAAATTCAATGGAATTCAATGGCACCCGGTGGCTATTTTTGGTACTACGCCAAACAAAATCTCATGGGAACTTCAAAATTTGTGATATCAACGTTAAATTTGGAACACAACTTGGTTAGATATATAGCTTTCATTTTATAGTAATTTTATATTAAAAAATATATTAATAAATAATATTTGATTTACTGTAAATTATAACTTCCATAACTTTTTCATACTTACATTTTTTGAAATGCTTTCACTTCAGTAATAATCTGCTGATTGTTTTCTTTAAAACAAGACCAAACTTGGGAATATATTCCAAAGCATTCTTGAATTACAACCATTTAAGTTTGTATAGTGCATTTTAATGTAAATTATCAAAAAGGGGGGTGACAGGTAGGGGTTAAAATCAGGTATTGATTGATTTGTTGTAGTAGTTTTTTAACCTCACTGTTCAAAATCAATCCACTGAAAACTTCTGTTTATTTGCAGTTCAATTGTTCAGTTTTATGAACTACTTTGAATTGAATTACTGGTGACGAACATCAAGTTTGGTTATAACAAAATGATGTTTTTTACCACACAGTAGATTCTTTAGTTTTCATTTTCAAGACTACATTGCACTAGTTTTGCTTTGTACTGCATCAGACTAATGTTGACAGGAATTCACAATCTCCTCTAACTGTACACCACAGGTTTCACAAATTACATGCGCAGTCCTGCTGGGGACATCTTCAACCCTGAGCATTACGAGGTAAACCAGGACATGACGCAGCCACTCAAGTAACTACTTCATTGCTTCCTCCCACAACACTTACCTGATGGGCGACCAGCTCATGTCCCAGTCTCGGGTGGATATGTACGCCTGGGTGCTTCAGGCCGGCTGCAGATGTGTGGAAGGTAAGACTGGCCTGATTTTCTATAGTGCTTTTTAGTGCATCTTCCTAAAGTGAATGGATTTCCACAGTTTGTGATCTAAACAATTCATGAGAATCAAAGCTCCGTGTGTGATTTGTAAAATATGCTTTAGTTTTCTTGAGAAATACAAAGGAAAAAGTATCAACTACATTTATTTAATTCATTAAAATGAAATCATTTAATATATTTTAACTTTGTTTTATTATCATCCTTTAGTGGATTGCTGGGATGGGCAGGATGGAGACCAATTGTGCATCATGGCTACACCCTGACTTCCAAAATCCTTTTCTAAAGATGTTATAGAGACCATCAACAAATATGCATTCATCAAGAACCCAGTAAGAGACATTGCATATTAACTGATACAGAAGGTCATACAGTATAAACAACTAACAACAAGACTTTATTACTTTTTTAAGCTGAGAAGAGCAAAACAAATGTATGTATAATTATTTTGGTACTTTTTGTGAGAAAATTCAATTTCTAGTGTACACGCAAACAAAGTTACTTTGATTACGATTATTTTTGGTTACTTTGATTATTTCGATTTTGATGCTGCGTCTTCCGCCATAAAAGTCTAAGCTGAGGAAGCCCACAAAAGCGCTTGTGAAGAAGTTGCGAAATTTCAAGGGGGTAATCCATCTGCCGGAAGTTGAAGCTGCCTCCGGGGGCCGCCATTGTAGCGTACTATCACCTGCTGTTAGCATCCCATTGACTCCCATTCATTTTGGCGTCACTTTGACAGCGAATAACTTTACATCTGAGGCGTCCAAAGACTCCATTTATCCATTATTTATTTCTAAAGAAACACGACAATGTATAAAAGGCTCCATTACTTTGTATGTTACGTTATGGCCACGTAGAAGCCGTTCTTGTAAAAATAGGCTAAAAATTGCGTCATAACCACTCGACTGTCCGTCGCACAGTAGAGAATTACCGTATAGACAGGAAGAGAAGCTCGCACAGCCTCGCAGGCAATCTTTTACTGTCTAAAGTCAGCCCATGGCATAAATAGAAGCAAAATGACAAAATAACTAATCAGAATACTTACCAAAAGTTGCTCCAGGTCGCGCTTCGCCGTCTCTGTGCACGATTAAAATTTGTCTTGGCACAGCTACTATAAGTCAGTCAGTTTGCTCACGTGACATCTACGTCGTCAAGCTCAGTTTGAGTCTGCGCAGAACGCTTGGCTATCAGGAAGTGAGTGCCCATGTTTGAGCTTCAACTCTCTCCGTTGAAATCAACGGGGTCGCTGTGTCCATTTCTTTTACTGTCTATGCGAAATTTGGCACACAGATAAGGACGATCTGAACAGTTACCATAGCAAATTAGGAGTCTCTAACTCAAACGCCACCAACTGTCCAAATTTTCACTAACGTTTATGCTAATAACTTTTGAAATGTAAGGGCTAGAAACAAAATAGAAAAAAATGTTTCCTCTGATTCTTTGCCTCAAGACAGTTCAAAAATCGCATGAAAATTATTCCATAATTTTTCATTTCATTTCAAACTCGTAGACCATTTCACAAAATCGGAAAATTGGAATAGATAAACTTCAGACCATGCCGACAAGTTCAAGTCGATTTTGTTGAACAGTTCATTTTGATGGCTTTTTCTTATTCTATTTAGTTGTACAATTAAATAACTTTTTTACAATTTCTGTATCTGTGAACAAATTACAATAATGAGATAATTAAACAGAAATCATAAGAAGCTGCTAAAACAAATGAATCAATTTATTATCTTGCCATGCATCAGGTAACACTTTACTTGTTAAGGGGTGTGCATAGACTGACATGACACCTTCATAATCATGACATGACACATTATGAATATGAAGGAGATGTTTATGTATGTTTATGACAATTGTCATATTCATGATTTATGACATTTTAATGCAAATATGACATTGTTTGAGATGTCTTTGTTATGACACTTTGACATAAACCAATACATCATAACCTGTCAGTGTCTTTGTCATGACAACTTGACATTACTAAGACAACACAACCTGTCATAAACATGACATAGCAGATTAATTATCAAACTTAAGAAACCACCTAGCTTTATTGGTTAACATTACATTAAACTGTCAGGTGGTTGGTTTTGACATTGGCTGTCATGAAGCCATTATAACTTTTTAATGACAAATTCAATTAGTACCACTGTCAGTTGAGTCACGAAAGAATGTTCATAACACAGTTATAATGGTCTACATGTAATGTTGTTAACCCATAATGTAATGTTAACCCATAAAGCTTAAGTGTTTTCTTAAGTTTAATAATTAATCTGTGATGTCATGTTTATGACATATGATTATTGGTTTATGTCAGTTAATAAAGACATCTCAAACAATGTCATATTTCATTAAAAATGTCATAATTCAGCGATGACACTTAATGACGCGATTGTCACAAACATGCATAAACCTCCTTCATATTCATGACATGTGTCCTGTCATGATTATGAAGGTGTCATGTCAGTCTTATGCACACCCCTTCAAGTAAAGTGTTACCGTTTAATATATGTATGCTTATTATAGATGTACACAGTACATATAATTAAATTACGCATGTACACACACACACACACACACACACACACACACACACACACACACACACACACATATATATATATATATATATATATATATATATATATATATATATATATATATATATATATATATACTCACCGGGCCACTTTATTAGGTACACCTGTCCAACTGCTCGTTAACACTTAATTTCTAAGCAGCCAATCACATGGCGGCAACTCAGTGCATTTAGGCATGTAGACATGGTCAAGACAATCTCCTGCAGTTCAAACCGAGCATCAGTATGGGGAAGAAAGGTGATTTGAGTGACTTTGAACGTGGCATGATTGTTGGTGCCAGAAGGGCTGGTCTGAGTATTTCAGAAACTGCTAATCTACTGGGATTTTCACGCACAACCATCTCTAGGGTTTACAGAGAATGGTCCGAAAAAGAAAAAACATCCAGTGAGCGGCAGTTCTGTGGGCGGAAATGCCTTGTTGATGCCAGAGGTCAGAGGAGAATGGCCAGACTGGTTCGAGCTGATAGAAGGGCAACAGTGACTCAAATAACCACCCGTTACAACCAAGGTGGGCAGAAGAGCATCTCTGAATGCACAGTACGTCGAACTTTGAGGCAGATGGGCTACAGCAGCAGAAGACCACACCGGGTGCCACTCCTTTCAGCTAAGAACAGGAAACTGAGGCTACAATTTGCACAAGCTCATCGAAATTGGACAATAGAAGATTGGAAAAACGTTGCCTGGTCTGATGAGTCTCGATTTCTGCTGCGACATTCGGATGGTAGGGTCAGAATTTGGCGTCTACAACATGAAAGCATGGATCCATCCTGCCTTGTATCAACGGTTCAGGCTGGTGGTGGTGGTGTCATGGTGTGGGGAATATTTTCTTGGCACTCTTTGGGCCCTTGGTACCAATTGAGCATCGTTGCAACGCCACAGCCTACCTGAGTATTGTTGCTGACCATGTCCATCCCTTTATGACCACAATGTACCCAACTTCTGATGGCTACTTTCAGCAGGATAATGCGCCATGTCATAAAGCTGGAATCATCTCAGACTGGTTTCTTGAACATGACAATGAGTTCGCTGTACTCAAATGGCCTCCACAGTCACCAGATCTCAATCCAATAGAGCATCTTTGGGATGTGGTGGAACGGGAGATTCGCATCATGGATGTGCAGCCGACAAATCTGCGGCAACTGTGTGATGCCATCATGTCAATATGGACCAAACTCCCTGAGGAATGCTTCCAGCACCTTGTTGAATCTATGCCACGAAGAATTGAGGCAGTTCTGAAGGCAAAAGGGGGTCCAACCCGTTACTAGCATGGGGTACCTAATAAAGTGGCCGGTGAGTGTATACTGTATTAGGGCTGTGCAAAAATTAATTGCGATTAATCGCATTCCAAAATAGAAGTCTGTGTTAACATAGTATATTTGTGTGTGCTGTATATAATTATATTTGTATATATAAATACACACACTTGCATGTATATATTTAAGAAAATGTGTTATTCATATATAAAATATTTATATTTATATAATATAGATTATGTATTTATATATATATATATATATATATATATATATATATAGAATTTAAGCACAAAAAATTCTTAAATATATACATGCATGCATAGGTATTTATATATACAAAATAATTATATACAGCAAACACAAATATATTATGTAAGCATACATTTTATATTATATATTATGTAAGCATAAATAATATATTTATATTAAATAACTTTTATTTTGGAAGTCAATTAATCGCAATTAACTTTTTGCAGAGCCCTAATATATATATATATATATATATATATATATATATATATATATATATATATATATATATACATATATATATATATGCATAGGGATTTATATATATATACAAAATAATTATATACAGCACACACAAATATATATTAAGCACAGACTTTTATTTTGGATGCCATTAATCGCAATTAACTTTTGCAAAGCCCTGTGCTTACATAATATATTTGTGTGTGCTGTATATAATTATTTTGTATATATAAATACCTATGCATATATATATATATATACAGCTACTGAAAAAAATATAGACCACTGCCAAATCAGCAGTTGCTCTGGGATTTATTATTTATAATATAAATAATAAATCCAGAGCAACTGCTGATTTGGCAGTGGTCTCTTAATTTTTTCCATAGCTGTATATATATTGCTTTTCCGGGGTATATATGCGAGATGACAACTATCCCTCTGAAGTTTCAGTCCTGAAGGTTTATATGCCTGACAGCTGGCAGTGAAGGACAATCGAATGCTAGCCCACAGTCATGTTGTTTTTGTAATATCCCATTCTCTGAGCCTGGTGACAGCACTGTTGAGCGGGTCTAGAGAATGTGAACATGTGTGTCCACATGAACATGTCACACTGACAACTTGTTTCTACATGACTTCCTCCATCGCTGTGAGTTTCAGGTGTTGTTGTTGCTAAAGGTCACAATGCAATGAAGCCGCACACTGTTAAGGGTTTTTGCAGGTCGCAGTGAACAAAAAACTATTTTTTGACAATGTCTCATTCATATGTCAGATGTGATATGCATCTGTTATGTGTCTATTTGGCTTGCCATATTAGCATGTTTGTTTATAAATTGCAGTAAAAGTACAAATCTGTCAGTTAGCAGTATCTGAGGGCTATTTGTTTTCACTAATGGATCTTACCATTACCATTTACCATTTAGGATCTAGGATTCTCTGTACCAAAATATTTTTTTAACAAATCACTTAAAATAATGTTTGCTTAAACCACCAGAAGTGTGTTTTTCCACCTCAGATAAGGATACTACTAAATAATAAATGAGCTGTTTTATTATATTAAGCCATAAAGAATGTTCATTTGTTTTGAAGATTTCTGCATAAGCTTTTATTATTGTAAGCTGTGGTTTTAAAAGTACATTAAGCGATTTTTGAGAAACACTGTTGTATTCTTAAATTAATCCACACACATCTCCTGTCATTGCTCCGCCCCCAAACTGCACCAACACACAATGCAAGAGTGGCATGTCTCTCTATCATAGCTGAAGCGAGGCAAAATAATGTTTAAATGAAGTGAAGAAACGCTTACTGCACCTTTAAGCCTTCTGTTCTCAAACCCTGAATGACATTTTAAGTGTTTTTATTAGCCTCACCATTATCATAGATATGTAAATGCTTGTTTTGGACCATAATTTCTCCAGGTATCCAGTGATTCTGTCCATTGAGAATCACTGCAGTGTCCCTCAGCAAAAGAAGATGGCTCAGTATCTGACGGAAGTGTTTGGTGATAAACTGGACATATCTCCATCCCCACAGACCCACCTGGAGCTGCTGCCTTCACCTGAAGAGCCTAAAGGGAAAATTCTCATCAAGGTAACTGTCTAAACATTTTTTTACACGTTCAAAAGCTGCAAATTTATAGTCACTTTCAGATGATGACTGCTCTCATGATGTAAAACTAATTATTTGTATAAACATTTACAGCATAACAACTAAACAAGCTACTAGAATAGAATATGTAAACATATGCTTTCAACTTATTTTTATGAAAATTAAAAAAAAAATGCTATTTTATTGTTTTTGCGCTTAATATGTTCATTATTTTCTCTGAAAATTGTATCATGTGTAATATTTTACCAAAGAATAAGAGAAATTTCTGCTGTTGTTGGTCGTTTTCTAGCAAAACCATTGAGTCTTATTGATATGAAATCTATTTGTAAGTCCAGCCCCTCTCCTGTGCTTTTAATAAAGTGTGAGGTTTGGAAATTGGGCCGTAGATGGAGCAGCTCGGAGCCAAGTTGGCACTATAATTGGAAAGCAGACTGACGTTCCCACTTAGAAAGTGAATACTGAACTGTAAACTGGGCCAGCCGGTCTGTATTGACAAATTTCTCGCACAGGCTGTGAATCACTAAGCACATGGCTTCTCGAGCCACAAACAGACTGTGTGTTATAATGCACTCTCATCGCATTTAATTTGACTGGAATTTTGCTTTTGTTACCATTGAACAAGGCTATAATAAATACTTTGGTTACACTGTACAATAAGTTTCATTAGTTAACATTAGTTATTGTAGCTTAACATAACATTTAGTCTGAGAGTTTTCTGTTCCTCCATTGAAAATGTATTACTGTATATGTTCCTTTTTATAAAATGAAGTAAAGTAATATTATCAAGTCATTTGACATCATCAAACCATGTGACATTAGTGGGTCTAGTTATAACTCTTGAAGCATCAAAACATCATTTGGTCCAAATAACAAAAACTGCTACTTTATTCAGCGTTGTTTTTCTTCGGTTCTGTGGATCTGCGTTCAGTGACGTAAGACGCTGCTGACATGGTATCTGGTGACAATACAATGCTGAATAAAGTCGTAGTTTCTGTTCATTTTGGACCAAAGCATTTTCGATGCTTTTAAATATCCAACTAACCCACTGATGTCACATGGATGACTTTGATGATGTTTATTTGGTAACACTTTACGGTAAGGTAACATGAATTCATGTATAAATTCATGCATGAATTATGCATTAATTAATGCATTAATATCTCATGAATCATCAGGAACCAACATAAGTTCAACATTTTTCATTCATGACTTCATGAATGAACAACACCTTAATTAAAACATTAACTAATATGAGTACATCATCATGAATTATGATTTATTACGCATGATCATGATGTTTTCTTTGTTCAAAGTTATGCCACCTTTAAGAGCACATTGTTCATCAGTGTTTCAAAATGACCTAGTCACCACTTTAGTTGAGGGGCCACACACATGATGAAGTCATTAATAGATTAATGATTAGTTAATGATGACTACTGTATTGAACAGACCCCAAAATAGACCAATCACAGCTCATAGCACACAAATTACTTTTAATCAAATACAGTAAGTCATCATTAACTAAGCATTATCTATCAATGACTTCATCATGTGTGTGGCCCCTCAACTAAAGTGGTGACTAGGTCCTTTGAAACACTGATGAACAATGTGCTCTTAAAGGTGGCATAACTTTGAACAAAGAAAACATCATGATCATGCGTAATAAATCATAATTCATGATGATGTACTCATATTAGTTAATGTTTTAATTAAGGTGTTGTTCATCCATGAAGTCATGAATGAAAAACTTTGAACTCATGTTGGTTCCTGATGATTCATGAGATATTAATGCATGAATTAATGCATAATTCATGCATGAATTTATACATGAATTCATGATAATTCATGTACCCTTACAGTAAGTGTTACCCTTTATTTCCTTTCTGGACAAGGACAGTATACTGTACATACATTTTCAATGAAAGAGATGGAAATCTCAGACTAAATCTAAACATATCTACACTGACATGAGGGTGAGTCATCAATGACATAAATTTTTGGGTGAACTAACCCTTTACATTTTTTCAACTCTACCCAAAATTTTAAATCTTTCTCCACCCTCATTTCATTTCAAACTTGTATGAATTTCTCTTTTGCAGGAACACGAAAGAATATGTTTTGAAAAATGTTGGTAACTCGTTCCCATTGACTTCCTTTTGTATGGACAAAACAATTCAATGAAAGTCAACAGGAACCAAAACTCTTTGCGTTTTCAACATTCTTCAAAATATCTTCTTTTTGTGTTCCGAAGAAGGAAGAAATTAATATAGGTTCGGAATAACATAAGGGTGAATAAATAATGAAGGAATTTTTATTTTTTCGGGTAGAATATCCCTTTAAGTTTAATTGCTGAATTTAGTTTCATTGTACATAGAAAGAAAGTAGTGCAAAAGGTTACAATGCTTTGAATTTAATCCCTGATGAAGAAAATCAAAAACTCAAAAAAAAAAAAAAAAAAAAAAAAAAAATGGGTAGAGACGTTGCAAAACTGGATTTTACAGGGAATTTAGCATATTACGCTGAATTGAGTTTAGTTTTGGGTAGAATATCCCTTTAGAGTTTAATTTTAAGTTTAAATAAAGGGAATTTAGTTTAATTGCTGAATTTAGTTTATTTTTAGGTAGACTATCCCTTTAAGTTTAATTGCTGAATTTCAGTTTTATTTGTACTTAAAAACAAAAAGTAGTGCAAAAGGTTACAATGCTTCGAAATCAATCCCTGATGAAGAAAATCAAAAACTCAAAAAAAAAAAAAAAAAAAAAAATGGGTGAGAGACGTAAATGGATTTTACAGGTGTTAATGCAACGGCCAAAGAAAGCAGCAACCAACAGCACACACTAAAAACTAATTACAGACATAGTTTGACCCTTTATTGATTTACCCATTTCTGTCTATCACTGGCCTCTTTCTGGTAATGTCCCTGTCTATGTCAGTGCTGCATCTCTGTACTCAGTACACATAAGTGCTGTTCTGTGTGCTTTAATCATACATTTTACAGATAAGAACCGCTGTGTCCCCTGGGTTTTTGTCTTGTAAGATGCTGTTACTTCTATAACACCCTGGGCCAGAAACATCCTCTACAGAAATGGATAAAAATACATTTAGTATTGCAAACAGGCAGTCCCATTATATGTACTTGCATCATGCGTTCAGGCAGTAGCAAAACTCGGTACTCATAGGGGTGATAAAGTTTTTAACAAATGCCTGGCTGCTTCCAAAATAGCATCTAAATAAGTTCTTTTGAATAAGTACTGTAATTACTTAGAGACCGTTAAAAAAGTATGTTTTTTATAGTATACAAATTAATATGTGTGTTGAATTAATATGATCTGGAGACACTACTGTACATTCACCTTATCATTGTCATGTGTCTGTTACATTGCTTCACTGCCATTCACATTCCAATTATACATTAGATGCACACTTCAGGAATCTCATCGTAAGTCATCCCGGTTTTTTCTCCTATACTGTTTTATGGATACTATGAATTCGGACATAAAACTAAAAAAGTGACAATCATTTTTATACGTAATAGGAAATCAGACATAGGGCCCTATTTTAGCGATCTGAAAGCGCAAGGTCAAAGCGCGCAAAGCGCAATTAACTTTTCTGGGCGGATCGCGACGCTGTTGCTATTTTCCCGGCGGGATAAATGCCTCTTGCGCCTGGCGCAAAATCTAAAAGGGGTTGGTCTGGAGTCGCTTCATATATTCATAGGTGTGGTTTGGGCGTAACGAAATAAACCAGCAAGGCGTCCATATCACATTCCCTTCAAGAGCATGATGAACAGAGATGTGCTTGTTCCGTGGCGAATGACTATTATAACGCGCATTTACCAGGCGCGCTTCAGCATCGGTTCACAGCCGAGTAGAGCGATGTTCTCGTCAGGGCCGTGAAAAGAAAGAGAAGGGACACTGGGGATGGGACAAACACCACCCAAATTAGCTTCGGGTTAAACATGCATATAATAATTTGGGTAAATGTGTAAACTTTATGCCTGTTTTTCCCATCATCATGGACACAACAATGATTTCCCTCATGTTTATATATTTTTCCGTATAATAATGTATCATTCGCAAAAAGTAAAATGCATCTGTGTTGATGAGAAATCGTCTACAGTGTATCCGCTTGTTCACACTCTGTATTATGGCCAAGCATGCACGCTTAATAATAGCATCTGAATATACGCGCAACGCGCCACTAGACTCTAGACCAGTTTTTTTGGTCATTGGCGCAATTGTTTTCTGGAACTGGGCAAATAGCACCAGGGATTGTTTGGCCGACACACGCCTCCTCCTTTGCGCCAACCCGCCCAGGAAGCGCAAGTTCATTTGTTAGTTTACCGACGTGCGTCTGTGGAGAAAAAAAAGCCCGCTGCGCGCGAGTGCAAAATAGGAATGATAAATGCGTCAGTGTATAAAGTCATTTGCGCCGGGTACAAGATAGAGCCCATTATCTTTTGACGTACTGTTTTTCACCTACTATATAGTAGGGCAGTTTGCGGGTAATGCAGACGGAGAACGGAGAAAAGAATAAGTCACGTTAATAACTATTATAGCTCCCCTTGTGGTAAAATTGATCATAAAACATGTACTTGGGATGGGTTTTAAATTGCATCATGAAATCAAGGCCCTGTTTTGGTGTTAAATAACTACTGTCAAGATTTACTAAAGAAACGCAGTAAAAAAATTGCTCTGAAAAGTCATGGACACAGTTATTTTTGCGGCTGACCTTATTGCATATGCATTTGTAGGAGTTACCCATTCAGGGACGCAAAATTTATTGGAAGAGAATTTTTAAATGTACTGTCATCATGCAAGGTGATATACTTAGGTTTGCGCTAGTTAATTCACTGGTTTTCGCGCCATTATTTACCGCCCGAAGCGTATCTTAAACGAGACGCTAATTTGCGCTGTTCTTGTGTTGGTCATTACAGAAATAGATTGCAGCTGCGTGTGTGTTCTTTAATTTGTAGTCAGTAGATCGCGTGTAGAACTTTCCATTCCCATCTGCGTTTTTTTTTTTTTTTTTTGGGTATCGCGCTTTCACTAATTTCCCGTTTTGTATATCTGGCCCCAACTCCTTTTTACTGCCAATGTGTCCTTGCATAATTCTGGTTCTACTTGCACCACTCAGGTGTGTGTCTCCTAAAGCATCGGTACAGCCGAACTATGTCGCAAGTTGCGCCGCAATTTCCATTGAACTCTATTGGTAATGACAGAACTTCGTGACCATAGTTGGCTAACGATGCTTTCGGGAAACGCTCGAACCAGCATTTCTGGCATGGAAGGCTAGTGTACTGAACAAGGACGCTAAAGACCAGAGCGCCTAGAGTTACGCTTAATTCGCACAGCTCTTACTATCTAGCCTCTGTTAACACTCGCCCCCTGAAATCTCAACTCCCATCCGGGTCACGAGCACTCAATGTAACCCCTTCATTTCTACCCCGCAACGCTCCATGCAGGATGGGAGGCAAGCACGCTAACAAAAGCGCAAAAAACTTTTGCTGATAATTTAATCACCACATGTCATCCAAGATGTCCATGTCTTTCTTTCTTCAGTCGAAAAGAAATTAAGGTTTTTGATTTGAAAACATTCCAGGATTTTCTCCATATAATGCACTTTACTGGTAACTAAACTGGTTTAAGGTCCAATAGACACTTTCAGTGCAAACTGTTAGGAGGGGCTTTGAATGGTTCCGGGCGAATGAAATACGGGTCTTATACATCAGAGTGAAACGATCGCTCATTAAAATATATATAACTTAAAGTTTTAAGTTTTATAAGCTCAAAAATGCTCGCCTTGCTCGAGGGTCTGCGATACATGTTTGTGGTTTGCTATCCTGTTCAAGCTCGATTCAGTCAGAAGTGAACAAGAAATCTTTTCCAAAGCTCTATTCAGTTCGATTTCGTTTCCTTTGGATGAACCAAATGACTCGACAGGGTAATTCGACATGGGGAGCAGATGAGCATGGAAACACTCTGGATAAAATGGAGTAGGTGAAATCTCACCAGAATTTTTTTTTCAAAAGTCGAACTACTTCTGTTCAGACCGCAGCCTCTCATGTGTCAGTCAGACTCAGTGCGCCTCTAGAGGCCAGGGAGAGTGAGGATTTTACTGCACATCTACTTCGAGCTTGCCTCCTCGTTACACTAACATTTTCTTTGAAAAAAATAATTGCTATATCTGCACTTAGACAAAAAATCAGTTTGAAAGATGAACAGACAGCGGCCAATCGGGGTGAAAGAAATGTTTTAACATACAGCTGTGTTGTGTGGAACAGTGATTTTGGGCCATGTTTTTATTACTTAAAGGCCACATATGTTGTTCTGCAACATTAATGTCAAAGAGGAGTACAAAAATACTAGGTGTGTTCGTACCTTCAGCTAATATGTGTAACTTAAAGCTGTGCATGTTAGTTGAAATTATGCAGACAGTGTCAGTGAAAATCTGTTTCGTGTTATTTTATTATTATTATTTATTATCATTGCAAGTACAACAAAATTACATCAGAGCAACAATCGACAGTGGTTTTCATAAAGTGCAAAAAATATCCAATAAAAACAGTTTGTTTACAGGGCACTGCAACAGACAGCTACCAAAGGAATATAAAGTGGAATCACTTATAGAGCTGCACAGTCCAGTTAAATGTTTTCCAACTGTTGGATGATAAAGTCCACACTAGCACCACAAATAGGGTCATAGTGACACAAATAAACAAAGAAGGGGCATATAAGGTATATCACTACCAATCAATGAAAAAGTATAATTATGTGAGTCCAGTTCACAGTTATTGCAGTTGTTGGGTAATGTTAAATAATGTTAGATGTGTAAATTAGGTAACAGAAGTCCAGGATGGGGCTCATTCAGCACTTGGCCATTCTAGTATAGTGTATATCCATTATAGTCATGTTTATCTAAATAAAACTGATGCGAAATATAGATCCCACTTTATTGGTAGGCCTAAATGCTTATGTTATTGTTGTACATACAGCCTCTGAATTAAACAGTAGCTGCAGTACATAAAGTATTAATTAAAGGGGTCTTGAACTGGCTTTTTAAATGTTTTTGTTTTGTTGTCTGAGGTCAACTTATGACGTTCGCTTGGTTTTTACATTAATCCGGTAGACAACGATGTTCCGTACAGATTAACTTTAACCGCCGATCGCTGAATAAATACTTCTAGGTCATACACAAAATGCATATCTGTGTTGATCTTCATTTCTCCCTCTTATACTTATAATGAGTTTAACTCACCAGTCCGGTACACGTGGGGAAAACGTCCAATGTTGTCAAATGGCAACCGGATTCGCCCATACATGTTCGACCCCAGAGTCCGTGTGTTGCACAATTCCTGTTAAGATCAATATAGACGGCACATCACCGTTCTTTGCTTTATTGGACTAACAAGGTCATTTTCAGTTCTGAAACTTACAGGATATTCTTACTAATATGATGACCTCTTAGATGTCAGAAGCTCAAGGAAAATTTGATTTCTCAGTTCATCACCCTTTGAGTTTTGTTGCTATATGTCTGAAACATCTGTTTATTTGAAAAATGTTGCATTTAATTCACTTAATCTGCCATAAAGCAAACACAGAGCAAGCATCCCTACGAGAAGCAAGCAGAAATTGTCTGACTTATCTTCTTTTCAACTCCTCCCCTGACTGCAAGTGTTTATACTGCAATAATGTTAATATGAATCAGAACACATTTTACATGTTTTCTATATGTTTCATAGGGTAAGAAACTGGCTGCAAATATAGAGCGAGAGCGCAGAGGAGGGGGGATGTGTCGATGATGAAAGACAGTGCGGATGAGATGGAGGACGACTGCAAGCTGATGAATGGAGATGTAAGTCATTTTAGATGATTATAAGGTGAATTTTAAATTATACTTGAGAGGTAGGGCTGTAGTCAAGACCACCTTTGTCAAAGTCCAAGACCAGGACTAGTTAGAGTTCAGAGTCAAGACCGAATTCAAAAGGTTCGAGTCCAGAGTCAAGACCGAGTCCAGGACAGGAAAAAAAAGTCTTCAGGGCCTGAATTTCATTTTTGCCAAACAAAATTTTTAAATTTATGTTGCTTAAATGTTTGTGCTCATTGCATTTTTTTACAATGGGGTAATGTTGTTAAGAATTTACACAAAACAAGGCTTGATTTAAATAGTCAATTAAATTGAAAAAAGTTACACAAATAAATACAATAAAGATACAAATAAAGACAAATGAAGAGAAATGTTTTTGAATAGGTCTACACTAGTCTTCATAGACAGAAACTGAATAAAGTAATCAAATGGAAAATAACACTGTATAGTATTTTAGTCCTGAATAAATTAAACACAGGCTAATCCTGATTCCTTTAACTTAAAGCTCTCTTTTATTGTTTTGACGACAAAATTAATGAACGACACATATGGTTTCTGTCACTTTAAGAGCTAAGAGCATTCTCTGTTCATACTGGCATGTGTTTTATGCTTATTAAAGACAAAACCGACTATGTTTAGACCATTATACTCACAAAGACCGAAATTGACACGATTTGAGTGTTAAAGCAATATAGCTAATCCGTGAAAAATAACTTTTGTTACTGGCCAGCTGTTCTTGAGGCGGATTTTCAATGAATGTGCGCATAGTCATCCCAGAGAGCGCGCAAGGACTGATAGTTTAAAATTACTTGAATGTTAAACTGGTAAGACTTAAAAAGACGTGCAAATGTTAAGCTTTATTCACGATGCACTACTCTCGAATGCAAGTGAATATTCCAGTCATGTCTCGACTCCTGACCGCGAGTGTGTATTATTGCGGCAGCGCTTGATGCGCCTTCCACAACACATGAGAGAAGAGAAGACGCGACAACGCTGAACACTCACGCGGTTTGTGAAATTGCGTCTGGCAGATAGTTATTAAAAGAATGATTTGATTTTATAATCTGTGTGGATTACGATTGCGGGAATATCCCACATTATAAATGGGAGACCTGCGGGAATCATTAGAATTGTGCGCAACACCCAGTAACTATAGTAACAGCATGAGAAGACGCGCTCCGTCTGTAGTGAGCACTTGGTCGGTTAATTTTGGCATTTCTAAGTTAACGTTACCCTGATAGGCTAGTAATAAATGAACACGCATACAAAATGTTGGACTCGTGTCAGACCAAACGCCATATTTGGCAAGACCAGTCGACCGAGACTCGAGACAAGTCCGAGTCCAAATACCAGCGAGTCCGGAGACAAGTCCGAGACCATAGAAAAACGGTCTCGAGTTCGGACTTTTAAGTCCAAGACCTGGACTTCAGATACTACAGCCCTGCTTAGAGGAAAAAAATGTGTTAACTTTAAGTTATCCGATCAAACAATGAGAGAGTTAATGTTTATTCAATACACTGAAAATAGAAGGGTACCCTTCTATTTTCAGTAGTACACAATCAGAGTTCTTGAAGAAAGAAATGTTTCATCAGAGTTCATAATACTAAAATCTTATATTTATAAATGATATAGTATATACATAATTATATACTATATTATATATATATATATATATATATATATATATATAATATTTATATCATGTTACCTACTATATCATTTATAAATATAAGATTTTAGTATTATGAACTCTGATGAAACATTTCTTTTTTCAAGAACTCTGATTGTGTACTACTAATACTACAAAAAGTAGTTATGTTTTCTTATAATCGTCCTTCACAAATGTTTTTCATATTATAGTAATGGGAATGAGCGTTTTTTTTTTTTTTCACTTTTACTAACAGATTTAATGTTTATTATTTATCATGAAAATAATGTCATTAGTCTTCATTTTCTAAATGCAAAATATGTGTTTTATTATTATTGTTTAATTTAGGGTTAAAATATCCCCTAGACATATCTCTTGAAAGTTTCAATGAGAACCACCCTAATCCTCAATTCTTCAAGTCTGTCTATGTCTGGCATGTTATTTTAGCAGCACATTTCAATTGCACTGCTTCCAAAGGGCTCTTAGAGAAACCTCAAAGGCTCATGCATTTTAGATGAAAGCTCCTCTCTCTTTTAAGTGCTGTAATGTAAAAATAAAGCAGACATTTTTGTAAGTGAATTTGTCATGAATTTTTCTGTGTGTAAAATTGGGTCAAGGAATTATGCTGAACTGACCTGGATATTTTGATGAATGGTTTAGACCTTGATGTTCTCTGTAGGAAGTTGCAGATGCTATTTCAATGGTAATTTTAAAGGGGAAGTTCACTTTGTTGAAATACATTTTTGGTATGTTTTAGCTTACCTCAAGGGCATCCAAGATGTAGGTGTCCTTTTTTCCGCAGTAGTTTCAATTTTGATATTTTAAGGTTAAAACTGGTTATTGTCTGTCAGTCATATAATGCAGGTCTATGGTCACCATCTTAAAGAGCATGCACACAAGAAGTCCAAATTAAACATGGCTTAATGACTCATAAATGTAAGTACACATTAATGGCCTAAGACACGAAACGAGCGGTTTGTGTGAGAAAAGAACATTATTTATATAGTTTTTACCTCTTGTAACCACAGCCATGTCCAAGTGATCTGAGGGCGTGGGCACTTTGTCGCTGTGATAACAAGAGGTAAAAACTATATAAAAACTGTTTGTTTTCTCACCCCAAACCGCTCATTTCATGTCTAAGGCCATCAATGTGTACTTTACATTTACGAGTCAATAAATCATGTTTAATTTGGACTTCTGCATGCTCTTTGAGGTGGTGACCATAGACCTCCATTATTTGACTGACAGACAAGAACGTTTTAGACCGAAAAATATCAAAATTGAAATTACTGTGGAAACTGTGGAAAGACACCTACGTCTTGGATGCCCTTGAGGTAAGATAAAACATACCAAAAATTTATTTCAAAGTGAACTATCCCTTTAAGGCATCACATTAGGTCCATTCAAATTCAGTTCTCTCTGGGTCTACTCCTTTACAGACATCCATGAACAGGAAGCAGGCGGAAAATGTTGCAAAGAAAAAATTAGATAACCTCATGAAGGAGTCAAAGATTCGTGACCGGGAAGATCCAGACAGCTTTACCATGGCAGCCCTGCCGCCCACGGGAAAACATGACAAATCACCACTGAAGGTTAGATACGCTGTACTTGACCCAAACTGCATTCATGGAGAGGAAATGTTACCATATTTACAAACTCCAAAAAAAAAAAAAAAATCATGTTCTTTCTTAGTATTTTGGACTTGTTTTCCAGTAAATATCTTAACATTTTTAAATCAAGATTTAAATAAGAAACACAAAAACATAGTCACACAATTATATATTACATTTGTCTAAAATAATAACAGATATCTGCCTGTAAGGTAAGAAAAATATTTTCTTATTAATACTTTCTTAAATTGTACTTTTTTTTTTTTGCTTCTCAATTTTTTTATATTTGTACTGGAAAACATGAATTAATGAGTAATATTTAAATTTTTTAATTTTTTTTATATTTTTTTGGCAGTGCAAAGAAATGCACCCTATTCACTTTTGTTGCATTGCGTTCTATTTTCTATTCTATTTGAATGCACATTGTAGTTTGTTTATTCATTTCTCAGATTTGTTTTTCAATTGAATTAATCATCAATTTTTACACTTAATATTTAGAGAGAAAAAAGAGACTATAACCTAAAAGCCAAATGACATACTGTAAAGCAGCTGATAATTTTTAAAACTAATCTTTAAAATATTTGACCATGATAATCATAATACTCATTTAAACGGTTAAGCAAGTGCTCTAATTAGGTTAGTTCTGCCCTTGTACAGATGTGTATAGTGTGGATATTTACTTAACACAACTATAACATAGGCAATGGGGGCAATATGATGTATTTTTGTAGCATTTTCAAAAATCCAATTTCTCAAAAAAGCCACTCAGTCTGTTTAAACACATTAAGTCTTTAATCTAAATCACCAATGTTATAACTAAGTAGCTAAGTTAGTTCACTGTCATTCATCAAGGTGGACCAATTTGCTAAATATACTGAATAATGGGTTTATGTAAATGTGGATGATCATATCTTATTTGCAGCTAATTTGTTTTACATAATGGATAGACACTTAGATAAATGTATTTTGTCAGTGTGAGAGTATGTCTACGGCACAATCAAACATTTAGAAAGAGCGAGAACAATCCTGTTTGAATAGGTTGCTACCGCCACCTAGTGATCATTGTGTCAAGGAATAAGTCTGTTTTCCATTCGCGGCAAAAAGTGTATCTATTGTTACTGTAACTGCCCACTGTGAGTGTTCAACTGTCATGATAATGTCTAGTGTATATTTAATGTATACAGTCCAGATTGTCAATGCTATGCATCTACATTTTGAACTCAGGGGAAAGCAGAAGACAGCACTGACACTGGAGATGAGGCCAACGTCGGTGGCAACAAACGTGTGTCTAAATCTTTCATGGGGAGCTTTTCCAAACGCAAGGTACTTATAGATTACTTCGCAAACACACCCACATTCAACAAAACAATGTTTCTTCCTATAACAACACACTGCACACACTGAAACAGACATCCTCTGCTGCATAGATCAATTATTTATACAGAATGAATGATTCATAGAAATAATAAAATGTGTGTACATGCAGCTCTCTGGAATACTTGATTCAGCTGTGTTATAAACGCTTTGTGAGTCCTGATCACCCATTCGAGGTTTATTTTCCAATAGTCTTCGGCTATGTCTTACGTATTGACTTAATTAACACTGCATCACCCCAACTCCATCTGTGCACTGTAGAAAAGACGAGTAAACTGAAAAAATCCTCCAGTTTTGAGGATATCGGACACCTATCAGGAGAGCTCGAGTGGCGCGTTCTAAAGCACCAGCGCATCACAGCAGGTACCATTCGAATTGCTCATGTGTGAATTTATACAGGAGAGTCAGTTCAATATTTCAATATTTTGTGTGAATGTGCTTCAACCTTCATGTAACTGTGACTGTAATCTGTTTTAACAGAAAGAAAAAAACCATGAAGTTGTCAAGAGCACTTTCTGATCTGGTATACTACGAAATCTGTCGGCATACCAGACTTTGAGGCACAAGGTGAGAACAACAGAAAATATATGTGAAAATCTCTTAACATTTGCACACAGAACACTTCCTGTGAGATTTAGTATTACAAGCCTTTATTTAGGCTCTAGAGTGAAACTACATTGAACACTTAACCAATCGAAATCCATTAGAAATGTTTATTTTATTAAAGGATTAGATCACTTCACAACTTAAATTCCCAGATAATTTATTCACCCCACGTTATCCAAGATGTCCCTGTCTTTCTTTCTTTAGTTGATAAGAAATAAGGTTTTTGAAGAAAACACTCCAGGATTTTTCTCCATATTGTGGATTTCAACAGTTTGAAGGTCCAGATTGCAGCTTCAATGGCTCTACATGATCCCAGCCGAGGAGATAAGGGTCTTAAATAGTGAAACGATCAGTCATTTTCAAAAAAAAAAAAATGTTTAAATACTTTTTAACCACAAATACTCGTCTTGCACGTAGCTCTGACATGCACCACGCATTACATAATCACGTTGAAAGGTCAAGCGGGATGTAGGTGGAAGTGTGCAAACCAAATGTGCAAAGACTGTCTAACGCCCTTTAAAAAATAAATAAATAAATAAATGAAAGTTAAAGCAACGATGTCAGATGATTTTAAAGTTGGTGGAGAAAATAAGATTGAGTTGGTTTTTTTTCCTTACCCTACATTTTTTAACCGGAACACACGTTACCTTTCAATGTAATTGCGTGGCGCATCGCAGAGTTACTGTAGTGCGAGACAAGCAATTGTGGGTGTGAATTTTTTTTTTTTTTTTTTTTATGACCGATCGTTTCTCTATATAAGACCCTTATTCCTCGGCTGGGATCGAGCAGAGCCTTTAAAGCTGCATTGAAACTGCAAATGGAGGGTATGCGCGTGACGTCACCGTCCAGTCACGTGTCTGCAGTTCCTCACAGTGAGTGGCAAAAAGACTGAACGGCTGTATATGTTTTCAGTGTGAATGCCGCAAAAAACAAACACAACACAAAGAGCTTTGCGATTGACTGTACAACTAGATTTGACAAAAAAATTCGGAGGTATATTTTTACAGACTGCTATAGAAAGAGGAGCAAATGGATCACTGCAATTCACAGAAACAACTGGACTCCAGTCAGCGAAAGGTGGATTTGCAGTTATCATTTTGTGTCAATATGCTGAATTTAGCTGTAAAACCATACCCATATATTTTGTATTGTTTTATATATATATATATATATATATATATATATATATATATATATATATATATATTAACAACTCATCAATTAAATATTTATCATTGCATATTCTGGACGATATGATGATATATAGGCTATATAGCTATAACACTGATAAATGTGATCACCCGTATTTAGACCTACCTATATTGTATTTATATAAAGCGTTCACAGCGAAATTTGCTTTATGTTTACAGTCTATATTGCTTTTATTTCCCCGGCATCGAAATCAGGCAAACATAAATGTCAGTCTAGCACGATTACTGGCTGCATGTCAATATCCATGGATCACTGGATCTTTAGTAAGTTGTAAGGAACACTATATTGAATCCAACATAGTTTAAATTGATTTAATTGTTCGTTTTAGTCACATTTTCGCAGTTTCCCCTATTAAATCCAGTCACGCAGCAGATGATTTGCCACTCAGTCAGGCTGAGGGCGTTGTTCCGCGGGAAAGTGACGTCAATGCATTCCCTCTATTGGACCTCCAAATCGTTGAACCCTGAGCCTGACTTCGTCAATACTCATATTCTAGTCAGAATATGAGTCTGATACCGCTCCGTAGGGCTTTGATTATGAGGCGTGCCTTAACCGAACCAGGAAAAAAAAAAACTCTGCACTCAAGTGGATAGTCGGACAGACCCACCACAACCAATCAGAGCAACGCAGTAAGTCAAATATATCTCAATTCTCCAGCTGCAGTCATCTCTGAGGGATAACGTGATCATTACGTTATAATGCCCTCCCTGGCAATTTGATTGGCGCAAACATTTTTTGCCTGATCATAATTACTCTAATCGATCGAGTCAAGACCGAACTTTCTGAACCAAAAAAGGTTGTGGGCGGAGTTCGGGCTGGCATCCAGGCTAGTTGAACCCCATTTAAGTTCGCTAAATGGAGAAAAATCCTGGAATGTTTTCCTCAAAAACCTTAATTTCTTATCGGCCGAAGAAAGAAAGACATGGTGACGTGGGGATGAGTAAATTATCAGAAAATGTTTAGTTCTGAAGCAAACTAATCATTTAAGATTATATACTAAAATTCAGTTTAAAGTTCATTACACAGAAATTACACTGAAAAAAATGGTGAAGGATTTACTTTGAAACCATTTTTATTCAGAAATCTAGATGTAGATTTGACAAATAATTACAAAGAAACAGCAAAAAAAAAAAAAAAAAACATTACATTTATTTAAACATGACATTTTAAAGTGGAAAGACATATAGGGCCCTATTTTAACGATCTAACGCAAGTGTCAAGTGGTTGGTGCTGTTGCTATTTAAACAGCGGGATAAATGACTCTTAGGTCTTGACGTAAATCTGAAAAGGGGTTGGTCTGAAGTAGGTTCATTATTCATAGTGTGGTTTAGGCGTAATGGGAAACAAACCAATAAGAGCGTCGTATCACATTCCCTTTAAGAGCATGATGAACGAGATGCGCTTGTTCCATGGCGCAATACTATCTATAACGACGCATTTACCAGACGCGCTTCAGTCGATTCACAGCCGAGGAGATCGATGTTCTCATCAGGGCCGTAAAAGAGAAGTGACATTGGGAATGAGACAAACCCACCCAAATTAGCTTCGGTTAAACATGCATATAATAATCTGGATAAATGTGTAAGCGTTATACCTGTTTTTCCCATCGTCATGGACACAACAATGATTTCCTTCGTGTTTTGATATTTTTCCTCATAATAATGTATCATTTGCAAAAGTAAAATGCATCTGTGTAGATGAGAGAATCATCTACTGTGTATGCGCTTTGTTTACACTCTGTATTATGGCCAAGCATGTGCACTTAATATAGCATCTGAATGTACGCGCAACGCGCCATTGACTTTCATAGTTTTTAAGTGGTGCAATTGTATTCTGGAACTGCAAAATAGCACCAGGGATTGTTTGCGCTGGAACACGCCTCCTTTTTTGCTCTGAACCGCCAGGGAGCGGCGGTTCATTCCCTAGTTGAAATGTAACCGTTCATTCCCCAGTTTGCCACCGATGTCTGTGGAGGGAAAAATCCACTTTACACAGGTGCAAAATACGAATGAGAAATCAATTGCGGTTGTCAATTGCGCGCGAGTCTGCAAGATAGGGCCCATTGAATTTTAGTAGTATTATTTCTATTTTTAAATTATTAAAAAGTACTCCAACAATCTTTGTTTTATTTTTATCAAAAAATTAATTTAAAAAAACAATTTTTGGTGATAATTTACTCACCCCCATGTACATCCAAGATATCCATGTCATTCTTTCTTCAGTTGAAAAAGAAATTAAGGTTTTTGATGAAAACAAAGGATTTTTCTCCATACAATGGACTTCAGTGGGAACCAAACGGGTCAAGGTCCAAAAGTCAGTTTAAGTGCAAACTGTTCAAAGGGCTTTAAAAATGATTCCAGAAGATGAATAAGGTCTTATCAAGTGAAAGCGATCGCACAGTTAAAAAAATAAAATAAAGTTTAACTTTTATAAGCTCAAATGGTCGCCTTGCTCTGTTCTGCTGATGCGCGTTCGTGACTACTCCTGTTCAAACCGTTCATCAAAATGAAAGAATCTTTTTTCAAAGTCATTTTGTTGATTCGACGAAACAAAAATGAACGAATTGACTCGGAAAAAGATTTGTTAATTTTGATGAACAAGTTCAAACAGAAGAGTCACGAAACGTGCATCACAGAGCAGAGCAAGGCGAGCATTTGAGCTTATAAAACAACGTTTTGTTTTTTGTTTTTTTTTAATGACCGACTCGTTTCGCTGCATAAGACCTTATTCACCGTCTGGTGTCGTTTAAAGCCCTTTGAAGCTGCGCTGAAACTGTCTTTTGGACCTTGAACGTTTGGTTCCCAATGAAGTCCATTATATGGAAAAAAAATCCTGTAATGTTTTCATCAAAAACCTTAATTTCTTTTGAACTGAAGAAGAAGAGACATGGATATCTTGATGACATGGGTGAGTAAATTAAAACAGTTTTTTTTTTAAAAGTGAACTACTCCTTTAACTCATTTAGTATAAGAATTAAGAAAAAACACTTGGTAAATATGTCTGTTTATTTTTGTATTTGTGATTTTCTATTTGACTAATATTTGACTCTATTTTTAAGTAGCACTCATCCTCCAAATTGCTCCAGTTGTTCAGATGGGTGTAGTCCAGTGTTTATATGTCAGCACCTGATGCCTGTGGTTTGCTCTGCAGTGAGCAGCTGCAGTTGGCAGGTGTCGTCGATGAGCGAGACCAAGGCCCATCAGTTAATGCAGCAGAAGCCAGTGCAGTTCGTCCGATTCAACCAGCGCCAGCTCTCCCGCATCTACCCTCCCCTTATCGTGTGGACTCCAGCAACTTCAACCCACAGCCCTTCTGGAACGCTGGCTGCCACCTGGGTACGCCAGTCCACCCACAAACAAATATTTATGTTTTATTGAGAGACCAAGAATAGAACCGTATGCCTGAAACATACTGGGAACCTGCTGTTCATTATTCAATTGACAATGGTTCAATTCTTTAAAGACACAAGTGGATTTACAGGAATTATAATAATAAAAAAGGTTCTTAGTTTGAATTTTTATTTGAATTCCTGCAATGGCCCTACACCACAGATATGCTCAGTAAATATAATTGTAATTGTCACCTTTTTTTTTTTTTTTTCAGTTGCTTTGAACTACCAGTCAGAGGGAAGAGTGCTTCAACTCAACAGAGCCAAGTTTAATTGCAACGGCAACTGTGGTTACATCCAGAAACCTGCCTGCATGTGTGAAGGTGAGTTTCTGCATTCCTAGGTTACCGGTAATAGTTTTTAGTCAGTTGTATTGTGTATGTTTATATGTGTGTATAACATCTTCCTGATTTTGTTATATTTCACTATAGTGTTGCTGCAGTGCATTGTAATATAGCTTGTTTCACGTAACTCAGTTGGAGGGCAGGAAGTGAATTTCTATATTAGGAAGCACTATAACACACTCAAAATGCCTATGTTTTGCGTTGTTTATGGTTGCTCAAATCGATCAAACCACAAAGAGCTTTTATCGGTGTGCCAAAGTTGTTGTTCATAAGGGGGAGATACAGAAAGTGACAGAAAAACACCGGTAAAAAATGCCTTGTAAACCTAACTGACGTCTGCGGTTCGGGAGGAGCCGAATGGGAAAATGCCCGTGTGTCTGTGTGCAGTGATCACTTCGTCAAATGTGAGTTAATACATTATTTATGTGGCTTATAATTACATTATTCAGGTGTTTAAATACAAATTATGTGGCTGTTTGTGTAACGTACCAGTTTCCGAACTTTTAAAGTCAAAGCATGTCTGTAAGACGAGTTAGTTGCTGATATCTACAGCCTCGATGGCAGGCAAATCTCTCAATTCAGGTGAAAATCGCTCCTCTTTCATAACTTAAGGATTACATCCAACATATGTTTCGATTTTTCTGTTTATATATTTCTCTTGTAAAAGCGTCTTAAAGTAGTACAGTACGGATTTTCCTCCATCTCGTCCATTGCTCTCTTCACTCCTTGCCCTCCATCTGCCAGTCCGCGTAAACACAATCACGTGACTGCAAACCACCTATTTCTATTCCATTATATATTACAAAGTCAAACCAAAAATTATTCACACATCAGATATCATTTTTGATTTTTTTTACTACTGTAGTAGGTGCACTATAATGTAATGTGAGAAATGTTGAAAGTGTCTGAATGAATTTTGGTTTGACTGTATATTCCATTCAGGAATATTCTCATTCAGACTATTATATTAATCACAAAATCAATATAATACGATGTTAATGTCAACAAATTACATTTATTGTTATATAAACAAAACAATACCATTTATTAAAGAAATGAACAAGAAACATGTACAATACAGGCAATGATGGACAGCAATGAACAATATTAAATAGATCAGTTAATCATTCCATAGATCAAGTCAAAGTTAAGGTTAGCTATTCAAATTTGAGCAAGCCAAACTAGGAATCTATTTTGCAATAGAGTTGTTGATGTTCTGAGATATGGAATTTTAAATATGTAATTCTGTTATCCTTTGTTCTTGCAGGTTCTTTTAATCCGATGGCAGATGATCCTTTACCAGGTCGGTTGAAAAACAATTGGTTCTAAAAGGTCATCAGTGGCCAGCAATTACCCAAACCCAAAGACTCCATGCTGGGTGACCGAGGAGAGGTAAATCATGACAGTGCTTGCATGGTCAACTTCAAATGTTCCTCTTAGCATGAACAACAAAAATCTTATTGAAGTTGTTTAAAGAAAGCAAGCAGCATGAAGCTGTCACTCACTGCAAGTGTATGCTGTTATGCAACATATAACCTTCAAGATCTAAAATTTTGCACACAAAAGAAGGGAAATATTAAGACCAACGTGGACAAGCCACAGATTCGCGGTACGCCAATTCTCATGACCCCGTCAAATGGCCGATTGAGCATGTTTAATCTGCAATAACAAGCTTCAACAGAGGTATCACACTGATCCGATAAAATCCGACAAAGTTTATGTTGCATTGTGATTTGGCCTTATAACATTCATCAAATTGCTTAAAGTTCACTAATTATGAGCATTATAGATTGGAGCGTTACTGATTTAAATGCCTTTGATTTACCCCTGCAATTCATACACACCATAGAAATATTTATGATTTGTTACAATGCATTTAACTTCCATAATGTGAAGAGTGAAATGGAATATTCAGTGAGGAATAATGCCAGGGCCTTCCATGCAGGATTTGAATGGATTGCGAAAACAAAAGCTATGATATCCAAAAACATTTTCATGAATAATGTGCACTGATAACTAGTTTCATTTATTAAGGAAGAAATGCAGTCATGTAATCAGGCCTTCTCACAGCATCTAATTATTTCCTAAAAATAATGCAATCATTAGACCATAACTAATCACCATAAAGACAAGGTAATAGCCTACAGTATCCTTAAACTCTGTATTTATGTGCAAATGTCACAGGTATGAAGCACATATGTGTCCCTTTTTGAGGAATTATTATTTGAGATGTTTAAACAGGTACTGTAACAAATAACAATAGTTGCATAGTTTGATTTTGGGTTGTTTTAAATCTTTTTTTAAATGCTTCTTCTTTAGATAATTGACCCATTTGTGGAAGTGGAGATTATTGGTCTACCAGTGGATTGCTGCAAAGAGCAAACCAGAGTGGTTGATGACAACGGTGAGAGAGCAATATCCCATGACAGATTTTAAATTATACACACAAATAACACAGTGTGCATTTAACCTTTAATTGTTGGGGGATTGGTCAGTAAAGTGTCATTAAACCGTGAGGCCATTACTTTGGAGTGTTCATGTGTATGTGCCTTTGTTTGGAAGAGGGAAGTATATTTATGCATGATACTTGTACAAGATCTAACGTCAAACTACATCACTCGGCAACCAAACAATTCAGTAATTCATGAATTCGGTTTACATTTGCATTTATTTTCTGATTCACTGTGATTCACAGGTGCATATAAAGAGGTACTGGGATAATTAAAGATAAAAAAATAAAGTGACTGAGATTTGAAAGTGTCATTTGGAAAGTGGAGGTTTGATTTAGTGGTGGTGTATCACATCATTTGGAAATTGGAACTTGAAAGTATTTTGGATGTTGTCAAATGCAGACTATTAAGGGATATGTAGATGCAATCTTGTAAAGAGATAACCTTCTCGTGGTGTCTGTGTGCAGTAGAGATTTAGAAGTGGGCTGAATTTCTTTGTTATGGAACACAAAGTTTCATGAAAGGCCATAATTTTGGAAGGATTGTTGAGTAACTGCTCACTCTTGTCTGGGTTGTTTTTCATGACACCAGGTAAAAAAATAGAACAACATTGGTCCAAGAATAGAGCCATGTGGGACCTCATACTCTATAGGGAACAGGATATTGAAAACGATCTATATGTTAGAGCTTTTTGTCTAAGAAGGACTCTATATCTGTTGATTAACTGGACAAGTCCATGACAATAACATTTGAGTGTAAACGGTACTCCTGCAGAGTTTAAGTTATTCAGCCACTCTGAGGAAAGCAATTTCAGTTAAGTGGCCTATTTTGTCTGGTTTGGGAATGTCAAGCTGGTAATTTTGTTTGGGTGAAAAAGGTAGGTGAATGTGAACATTTTGACACCTCCAATCCAATCCTCTCATCCTTTCCATTATTTCTGCATGAAAATAATCCTATTTAATTCTAATACCCCTTTCTCTATCTATCTCTCTCAGGATTTAATCCTATGTGGGAAGAGACACTCGTCTTCACTCTTCACATGTCAGAGATTGCTCTTATGCGCTTTCTGGTTTGGGATCATGACCCGATTGGGCAAGATTTCATTGGCCAGAGGACCATCGCCTTTAACAGCATGATTCCAGGTACCAATTGCAATATATATATATATATATATATATATATATATATATGAAAAAAATATTATATATATATATATATATATATATATGAAAAAAAAAATATATATATATATATATATATATATATATATATATATATGTGTGTGTATATATATATATATATATATATATATATATATATATATATATATATATATTAGGCCGGACTTTAACGCGTTAATTAAGATTAATTAATTACAGACTTTAACGCATTAATTAATTACACAAAAAATTAACGCATTTTAATCGCACGTATTTTTCCTCCGCGAAACATTTCTCTCTGGATTAGTTTCGGCGGACTGATTATACTGGAGCACCAGCTAGCGTTCATGACTTTTTTTACAGTGCTTCAAACAACAAACAGTGGACACGAACTAAGAAGCTGACGGACCGCTTTGGTTGGTCCCGTGGATGGGAAATTATGTTATAAAAACGAACGGATGCAGGGTTTGACATTAACACCCGCCAAATGCGGGTGGATTTCTTGCGTGGCGGCACGGGTAACACAGTCACTCCCACTAGCCACTTTGGCGTGTTGAAAAATTGTAGTCTTGTCAAAAGACAAATGACATAACAAACGAATTGCACGACATTAAACACGTGGAGATTAAACTCGCGGGCTGGCCGTCGGACTGAGGGCTGTTTTAGTCTGCCCTTAATTATCAACTTAATGTGATGATATAGCTATCTTTTTTAATAGCAGGAGAATCCAGAACATAGGCGCGTCTCGCTCTCCTGCAGTGCCGCTGCGCGAGGTGCGCGCGCCAAATATGACATCCATTCCAGACTTTTGTCAAATGATCATCACACGCAACTGGTCGCGCGCACACACACACACATACAACAACAACGTTCAGTCAGTTCGTGAGTGCGTGGCCGATATAAAGAAAAAATTTATAATCTTCATGATTAAGGTACACGGTGTCACTACTAGCAGGGCTCCCCTTATGTCACGTCATATCACATTTGCTCATTGTTTCTAATGCAGATAATTGTTCTACTCTGTATTATTTACTGCTGTAAAAAAAGATGCAGCACTTTTATTATATACAATAAGAATCTATTGAATCTAAGAATAGACATGTTTTCAAAAAATGAGCTTTACAACCAGAGCTAATGATAAAGTTATTAAATTTTAGTGCGTTAAAAGCCCCATTTAAAATGTGGCTAGTAAAAGTGCTGTGTGGCTAGTAATTTTGTAAAACCAGCCACATTGGCTAGTGAGCAAAAAAGTTAATGTCAAGCGCTGTATGGAAGCAGTAAGAGCAGGGTTGTGTGCAAGCTATGCAACATGGAATTCGCATATCACATCGACCCTCAAGTTTCACCTCAACGCAAAACATATACAATTGCACTGGTCTGTTGGACTTGGTTGAAAAAAAAAAACAATATTTTGTTGCTTAAGCTTATGTATTCAGTCATTATTCAATGGTATAGGCCTACTAAAAATCCATTTGAAAAAAAAAATCTTCTCACTGTTCTTAGTCCAAATATTTATGCGATTAAAATGCGATTAATTTCGATTAATTAATTACAAAGCCTCTAATTAATTAGATTAATTTTTTTAATGACAATTCCGGCCCTAATATATATATATATATATATATCATATATATTTTTTTCATTAGTCTTTGGCATATATTTTTTGTCTAGTATTAAGTCCATAATTAATTAAAGTGTACTGCTTATGCCTGATTATCTGTCTATATTTGATTGTCAGGTTACCGGCATGTGTATTTGGAAGGCATGGAGGAAGCTTCCATCTTTGTTCATGTTGCAGTGAATGACATCACCAGTAAGGTGGGCACCTCGTGTGGTTAACACTGCTGTGTGCCAAGGGCCATATCTGGCATTGGTAATCTGCAATTTAAAGAAGACTGTGTTCTGATCATGTGTTTAAAAGACTGTGGAAAAAGTCTCTTTCTAATATTTATTCTAGTCATTAGGCATTGCATATTTATAGTAAACATGCCATTTTAATAATTTGTTTCAGATTGTCACAATAGGTTCTTAACATAGCTAAATGGTCTCATAGACAACTATACTCCATTAAAAAATTAATTATCCTAATCATTTAAAAAAACTATTTTTAACAAAGTATTTTTATATATTTATAGACTCATATAACATCTATACAGTACAAAATAGCACCTGAAACTCTTAAAAAAACAAAGTAATTTAGTTTATTTTTAACAAATGATCAATTAAAGGATTTCACAAAATATAGACGATCAACCTCATGAAGTCAAAATAAATATTATGAGCTGTTTTATTTAAAAATAAATTGTATATGTGGTTTGCAACTTTCCAAATTGATGATGAGAATCAGATGAAAATCCTGATTTGTGTATTTTTACTACTTTCCAGCAATGAATATTAAACAAACACCATAAACAATTAAATTGGCAAAAGTCATATATATTTTTTTTAAATAAGATAAATATATGATATCAGTCAGTAGGAGCTAGCTATATATATATATATATATATATATATATATATATATATATATAGAGAGAGAGAGAGAGAGAGAGAGAGAGAGAGAGAGAGAGAGAGAGAGAGAGCTAGTGTCATGATTCCATGATTCCGGTCTTGTGTTGACTTTTATGTTATTTCCTGTTTTACGGCATGTTTCGAGTGAGTCTGCTTTTATTGTGGGTGTCGAGGAGGATGAATGCGATATTCATGATGTACCGGTCACTCACACTACCCACAGTAAAAAAGCAGACCTGCTCTGCAGCAATGCCAGGTTTATATAAAATCCAGAATCCAAATAGGATCCTATAAGGGGATGATCAAGCTGGCAGTCTCAGATCATTTGTAATGGTGGCAGAGGAACAGGTGTAGGATCTAAATGCAGCAAACATTTATTCAAACAAAAAAACATAATAAAAGTAAATACTGGCAAAACGGATAAATGCAGACACAGGCAAGAAATGCAAACAAAACTGACAACAAGCAGCATAAACGTAAGATCCATAGAAGGACAACACAAGACAAGGAAACATTAGAGGAACCCCCAGTGGTCTATATGGTTTACATACATAAGGGTGATTGGCAAAAAGACACCTAGGAACAATCAAAGAACTAATCAACAATAAAAACTACAAAGGACTACAAAACATGGCACAAAACAGGAAATAACATAAAAGTCCATACAAGACCAGGGTAGGGTTGCACCAGCTGTTCGTAAGTTCTTACTTAAACTGAAACGTAAAGTCCACACTAGAGGCTTAGTAACTACTAGCTAGTTTGTAACTAACTCTTTACTTTATTCCGTTGCACCATTCGTTCGTAAGGCAAAAACGTAGCTAGTAGGTCGTAAACTCTTCCGTAAAGTAATGCGTTGACGCATAGTAATGACGTCTATTTTTTAAGCCAATCACAAGCCTTCTTATAGGTAAACAGGAAATAGTCTGAACAGCGTGGAATTTCAAACTCATTCCTGACTGAAAGTTTAAAAAAGACGTTGAATATCATGTTGAATATCAGCCGCGATCATGTCCGTTATCCGCATTATTCCCTCTCTTTTAAAGCGCAAACGAGCAAATATGTCGACATCATCATAAATATCCAAAGGATGATGTCGGTCTCGTAAAATTCGTTCGACGAATTTGCGGTTCTTCATTATCAATTACGAGCTCATCGAATGTAATCTAATCTGGCTGCCATCTCATTCCAACCGTTATTCATGGGCAGAGCTGCGTAAATATTTAGGTGGAATGTAGAGTTACGTTTAAACTAAGTTTAATGGTGCAACAGAAAAATATTTCAGTAGTGCGTAAGTTGTAACTTAGAGCCCATTTGCGTCAAAACTAGGCTACGTTGTAACTTACGCACAGCTGGTGCAACCGGCCCCAGGGGAATACAAGATAGGAATCATGAGCCCGTTCTCATCCTTTATCGTCATATAGAACGCAATATGAAAAAACTGCGCTATACTACGCACATGGCACCCTTTATCGTTAATATAACACGCGAACCCAAGGCGTAATAAATCCAATAAATCCTTTAGTGTAATATGAGACTACCCTACCCCTACCCCACACCTAAACCTAACCATCACAGCGTGTGTTATATTAACGATAACGGATGCCATGTGCGTAGTATCAGCGCCGTTTTGTCATATAGCGTTCTATATGACGATAAAGGATCAGAATGCATTGGACAGCTAGCTCCTACTGACTGATGATCAGCAGTCTGAATCTGCAATCCTGTTACCCATTCTGTATGTGTGTGTTTTTCCAATAAATTCACATAAAAATATTGTTTTCCTCAGGACAGCTTGGTTACTGGGTTCAATAGTTGTCTTCATTAATGCAGTCAACACTACACTATTTTAATTGTTAATTACCAAAATAATTATTAATAACCATTTAAATGGGAGTGATACAGACCTGTATCTGCTACCTATTTTTCATGCTATAGGTAGGTTCATTTCATGTTAGATTTATCAAATATATCTATATTTGCACCTCTAATGCTATAAAAAGTAATGAGAAAGTTTGTTTCTTATTCATACAAAGTGACACATGATGTTGTAAACATGCTCACTGCTTACTTATGCCATGCTTTTGTCCATAATTTGTCCCCTTAACATCCGGCCGTCAACAACAAATGTTCTTTGTGTAGTTTGTCTGTTTTTTCCCCCTCTCTCTCTCTTTCTTACTTCTCTTTCTCTTATGTTTGTGATTTCAGTGCACCCATCTTAGCTGTCTATAGAGGCAGGAAATTATTAGGATCCTCGTTCAAAACTCAGGTGTAGTGAGACCCAATCAGCACCCTGCATGCTCCTTGCAAACCCCTCCCGTTCCCCCAGTGAGCGGTTAAGCCCTGATTCATTTGCTAGCTTTCACCATGCCAACTCATGCAAAATGAGTTGTGACATAATCTGTGACTTCCTTCCTTGGATGCATTCTCATTGACCCCTAAAGCAGATCCAGTGTCAATATCCATATAGCAGGCGACAGCGTTCACTCCTATTTCACTTAACTCAGGGCATTTAAGGGCAATGATAGGGCTTTGGATGGCTTGTTCGCAGTAATAGAGCTCTCAAGCAGTAGAGTCCATGAGAGAAATGCGTTGATCTTGGTTTGTGAAGTGCGTTACATCCTCTCTATTCCTATCCATGACTATGAGGGTCTACTATGAGAGCTGGAATTTAGCAGGTACTCCTTTACATCCTTTTTATAGTCAAAAAATATCTCATGTTCTCAAAAGCTAGCTGTCTTAACTGTGTGGATTAGCATAAATGCACTACATTTACTAGCAAATGCATGACGTTATATTGATGCATTATTAGTGAGGAGATTAGATGGCTGAACTCTCACATGGATCTACTTGAACACTGGTTCATGAAATGACACTGGGTGTTATGTAGAGAAATTGCTGTTTTATTTTGAGAAAAAATATCTTAAATATCTCTATAATACATATTTCAATACCTTACTTTTTTATTCAAAACAAGCTAGGTATCACCTACATTGTTTTAAGAGATAATCCAGTGTCATTTTTTTCATCAGAGATGATTGGACATGAATGTCCTGTCACCTTTCACTTGACATGTTTTCACATTTCTTAGTTATTAACATTACCACTACAATTTCCCAACATTGTCTGCATCTTCATGTTTAAAAGTCTGTGTTGATCACCCACATTTGTCTGATGATTCTAAATTCTGCTACATCTCTGATAACATTTCTTATTTAAAATGTCACTGCTTTCTAAAGGTAACACATTTAATACAGGAAGTAGTTGTATTATATTATAACAGAATATAAAGCTACACTGTGTGATTTTTACCCCATCTAGTGGTGAAAGGTATTCGACCATCCAGTGAATATTAGTTTCTGTTCCTCTCTAATTCTGATTTCGTTTTAACTCCTATCGGTGGCCAATGTAGTCCAAGATTAACATGGCTTCCAGTTCAACCTCGTCAATGAGTGTTAACTCAAACGTTGAAAGGTGAAGCTTGAATTAACGGGTATGTCCCTCTTTGGCTAAAGTACTTTCAAGATGGTGGGGCAACATGGCGACCAACATTAGAACCCCTTACCCATATGTATTTATACACTCACGAGAATACTTTATTACTTGAATCGAAGTAAATATACATTAATGAGCATATATATTTTTGAAAGTGTTTTTAGCTAAGAAAAAACTAAAAGAGTTACACAGTGTAGCTTTAACTGACAGTTTGTGGATAAACCTTGCTAAATTATCATGTTTCTTAAACTAACAAAACTCATCAAATGATGTTGATCATGTAGCAGGTAAGAAAAAAAGTTTTTTGTTGTGTTTTGTGTCTCTATTCTATACTGTAAAAAGCTTAAACCAACCCAATATGATTAGTTGGCTCACCAATTTCATCTGCGTCATAAGACAAATTAGATTGAATAAGTCATTGCCTTTTGATGCATTTGGGAACGCAGCCCTCATTTCTACTTGTCAGACTGGTCTGATTTGATGGCTTTAGAAGGACACATGGGAACTTGCCAGTTAGTTAGGCTTGGCAGGGCTGGGTGGCCACCTAAGGACCTGCAAACGACCTTTAAACTGGTTTAAGCTATTTTCCCAGCTGGGCAGAAGTCAAAAGTGGTTTGGTAAACATATTTTGTTTGGTTAATAAGTTTAAAGACGTATTACTAATTGTGAAGGGGATTAAAAGAGTAGCTCCCCATATGTTTCAAATTGTAAACAATTCAGTGACAGCCTAGTTATTTGTTATAAGTGTTTAGATGACTCCACAAGTCATCTATTAGATTCATATTGCCTACCCATTTTCTGATTTCCCATTGCAGGCTCGAGCAGTCAGTGGTATAAAAGGACTGTTTCACAGAAACCCAAGCAGTCGTCTCTCGACAGCCATGCTGCTGCTCTGCTCAAACGTAAGACTACCTTCGGTGCTCACCTCCTGCGCCGCACAGCCAGTGCCCCCACCAAGGGTCAACCCAAAGTCAAGAGGGGCTTCCCTGATATCTCCATTGACACAAAAGATTGCAGCTCGGAGGGTGCCAGCGAAGAGCGAGAATCGGAAGAGGGGCCCCTTGTCCACCACAATGGAGATAGCGCATCTGGCAAATCATGGGGTCATGGCACCAACGGGCAGCTTCACCCTGACGACAGTAAAGGTAAGAGTACTTTCTTTTGTCCTGAGCCCCGTGCCACACCTTACAGAAACAGGGGTGCGGTGAGCGAACCTCTGAAGCGAGCCAACAAGTTACGAGCTCCAGGATCCACTGGATGAGAAGCCGGGTGTGTTTGCACGTGTTGCTATCAACAGCTACGGGCGGGTTGGGATGACTTCCAATTGCATTAAGTGTGCAATTGGTTCCAAGGAGAGTCCTGAATTGGAGAGGAAGGATACAAGCACCTTTATCCAATGCACTCCTGCTCCCATTAGACCTGAAAGGGCATCTCGGTCTCCAACAGCTTCAAGACAAGTTCAGCCAGAACCCATACTCAAACCACAAGTCTTGGCCCAAACCGACTCAAAGCCCAAATCAGACCCCCATGCTGCTACCGTTGCCTGTACCCTTACCTAGATCAAGGGCAAAGCTCCGGCAAACATTGGCTGCACAACCCCTTCACCCCACTGAAGACCTAACTGTCAGAAATGCTCGCTCATGTAGCGTCCCACGCCGATTCTTTCAGTCCCCATGCACCCCACCTCCTCCAATTCCAGACGACAAAAGTAGCCTTTGTAGGCAATGCCCTGCCCCACCCAACTATGGCAGCAGCTACAGCGAGACTAGATCTGTTAGTGACGTAAAGAGATTGTCTGACAGTGATTCTAGCAGCTGTGACAGTTTGACCGGCCTTGATCTACCCACCCTCTTTCCACCACGGGGAATGGAGAACCGGAAACGGGCTGCGGGTACACTGCAGCGTGAGATGAATGCTCTCTTTGCCCAGAAAATGGACGAGATCCGCAGTAAATCCCCCTTGTTTTTCGCTGGTAAGGTCTACACAGTTAGATGGATCTTCAGTTTTAGAATGTCCCAGTGCCTCAGTATTATAGATTTCAGTAGGTTGTGATGAAACCCAACAAATACCCTCCAAAGACCTTGCAGGTGGTGTGGATCTCATTGAAGGCTCATCTCCACTGTGCAATGTCATCAATGAGAACCTATCACAGTATTTTATGAAATTACTGTTGTATATTGTTTTATTGTGCTTTTGACCAACATTACCTTTCGGTTTATTTGTTCTTAAATAGCCTAAAACCAGATTTGCAGGCAAGAAAGTGGGGTCAAAACTCACTAGCTGACACAAAAAGGCATTCATCAATGTTTCTTTGTGATTTTGAAGTAATTGATTTGTGAAATGATTGTGGAGCAAGGTTTTGCCAACATTGGCATTAATTACTCTGATATGTGATCCATAATTCCCTTCGTAAAACTTCATTAGCTTTTTACCTGATAACAACATAGCTTTCCAGTAGGGTTAGTTAGGCTAATTTAAATAAGCCCATGATTTATTCACCCTAAGTCATCCTAGGTGTATATGATTTCTTCTTTCAGACGAATACAATCAGAGTTCTGGATCTTCAAAGCTTTATAATGGCAGTGAATTGCTGTTTCTATTTTTAAGTCCATAAAAGTGCATCTATCCATCATAAAAGTGCTCTACACGGCTCAGAGGGGTTAATAAAGGCCTTCTGAAGTGAAGAGATCAGTTTGTGTATAAAAAATACCCATATTTAAAACTTTATAAAGTAAGATAGCAAGCTTTAGGCCGAACGAACATACAGGACGGATTCCACTTAAGTCTAAGCGCAACTTATGCTAAGTAATGCGACGTACTGCTGATATTTACGCAACGCCATGATGCACCACGCTACTTCCGACGCCACAAGTTGCTCGCATTAGATGCAAGACTGCATATGGCTGTTTGGCCAGAAGCTAGAATTCTACTTGGTTAAATATGAATATTTGTCTTACACAAACTCATTGCTTCACTTCAGCTGGCCTTTATTAACCCTGCGGAGCCATGTGGAGCACTTTTATTATAGATAGAAGCTTTTTTATGGACTTGTGAACAGTAATTCACTGCCATTATAAAGTTTGGAAGAGCCAGGATATTTTTTAATAGAACTCCGATTTTATTCTATTCGTCTGAAAGAAGAATGTCATAAATTGCCTACCTAGGATGACTTGAGGGAGAGTAAATCATAGGCTAATTAAAATTTGTAGGAGAACTAAAGCTGCGTTTCCACCGCAATTACCAGGAACTATTTGTCCCAGGAACTTTTTTCACAGGAACCTTTTTTTTTCCCAGACCGCTTGCTTACTGCGTTTACACCGCATACTAAAGTACCGGTCCGAGGCGGGAAGATTATGTAGTGACGTTAAACTCATGATTAAACTGCGTGCGACTGCTCTTCCTAGCCTGTGCGTTTGTTTTGAGTTTTGTATGGAGGAGATTCAAGCTTTGCTGCTTTTGTGTGCGATTGGTTTACTTACGAGGTAATTAACAAAATGGCAGAAAAGAGAAGAGCACCCAAAGCGTATTCAGAAAGCTCGTAATGTTAGATATAAAAGTAGACGTTTTTAATCAGCGGACATTGACCGTGAGATGGATGGGACAAACGCGCACCATCGGGCAGAAAGAATAGCGTGGTAAGAACCAATCAGCATTGTTCAGCGCACAAGTCCCACCCTGAAAGTTCCTGAACTCTGAAAAAGTACTACCTCGCCAGCAGGGACTTTCTGGGGGAAATTTTAACCCGGAATTTCATTTGGACCCTGGTTCCTGCGGTGTAAACACATCGAGTACCACCCAAAAGTTCCTAGTTCCTGGGGAAAGTTCCTGCGGTGGAAACGTGGCTTATCTCTTTAAGGAGGAAAATTTGTTTTCTTATATTTCTATCAGATTAAATAGAGAGCAATTACTGTAGGAGAACTCCCTAATGTCTTAGGCCCTGTTTACACGAGAACGCTCGCGGGTGAAAACGTAAAAATATTTCGGATGTGCCTTTCGTTTACATGGTGACGGCGTTTTTGGGGCTTAATAACGCAAAAAAAGTGAAACCACCCTCCAGAGTGGAAAACGCTCCACCACCGCATTCCCGTCTAAAGGGTAAAAACACAAAAGTCTGCATGACAGTGAAGGTTGTACGCAGGCGCACGGACTTGGTGTTGTTGTAGTATGCACTCCTAGCCGCCTGGAGTGCATGCATACTACATTGTATTTCACACACTTTTGCGTCAGCATATGCACACGGATTTCCCACCCAAAATGCTTGTCTGAACGCAGAATAAAAAGTGATAACGCAATGCCACTTTTGCGTTTTCTCTTCAGAATCGTTTCTGTGTAAACATAGCCTTAGATTTGGCTGCTGTCATGTTTTTTTTTTTTTGGCCTCCAATAGGAATAGACAAAGATAATTTGATACTTAAATAGTCCGCTAAATATTCTTAGCTATAAAAAAGCAAACTTTGAGCAAAAACAATTTTGTCTGGGATCTCACTTTACTGGGCTCTCCGAAGGTCACAGTTCATTTCACAATATAAGGGAGTTTTAAAATGGTGAGTTCCAGCTTGAAAAGTTCTTGGAAACTAATCAAATTGAATAAAATAACAACAACTAAAATGCATATGGTGGATAAAATTAATAAATTTCTCATATGCCACATTTGTGTATGTGTAAAATTTAAATTCACTGATCAAAGATGTGGTAACGCTACTGGTAAATCTGTACATGATTCATTATATACATTTATTTATTTAATAATGCAGCCAAGTTACTGACGCTAGAGCGGTCACAAGACTGTGAGAGTCACAAGAATCTTATATAATATGTACTGTATATACCCGTGATGTCTAGAACTGCCCCTTGTAACACCAAGCATCTGGTTTGCGTTTGCTGGTTGCTTGGTCTGTCCCACGCACTTAAGCAAACACAAACCAGATGCTTGGTGTTAACCACTGGGGCAGGAATATAAATCACGGGTTTTCTGTATGGGGAATATTGACTGTAGCTATGTTCTTGCATATTGATGTGTGAGTTGGGGAAGTGGGATTTATCATATGATTTATGAACGAGAGGGTGCAGCTGTGTTTTCTTATTCCTAAAGGTTTCACACACATCCTTGTGTAGGTTCTCAGCTACTTGTGATGTTTGTACTAACCTTCTTAGTCCTTACAACTAATTAGATCTCCAAACATTAACCTTACAATGCCCTCCTTTATTGTGTATCTATCTATGGGTATCTTACAAAGCATTCATGTTGTGTCAGTCCATTTTCCTGGTGTATCTCTTTTTTTACTACACTGAGTCCTTCTGTTTCATTCTGCACTTCTCCTGTTAAAATGCCTGTTTGTTCCTTCCTTCTTGCATGCTTTCTATCCTTAGTGCAAAACTGAGGGGCTGGCCAATTACCAGGTAAAAATACTTTACAGCTTTTTGCTTAAGCAAGTTTAACGTTGTTTTCATCATGATGTGTTATATTCACCATACATTGAATTTTAGTGTGAATGACATGACTACTGTATGTTATTGTTATTAATGTGCAGCTTCAAATGTGTGCCAAAAACTAATTTCCCTCTGGGGGACAAATAAAGTATTATCATCATTATCATAAATTATACAGCAAACTTCAGTACATAACTCACATTGTTTACATTATAGACATGATGATCACATCAAGCAACTTGTTGAGGAAAGGTCTGCCTTTTTTTGATGAAACAGATTGGGCTTCTTATATTTATATATTTGCATTTGGGCTTAAAGATTTTTTGGTAGCACTTTACAATAAGGTTTATTAGTAAACATTTGTTAGTTAACATGAGCTAAGAATGAACAATACTTTTTAAGACGGACAATGTTTTACCTCATCAGCTGGAACGTCATTAAAAATAAAGTTTATCCATGCAGTCCTATTGGAATCCATAGGAAGCTTATGCAGCGACTGTCTTCCACAACCAGGCACTGCACAATATTTTGTTTTGCTCGGTAGCTCGAATCCGGTTTGTCATCACGAGGTAGGCATCTATGTTATTTAGCTATGCGTGTAATGCACGAATCGGTGGGCGGGGCTAAACTGGCCGTGTTGAAGTAGGCGTTGATCTCTGCGGGGTGGTGTTTTATTCTCTTTGACGTCATAGTTCCCCACTTTGAAAAACGAGTCGTTTGCTGACCCTGATCTCAATGAAAGCTTTTATTGGACTAACAAGGACGTTTTCAGTTCTGAAACTTACAGGATATTCTTATAATATGATGACCTATTCTTATAATTAGATGTCAAAAGCTCAAGGAAAATTTGATTTCTCAGTTCATCACCCCTTTAATATTAATCTCAACATTTAAAATACTCTATTGAAATAGTTAATGCACTGTGAACAACAACAAACAGCTGTATATTTATCAACTAATATTAACAAAGATGAATAAATACTGTAACAAATGAATTCATTGCTAGTTCATGTTAGTTAATACATTAACTAATGTTATCTAATGAACTAATGAAGTGTTACCGATTTTTTTTAATTTCTATTTTAACGTTGATCATCTGTGACAGATACATTTGCATAACAATACAATTGACTTAATATAAAGCCCATAAACCTTTCCATTTACAAATGCATTGGTCACTTATATTTTGGTTGAACAGTGAAAGTAATACAAGAACAGTGGAAATCTGGTGTAACTTTCCTGCATGCCCAGCCTTTGTTCTGTATAATAACAAGATGTTTTCTTGAGCATTCAATTTTGCATCACTGACACAGTCATATATATACACACCAAATACTGTATATAATTTTTTATATATTTTTTTCATGTATTGTTTTGTCAGTTTCTTTTAAATCATTGTATTATATTTTGTTTTTATTTAAATACAACTGTTTGTGTCTAAATATTTGGTTTTGTTGAATTGCACTTAAAGCTGAAGTGTGTATTTTTTAAATGATAATAGATAGAAGAGTTTAATATGCAGAGACGACTTGTAGGTTGATTTTTTTCCCAAAAGTGCAAATACCACATCTCTATTGGTCAATCAAAACATTACTCTTGAACCGCAACATTGGCTCAACCAATTACGTTAATTTGAGGGCTTAGACAAACTTAGACAAGTGTTACAGAAATTACACACTTCAACTTTTATTTCTTTCCTTTTTTGTTTTGCAGTCAAAAATGTGCATTATTTCATTCATGAGCAAAACCGTATGTTGTGAGTCTTGTCTGACATTCATGATATATTTTATGCAGTCTCATTGTGTTTTTTTTCTTGTCTCTAACAGTATTTTGAGTGTCCCTATTCATATCTAATATTTTTCTGCTTGTTATGTGCTTCCAGAAAATTCTGAACTGCAGAGTCCAACTCCACCTCTAAACACCTCATGTCTGGAATCCATTACTGAGCAATTTCAGGAGAACACCCCTTTGACTTCAACACAAAGTCCCCTGGGTACCTCACCACATTGTCTCTCCACAACATTATCTTCACCATTCTCAGCAATAACAACATCTTCCAATGGGGAAAATCTCAGCACTATGAAAAATAATGGGGACATTCTGAAATCATTTGCACTAACCGAGTGTATTGGTCCATCCAGCATCAGAGGCAAGGATTCTTGGAACAGCCAAATCAACTCTTCACTTTCCACAAATTACCTTGACATTGGATGTGATACTCCCCCTCTACCAGACCTTACAGATGGTGAGGTTGTGCAAAAAGCAGACATTAACCCCAACATCGTTGAAATAAAAAGAGGACAGTCTCTAGAGATAGATGCTGTAAAAGCAACAACTGTTATTCAGAGCTCTCAAAGGATTCAGGCGTTGAAGGGGGTGTTTGACAGAGACATTGGACGAAGCCTGCAAACAGGACTGAGGACTCCTGTCAGAAGAACCAAAAGCGAAGGACAAATGAAGGCGGTAAAAAAAGCAGACGGCTCGTCGGTGGTCCCCGAAGTCTCATTGACGCCACTTTAAATGACAGGCTCTGGAGCAAACTTGACCCCAGCAGCCATCGGGATAGTGTGTCATCGTCTTCCAGCATTTCATCCAATGACACTGTGATTGATTTGTCGTTGCCCAACCTTTCCAGGAAAAGCCTTACCTGTCTTAGTGCTGCCCGGGACTACTCGGACAACCAGGTATCGTTGCCCAACAGGACCAGCCAGCCTCGGTCAACCATCGTGGCATGCAGCGTCTCGCGCGTCACCAAGAGCAAGTCCAACCCCAATCTGCGGGATGGTCAGATGTGCGAACCAGAGGACGAGTTACAGCCTAGGCCTCTGGTGGCCGAGAAAGACCCTAGCCGGCTCATGCAGAGGCGCCACACGTGGAGCAGGTTGTACATGGAGGGCTTAAAGCAGTCATCCACGCTTGCTGCTGCTGCTGTCTCCAAGAGGTCAACCACCCCCTCAACAAAAGACATAGACAGCAACTCAAAATCCAAAAGTCTTGGGGATCTCACTTCAGATGATATTGTCTGTCATTTTGATAGCAAGTATCGCAGCATTAGTCGCAGTTTCATTGTGAGGCCAAGCCGCCATCAAGGGAAAACTCTAAGAAAACCCCAGAATGACCTAACAGAGCAGCTCAAGCAGCTCACTGATGTGGAACCCCTTACAAGCAAAGACTTTGCTCAGAGCAGGACCGATTCAGAAGTGGGACAGGAAGAAGAGGAGATGCCCTCTTTGCGGAGGAGTTCCTCACGGAGCCAGAGTCGGGTGAGATACATTGCTAACCGTGCCAGGCAGGCCCAAGAGAGGCAGCGGCTACAAAGCCTGACCAGGACATCTGGGAGCCCCATCGAGGAGCGTGGCAATCCTGAAGGAGCTTGTAGTGTACCCCACAGTCCTTGTGCAAGCTTGGATCTTTTGAGCCAGCTTCCACCAGGACCGCCCCAACAAAGCCCCTTGAGCCCAGACAATGAGGTCTTCTTTATGCTTAAGCTGTAAAAGGCTGAGAGTGTTGAGTGTTTCATGGGAAGCAAATGGACTCAAGGTGGCCACCCCCCCACCTCTCAATCATTCAGATACTCCTGTGGATATGTTGAGCAGTCAAACATTTCTTACGTGCACTTACTGTAACACCTTCCATTTGTGGCTTGACGAAAAAAGTTAAAAGCACACACTTTTTTTAATGTCCATTGTTTACCCATACTCCCAACCCTGTAAAAATCAGCCGTTAAATGGGATGCGATGCTAAGTTTTAAACTTTAAATTGGATGCAACCGTTTGCTAGTTTATTTGTAAATGTGCATGCATTTGTTGAAAAAAAAGCCAAAGGTGTAAAACCAGAGGATATTTTTTTTCTGGTGTATAAACATATACAAGGTTGCATGTAGAAATGATTACAAAAAAAGAAACAATCTAAATTTAGATTATGCCTGTGGCATTTGTGGTACTGTAATATTATAATTTTTTGTTTGTTTGTTTTTAAGATGCAACAGTGCAGCAATAGAGAAATAAATGTAAGCACTACTGATTCACCACAATAATTCCCTGGATTAAAGGGGTCGTAAAATGCAGTTTCAGATGTGTATATTATGTTTCTCTAAGTTAGTTTATAAACTTTTGCACAAAAAAGGTCTAATATTTATAAATTATTTTCTATCCTCATTTTCACTCTCTATGAAAAACATTTGTTTGTCGTATTACAAAAGAATCTATACGTTTATAGCCCCCCTGTGGTGTAAATCTAGTTTTTAATGTTGTTTATTTGTCTATGGTGTTTTTAATATGATTTAAATAGGGATGCACTCAGACCGGTATCGGGTATTCGGCCTTTATACCACATTTTTAAAGTACTCGTACCGTTAAAAGTCCCCTCAGACCGGGGACTCGAGACCACGGTCTGAGAAATGGGTTAATCACAGGCGCCAGTGCCCGCCCCCAGGCCCCGGCTGCAGCTCAGAGCAGGGAGAAGGCGAGGCGAGACGAGACCTGTCAGCCGCGTGGACCAAGTCGGTACTAAAAAAATGTAAACGTCACGGTACCAAGTCCCGGTGGTACCGAAATACCTGATCAAACCCAGTTCCGTTTGCACATGCATGCACGAAGGGCGTGAAGTTGCGTCATCATCATGAAAGCGCTGAGACATGGCGACCGGCGGCGCTGCTGATGTGTGTCTGTGTATATTAAACTGCCAAACGACTGTTTAAATATAAAACCTGCATGTTCTGCTTGTCTCTGTGTGAATGAACAGTGCAGATGCGCGGTTTCATTTAACGTTAGCTACCTCTCACACACACTGAAGCTTCGAGTGACGCTCGCGCTGTCTCCGTCTCTGCTGCCTCACGATATGTATGACATGATTCATGATTTCATCTCCGAGAGTCACTTCATGAGTAACGGTAGGTATTTTACCGTTTCATTTGAGAAAACGATCGTCATATCATTTCTTTTACTAGGTGTTTCTCAATGTTAAGGATACTTCCCTTTGACATTGAGAGACGCCCCAATGTTGTCTATGTATCAGACACGCACAGAAAACTCAAAAGGTCTTTATCTGGCAACCCGTCAAAATAAAAATTTGACAGAAATAATTATATTAGGCTACTGTACAATAGATTTAACTACGTCTCTATTAATCAAAATTGCTACTACTAATAATGTGTGCATAAGGTTGCTTTTCTCTTGATTTTTTTATAAGCAATATTTCTCAATATCATCAATATTTTGTATAAACAGCATGTAGCCTTCAATGCTTTCATAAGAATGTACCATTATAAATAATAATAGTCATTGAATTGAATTTTTTTTATTTAACTATTTGGAAAAAAAGAAAGAAAAAAAAAAGAATATATATATATATATATATATATATATATATATATATATATATATATATATAATAAAATGAAATAAAATATAATTAAATAAATTGGAAAAATAGTTAAAACTGATTTTAAATCATGTTTTTTTTTATTAAGTACTCGGTATCGGTATTTGGCGAGTACTGAAATGCGAAGACTCAATTTGTACCGATCTCGTCTTCCAAAAAGTGGTATTCGGTGCATCCTGAATTTAAAATTCAAAAGTCAACACCATTGCTGAGTAGCTTGGCATGCCAGACCTACATCAAGATGTTAGGTCGGACAGGGCTCAATCCGAGGGGCGGGATAAACGGTTGTCTTTCAAATTGTCTCTGCATGCAATTGACCCTTCGCTAAGCCCTGCCCTCCCTAGTTACTGTTGCTATGCCTGTCAAGCTTTCGCGGCTGGCACATTTATTATAGTGTGGATTCACCGGTGTCAGACATTCCCTAATGAGATAATTAGTAATTTTCGCGTAACAAGTGAAATATCTGAGAGAGCAAGACAATAGGGACTGCAGTTTTCCATTTGAGGGATATATTTACGACATAATATGCAACCGATTAGAGAATAATTTCTTAAAAATTTAAGCTAAAGCGTAAAGCCTAACGTTATAGTCTCAGCGCAACAGCAACCACCTCATATGCTGACCATTCAAATGGGAAACACAAATTGAGGAACCTGCACAGCAGGGTATGTGAAAATAATCCTAATAATTATAAATCAAACAGCTTATCCATAAATCTTGTGGATTAACACTAATACCGGGAAGAGCCATCGATCGGATTGGGTTAAAGTAACTTAGTCAGGCGCGTAGCGTTAGTAGGATGTCGATTAACAAAAGTGCTTGAAATATATTTAAAGTATGTCAGTGAGCCTTTGTCTTGTCTTTAATCGTCTTATTTTACGTTATATCATTATGACCAAAGAACCGTCAATATTTCCACGCAATAGGTGTTTTGTTAATCATGTCGACATTTACCGGTAGTTTTGAATGGGTTCTCCAAACTGCTTGATTTACGCCCGTCATTTCTCCCTCTCGGCTTTTAGATTTTCCTGGAAGGAAAACAATTCCTCTCCCTGTCCAAACTTTTAGTATACCGGTATCAGATTTGCACAATCCATACGCACAATGCTTCGGCATGTTTCCCTCGTTTGAAAGCTTGCCAGACCTCCCGTGCATAGTTATGTTTGCTAAGACACGATTGGCCAATGGCGGTTTTCGGGGCGTGGCTTAGCGAAGGGTCAGTTGGATAGCGCTACAACCAATCAGAGCAACGAAGGTGACGGCTGAGTCCCATGCGTTTTCCCACCAGCGGAGCAAGTTGATATATTAAACTTTTACCATATCCAGTCGGCAAAACTCCGAACACAACACAACAATGAGTCAAGTACCATTCTTTGTTCTGGTTTCAAAGAAAAGTTCAAATCATCCAGAGTCGCGGTCAAAGCTCGAATCGAAAGACAGCTGTTCGCCAGCAGCAGCCATTCTTTGTTTTCAAGTAGCAGTGAACCGTCGCAACTCTGTCGTCATTATGTTAAGCCCGCCGCTGACTCATACATGATGTGATTGGCCTGACCAGAGTTTGGTTTTTCCAGCTAAAAAGTCTATGGAGAGTTGCTAGACCACACTGGCTGCGAAATAATCTTTCCTGCCGCTAGTGTGCGTCTGAGATTTCTAGGCTAATTGCTGAGTATTTTCTCTTTAAAACTGCAGTGAACCAAAAAGGCGGTTTGAAAGCGTTGGTGTTTCTGATGTCACAAACTACCTTGTAACCAATCACGACAACGTGTGATCATCAACGATTGGATCTCTGAGCTATTTTTTTGCATGTTCATAGAACCGTGTTTAGTAAATGAGGCAAGGATGTAGAGAAATATTCAAGCCATTTAAGCCATGAATAAAAAAATCAAGAAAAATAACTTTTACATATATAATTTTGGGGATCAAAGATGAGTTTTAAGAGATACAATTATTGACTACAGGGGGACTTTAGCTTGTTTCTCACGCATTTGCCAACTGTTAAAGGGTTAGTTCACCCAAAAAATGAAAATTCTGTCAGTATTTACTCACCCTCATGTTATTCCAAACCTCTATGTGTTTATTTGTTCTGCTGAACACAAAGGAAGATATTTGGAAGAATGTTTTAATCAAACAGATCTCATTCCCCATTGACTACCATAGTATGTATTTTTCCTACTATGGTAGTCAATGGGATTGAGATCTGTTTGATTAAAATAAATACTGACAGAATTTTCATTTTTGGGTGAACTAACCTTTTAAGCATTTAATTTAATGGCAAATTTCATTCTTTGTCATATTCTGGTCTGTTGTAAGATGTATAGTGGCGTACAAACTGCTGAATAGTTGAAAACATTTGCACCTGTATGTATTTACCCGAGATTTATAACATGCAAACAAAGTAAGAATTCCTCCAAGAACGCATTGCACAAAATTAATTGAAGCACTGGAAAAGCAACATACAGTAAATGTAACCAAATATCTATAATGTTTAATAATAGCAATGCTAACATACACTATAATAAACTATATTCAACTCAAGTGAATATTTCTCAGTTGGGTACTTACTAATTTTCTTAGCAACACTCAAACAATGTAATGCTTGGAGTCTTAATGGCATTAAATGCTGGTTTGGCATTTAACACACTGTAAGATTAAAAATAAATCTATTTGCCGGCGTTGCCTCCGAGGACAAAATACTTGGCACTGCCAATTCCCTTGTGAAATGTGAAGCAGGCGCTCAGGCACGTCATTGAAACTAAACTACAGCAATGCATTTGTAATGCTCTGATGTTTCAGGAAGTCAGTGTTTTTGGAGGTGCAGTTTATTACATCCACTAACATAATGTCTGAGTTTGACCGTGTTTCTTGACGTATTTATCCAACAGCAGTATTGCATGTATTGATGGTATTGAAATGAGTTGTTCAGAACCTTGTTTGATATGACAACGTGCTTATAGAATCGTGACATCACAATTTCTCTCAATTTCAAATCCAAATGTTATAGAGGGGTAGAAAAGAATAACTCATATTTTGAACTGGGAAGTTCGTTTTGAGTTCTGAAACGTGCAGTTCTGTTTATGAGTAACCACTATGTGTGTGTAAATATCAATAACATTTTGATTCTCCATTTCATGACCCCTTTAAAATGTGTATTAGTCTGCAGCCAAATACAAATGCATTTTGTCTGTAGTTAATGGTATGAGAACAAATGTTGTAACCAAGCATGGAATGTATTTGTCACATAATTTATGGTCCCTTGAAACTATTTTTTAAAGTAGTTTTAGATTTAGTAACATAAATGACTGCTATGTTCTGTTGTTTTAGTTTTTAATTTAGTAAAATTGCAAACACAGTATGTTTAGTTAATTTAGTTACTAATGAAGTGTAGCTCTAAAATACAGTAATACATATAAAATTGCATATCTTCACTTTATGTACAGTAGTTTACCTTTTAAAATTGAAAAAATGTCACTTCTCCTTTGATCTACTGTATTTTTGTTTCAAAGGTTTTATGATTTACAAATGTACAGTCTATTAGAGTCTAAGTGTGAAGTGTTATTCAATGTCATTGTCGTACTAATACATTTTATTACTTTTTTAAAAGAATGCTACTCAGTTACAGGGAAATAAATTTTTACCAGTTATATCTTTCTTTCTTTCGTTTACTGCATTATTGTATCTGAAGTTAACAAACACTACAGTTTCTTTATTCCAAACAGTGATGATACATCACTTTTCATACAGTGTATTTCTTAAAATAGTGTCGAGTACAGATTAATCAATGCGTTTTACTGAATAGTCACAGTAAGTGTGATTTGATAATTCTAAGTTGCAGCACAAGTCAATGTTATTGTAAAAATTAGTAGTAGTATGTAGTAATCAAAATTATTCAACCCCCATTGCAAATCAGGTTTATTGGCAACATTTACAGACTTTCAGCACTTTGCAATGAACAAAAAGTAATTGAGATGGCTCAACAGGCAAACATTTGCATCTCAACACACAAATGTTTCAAGTGGTTTCCCCAAATCCTCAAAATCATTCACACCCTTCATGGAAAGCATCTTTAGTCCTTAATGGAACACCCTTTTGCTGTGTAGCCAGACACCAGCATTTCTGATGTGCAAACGTACGGCCTCAGTAATGGTAAATGGACTGCATTTATGTAGCGCTTTCACAGACACAATGGCCACCAAAGCGCCTCACATATTGCCTCACATTCACCCATTCACTCACTCATTCATACACCGATGGCAGTGTCAGCCATGCAAGGCGCCATCCAGCTAAGTTTTGCTCGAACACTTTGTCAGGTGGAACCGGGAATTGAACCGCCAAACTTCTGGTTTGTAGACAACCTACATGAACCACTGAGCCACTGCCGCCTTCTTCAAATCCCACCAGAGATTTTCTGTGGGGTTCAAGTCAGGTTATAGTGATGACCGCTGTAGAATCTTCAAATGACTTCTGCCATGAAATCTAGTTTTATATATACTTCTTTTGAGGTGTTGGTGCTTAATGTAAAAATATATAGTGTAAACGATAAATCACGTTTGAGAATTCTGCTGGCTACTGTATGGCCACCAAGGCACCATAAAGATTTTATCAAAGAATTTGGTGATCAGAATTAGTATTGGCTGCAGATAAAGTACTAATTGTTGGTGATTTTAATATACATGTAGATAACGAAAAATATGCATTGGGATTGGCATTTAAAGACAATATAAACTCAATTGGAGTTAGACAACAGGTGTCAGGACCTTCTCAGATCGGCATCTAGTCTCATGTAAATTACATTTAGCCAAAGGCTGCAAAGCCGACTCCATGTTATACATATATTAGACCTATCACTTCTGCTAAAGATTGCTTTATCAATAATCTTCCTCATCAGTTTCATCATCTCAGCATCCCGGATAGCTTAGAAGAACTTTATACTGCAACAGAAACTTTTAACTCTCTCTTTTCCAGCACTTTAGACACAGTTGCTCTGTTGCGCTTATAGAAGATTTAAGATAGGCTAATAGTCCAAACCGTGGTACAACAAGCACACTCGGGCCCTTAAGAGAGCAGCCATAAAAATGTAGCACAACTGGAAGAAAAATAAACTAGAGGTATTCTGGATTTCTTGGAAGGAAGGAGAGCTCGACTGCTTATAGAGGCTTTAAAAGCTGCTAGATCTGCTTATTTTTCAAACCTTTTAGAAGAAAATAAACATAATCCTAGGTATTTATTTAAAACAGTGGCTAAACTAATGAAAAAGAAAGCTTCAAGCCCAGAAGTTTCCAAGTAACACAGCAGTAATGACTTTCTAAACTTCTTCACTTATAAGATCGATAATATCAGGGACAAAATTATAACTATGCAACTGTCTACTAGGCTACAGTATCGCATCAGGGAGTGCATTGTAGTATCTCTGAGGAAAAAATATTCATTTGTTGCTATAGGAGAGGAAGAAATTTGCAAACTCATTAAATTATCTAAATCGACAACTTGTATGTTTTGACCCATGCCGACTAAGCTACTGAAAGATGCTTCCAGAGGTCATAGATCCTCTTCTTAATATCATTAATTTGTCTTTGTCTCTAGGATACTACCCAAACCCTTAAGCTGGCTATGATTAAACCAATTGTTAACAATCCACAACTTGATCATACAAAATTAGTCAATTACAGGCCGATCTTGAATCTGCCTTTCTGTCAAAGATATATATAAAAAGAAAAGCAGTTTCCTCATAACTGTGTTCCTTTCTTGAAAAAAATATATCTGCAAGGATTTTCAGTTCAGATTTAGACTATAGTACTGAGACTGCTCTCATTAGAGTTACAAATGATCTGCTCTAATCATCCGATCGTGGTTGTATCTCTCTATTATTGTTACTTGATCTTAGTGCTGCATTTGACACCATTGACCACAATATTCTTTTAACCCTCTGAGGACAAATAACGCGTCCCGCGTTTTGATCGTTTTTTTTTCACACAGCTGCAATATAGACGCCGTCATTAATGGTCATATAAATAAAATCAATACATGATTATAAACTATAGAGGGTCTTCTTTTTTGTGCACACTCTTATTAATATCAAAACCTTGTGTTTTTGTAAAATAAATGTAAAATTAAACAGGGTGCGCTTTCAGCTCACTCTGTCTCCGCAAAAATCTTTCTGAAACGCGTCCGAAAAATCAGCTGTAACTCATTAAATACAAGTCACAGAGACAAGAAAAGATCTCTCTTTATGAAGATGCTCTTCTTTTAAATGAAGCCATTTATTTATACAAAAACTATTCTCAGTTGATGTAATCTGTATGAAAAGGGAGATGTGCCAGTCTTTTTCCATTCTCCTCATTACAGCAAATGACGTGCTAATGTGACCCCGCCCACTGAGACCGCGTGCTATTCAAACACTGTTGAGGCAAGCCATGAAAACGCCCACATCGATAAATACATACAGTTTATTATGGATTTAACGTCGTCTAACCTTTCATCTTGCTGCGCAATCTGGAAAACATCAGTTTCAAACATCATACCTCAGTTACCAGTTTCATTTTGAGGAGCATGGATTCTGATGCAGTAAGTCATTATTCTTAAGTGCTTTGTTCTAATCGCGTTATATTGTCAGTAAACTTCACAAAAACTGTTTAAATATCAAATGCGTGTCTGATAGGAAGGAATAGACGAATTCACAGACGCTTGCGCCGTGCGTTAATTCATTTAGCTCCTACATAACATTAGTAAGAGATAACATTAGTTATGTAAAACCAAAACGACTGTTTAAATATGATGTTTGAACGAACGTTCATTTAGTTAGACAGTTTCTGCTCATATTATTTTCTTTTCAAGATGTTTTAAACTCTAACTTTGAACCAAACATTTCTACAAAACGGCCCATAACCTATTTGACCAGGATTTGTTTCCAGGTATGACTAAAAATGGGTTTTGACTTTCATTTATACATTGATTTTATATTTATATGAAGAGTTTAGATGCAAAAGCCTCTGTGCCATTTGAGTTTTATTCTATAATGATCATTTTTAGAATTATCATTTTAGCAAGCTTGTATAATTAAGTTCAGTAATTTAACTTAAATTGCAAATGAAGACGACCTATTAATTGTCATTTAAAGTGAAATTACTGAACTTAAAAATACAAGCTTGTTAAAAATGATCATTCTAGAAGACAATTTTAAATAGCACTTAGAGGCTTTTGAACTTTCTGAACTTGAACTTCTCACTTCTATATATATATATATTGTGCTTTCAATTTTTCTTGTCTGACTCACCTGAATGAAAGGCTCATTATTATGTGTGTCTGTCTCAGGTGAGAATCACCTAATTATTCATGATGGGGCTGGCCTTTCACATGCCATTCGCATATTGCCTTGGCAAACAAAAAAATGTTTTTTACAATATAACCCAATTCACAGTTTTATGTGAACGATTTGGAGGATGCTTTTCAGATCATTGTGAAGAAAAACCCTAGGCAACAATATCAATTAGTCAAATGTCTTGTGGACACATATTTAATATGTGTTTTGTGGCCTTATTTCAGAAACTTTCATTTTTAGTTTTTACAATAACCGGTATAAACAATATTCTCTCAAAAATACAAACATGTACAAACATGTTGCCCATACATCATGGTTGCCCTGTTTCTGCTAAATATAGTGTAATTTCACCTGTGCCATTAATATGTTTATAAGCAGCTGAAAAAAACACAGATATCAGGGCATGTCAGAACATCTCAAGGAGGGCAAATAGCCCTTGTCCCCAGAGAGTTAAATAGACTAGAAAACGTCTCAGTTACGGATGTAACCCTCGTTCCCTGACTAGGGAATGGAGACGTCTCCTCGCTCTCCAGGAACCTGACGATCAGGTTGTGCTTCCCAACAGACTTATATTCGACTGGCTCATGGTGTGCTGCAATAGCGGCAATATAGACTTTGAGGGTGGAGGAAGACAGCCTTCGCTCCAACTCATCTTGAAGGAAGATCAAACATCTAAGGGGTCTCTCGGTAAGAAGAGCAACAGTTTATGAAGAGGTTCCACTTCAATGCATAGGTGTGTCTCATGGACGAGTGATGGTAGACACCACCGCCTCCCACACGTGGAGGTTCCAAATAGGTGCAGTCGTGAGGAGTAGCAAGTTCTGAGAACCAGGTACGGGTGGGCCAGTAAGGCGAAACCAGAATGACCTGCTCCCTCATCCTCCCTGACCTTGCGCAGGGTCTGCACAAGAAGGCTCACTGGGGAAACACATATTTGCGACCCCGCGCCAGCTGTGCGCCAGTGCATCTGTGCTGAGCGTGCCCTCGGTCAGAGAATGATACAGGGCACAATGGGTCTTGAGAGGCAAACAGATCTGTCTTGAGTCCCCGAACTGGTCCCCAAATCAGCTGAATCGACTGGGATGGAGTCGCCATTCTCCAGGAAGTAGCTGAAACTGCGAGAGCTCTGGGGATATAAATGGCATGAAGCGACCTCAGATGCTTCTGACAACATATGAGGAGGTGGCGGGCGAGTTGCAACATACGGTGGGAGCGTAGACCACCTTGACGGTTGATGTATGCCACAGTGGCGGTATTGGCTGATCGGACTAGTACGCGTTGATTCTTGAGCACGGCCCGGAAGCGGTGCAGAGCAAGACATACAGCCAGCAACTCGAGGCAATTGATGTGCCATAGGTGCTGGGGTACTATCCAGGAGCCTGCGGCAACATGTCTATTGCACATGGATCTCTGGACGGCATAGCAGCCCGGTGTGGGGCACAACCATTTACCGCACCCTGACAGAGGAGACCAGGGAAGGACGAACATTCCACGGGGTCTACTCTGCAAGGGGGCTAGTGACAGCGGAGGATGAGAGCGGCAGGATCCGGGGATGGCGCTCACTGTCATCCGGCTCTGGGAAAGAGGAGGACGAGGGGTGCTCCGGCTCGGGGGCGGTGCACCGCGTCATCCGAGAACTCTGTGACCACCTTGACCAAATAGATAATTGATGTACACAATGGTCACAGTGCTGTCCATACGGACCAGTACATGCTTGAGCAGAAGCAGCCCCTTGAGGCGGCATAAGGCCAAGCGGAGTATTGTTGACCCGGAACGTGCTGCTCTGCCACGCCCATCCCGGGACTTGATCATAAAGCCAGCGCCAAAGCGGCCTCATATGCAGAAGGCCAAGCAGCGTTTCTGCACTGACTGCACAGACTGCACATCGCGTGCCTCCTCAGTGAGGGCGCACAGTCTGACTGACCGAGTCCATCTCCACACTGAGATAAGAGATCCTCTGCATGGTGCAGAGTTTCCTCTTGTCCCAGCTGACCTGAAGCCCCAAATGGCTGAGGTGCCGAAGCAGAACACAGAAACTCCCTGTGTTCGCACAACAGATCTCGCGAGTGAGCTATTATAAGCCAGTCATCGAGATTGTTGAGTATACGACGCCATGTTCCCTCATGAACAATGGCCGCCTCCACGAGCTTTCCGTAAAGACACGGGGCGACAGGGCCAAGCCGAAGGTTAGGACCTTGTACTGATATGCCCAGCCCTCTGAACACAAACTGAAGAAAACAGTCTGTGTAGAGGAAGAATCGAGAAAACGCTCTCTGATTGTGCTGAAGCACACAGGGATAAACGCGGCAACAGAGTGGGAAAACTGCAAGGCCGCTGTATGCATTCAACCGAATACCAGCTGTGACAACAGCTCTTTGAAAAAAAAGGCAGATCGCGTGAAGCAACAGCTGGTACCCGGGAAACCGCAAACAGCAGACTCGCTGAGCGTGACGAGAATACAGCAATCTTGATGCTCATCCGGTTCGATTTCGAAGCAAAAAGCATATGTGTGTGCCTCGCTGACGCTTTATACCCGCATTTGGCAGGCGGGTGCGGAAAAGCAAGTCCTGCATGCCAATGTTCATTGGCTCGTTTTAATTCACTCGAAGGCAATTGGTCTTCCTAGCGTGATCCCCAATTTGTTGGAAACTTCTCTGACGAGACAAAGCAGTTCCCGAACGAAGGGAACTAAGCTTTTTGAAAACGCACTCCAAAGTGGATACATTTGAAAACGGCGTTTCTGCGTTGTAGTGTGGACCGTAAAGTCGTAGGTATTTGAAAATGATGATGTAAGTTTAGTAATGTGACTCATATTGTACCAATAGATATTCAAGTTTATACTGGTGGCATTGTGCCTGTTATTCACTTTCACACAGTTAGCTTTGTAAAAATATGTTACTTTGTCAAAGTCAAAGTTTATTTTTTTAAAACAAGTTTTCAACCATGTGCTGTACACATATATAATCTACTTTGCACACTCTTCATATCACAGTTCTTCAAAGATGTCAGAAAGTTTACTCACATTTGCTCTCCTGCGGCTATACATGAGATACATGAAAGCGTTTTTAAAAGAAAACACTGTATTCAAATGTTTCCGAATTAATGTAGACATATTTCTAACATGCAGTCAAACATGACACTCAACAACCCTAGCCAGTTCAGATTTGTCATGTGTTCTAGCTCAAGCACACCTGGTGCAACTAATGAAGCCCTTGGTTAGTTGCATCAGGCGTGCTTGAGACAACACCTGTTTTGAAGATTCATTCTGTTGTGATGGATTCTATTCAGGGGTTGAAAAATTTGATTTGAGCTATCTTAATATTTGACATGTCTGTAAATTTTGCCAATACACCTGATTTGCAAATGGGGTTGAATTATTTCGATTACAACTCTATTTCAATTTAAAGCAGCTCTTTCTGCTTGGAAAGTACATGGAGTGTGATGGACCTGACTGAGATCATTAAGGTAGAGCAAATTTTCTTGGGGAACGCAAAGCATTTGTGAGAGAACGCATTTCCTCATTTTCTTATTATATAGAACTCATATTCCTCTATTTTCCCTTTAGGGGCTCCAGAATATTGTGTTCCTTGTGTTCATTTGTAGTGAGTGCACAGTATGACTAACTAAGATCCAGAAGATTATACTGTTAAGAACTTCCTGCAGATTTCAGTTTCCAACCCTGCTCAAACACACCTGCCTGTAATTTTCAAGGGCTGCAAAAGAAAAGTTTTTTTGTAATGAAGCATGAATTTAATTTATACAATAATTTGATATGCTGGATGAGTTTCATTATTTCATAGAACAAATGCAAACACTTTTCCTACTCCATGTGAAAACCTTGGCAGTCCAATAAAGGGAATATTAAGAGAAGCGTGATGAGTCAGAATGTGTGTGGAAAGTAAAGAATATAGAATAGAAATAGAATCAGTTTCCTTTGCAGCTGCTTGTAACTAATTACTAAATCACTGTACCCTTGCAAGACAAATTTTGCAGTAAACTGTAAAAGGCTAAGTTTTATACTGACAAAGAAGGAATGGGTAGAGTAAAGTTTGTATGGTAAATGATTATGGATGGATGAATCTATTTAATTCGCCATTATACAGCTTGTAAATTTGTTTCAAAGTTTCAATGTTTGCACTTGAATTAAAATGCACCTTTAAAAGGTATAATTCATGTGATTTTCTGGCCCTTTAAAATAGTTTTTTTCAGCATTGGGAGATATGTACTTTTGGTTTCAAAGTGAATTTCCCAAGTATTCCCAAGAACTATTCCTAACAAAATAGTTTTAAACATGAGGGTGAGTAAAATTATGACCATTCTCAGTTATATGGTGAACTTTCAGTAAAATGTCATTCTAAGCTAGTTATTGTACATTATACATCATTGTGATTTGGGCACCTACAATCCTTTAAAAAATATATTTTAAGGTTGGATGAGACCGCCTTCATTGCTTGCATAATGATGTAATTATTATGTGCCACCCCAGAGTAACTGCTTTTCTTGGCTTTCTAGCAGCTTGCTATACATGTTTATGAGTATAAAAAACAAATGTGACTTTATTTTGCAACTTTGAAAGGAAGAGTCTGCTGAAGCACTTGTGGCAGTTTACATATCTGTTTATTGAGTGAAATTTGTGATAAAACCGTTAAATATAACAATTAAAGTAATTTCAAGTCGCATTGCGCATACAATGTTTTTGTCCGTTTTTCTCGTCTCAGGGGTTGGAGGCTTCCAGGAAAGGCTTCCCCTTTGTTTCTTTGAAAGGGTCCCCCTAATTGTAAAGACCGCCTGGACACTCTCCACCTGGAAATAAAAGCTGCTGACGGTTCATGTATTTTTTATGGATGACCTCGCAAGCATGATTGGCTATCAAAAATGATATGATCTTTTTATGTACGTTGCCATCATTGACATTACTTCGGTCATGGTTGATGTATAAGAGAATACAGTTTTGACTCCTGTTGAACGTTCATACAGACAGTATTCTAGCCGTTACTTTAAGCTGTAAGTTATGGAAACAAGACATTTGTACGAATCTCACCAGAAGGTAAATGTGGTTGTCAATCCCAATATCTGACCAAAAATGTGAAGTAGGTAAGCTGCATTTATTGTCATAGTGATTCATCAGTTGATTTATTAGTCCCCACCTGTGCTTAAAATGTTATCACATTATAGGTGAATGTTATCCTATTTACGATGATATGACCACCACTTATGCAAAATTAAATAAACTCGAGCTTCAGTCATGTTGTGTAGATAACTGGTACCAGATGCATGTTTCGGATTGGAACTTAGCACTTATAAGAGCTCTGGACACACAATGTATACAATTGAAAAGTTGCTAGTAAATTACATAGTCGTGTTCCTGGGTCCCACTGAGTTACCGTTACCATTCCTAGTGAGTGTCCCAGAAGAGTAACCTCAGGTGTAGCTATGAACATGTTCCATTAATGTCTGACTACAAAGTTGACAACAGTCAATCAATTCCTACAAACTTATTTTTTTGCTAAATATTTTGCTATTCCTTAAATATAAATTTGATGTTTTTTTGTGATCATAATGACTTAATTCTCCAAGATATGGCCATGACATAAAAACACTAACTAGATTCAGATTCAGAAATAGTCTTTAAAGCTGACATCAAGATAAAGAAAAGATGTTGTTCCCTGTGCTGTAATTTTGGCCCTTTCTCAGAAGACACACTTGTATTTGCCTTCACTCTTCCCAACCTCTTTAGCCTTGCACAGAGGACTCCCGCTGAGAAAAAAATGTCACAGAATAAAGCCTTGCCCCACGCTAGATGTCCAATTACCCCTCAGGCCTAAACACAATTCCATGCTAGTTTTTTCCTGGAAATGGTTATTGTCAAAAACCAAGATGTTTAAAGGATTAGCCCCTTTTTTAACCGTTGATGAGTTCATGAACACCATGACCTATTCATCATCACTTATGACTGACGTGTTGTATAAAAGCTTAGGCATGCCGAGGGCCATGGTTACCAAGACTATAGCTGGTGAAAAGGACCATAGTCGAATCCTTCTGTGCGGCAAAAAAAAAGATCCCTTGGGATTTACATGACACTTTGATTGACAGAGATTGTAGGCTGTTGTCTCTCTTAACAAAAGTTCACTTCATTAGGATTCGAGTGGCAAAGCCACTCGCTTTGGATGTGTATTTTATCACGGTGGTTTAGTTTCACTTCAGTTTTCAAGTTGCCTCATAGAGCCATTTTAGCTTGTCTATAGTGGAGCCATGCTGCAGAGGTTGAAAAAAAAACCTATTCACAATGCCAGAGTCAATTCTTTGAGGTTGTAAATTAGGATTAGGCCATTTAAGAGAGGTAAAAAGAAGTCGAACATTAAAATCCAGCTATTCATTGACTTTTCTTTAAGCAGCTGCAGAGAACCATTTCTGCATGACCTGTTTATTGAACGACTCTCAGATCCCCTTGTTTACGGGGTCACATGCATCTTAATCTTTTGTCCAAATTCCAATCCCCATCATCTAGTTTGCGTATAAATCCTTGTGGATTTGTTATGGTCAGACACAACCACCCCTTTCCCTCCACTCGAGAACGACCCCCGTTCTCTTATTGGCTGTTTCCACATTCTTGGGTGTATCTGTAAGCTTTATATAACGTTGCCTCCTGCATTGAGCAATAATAAGGGGGAGACTACAGTATACGGTAAGCTTGCCATATATTTTCTCATTTCAAGCTGCTTATAGTAAATAATACTGTTTCCTTTGAGCATTTGGATCTTGGTTTTGTCTGTATTGTACTTTTGAATATTGGGCTACTAATACTTTAAAGTGTAAAAAGACATCTTTAAAGAAATCAGCTGAGTTTCAAATTGAAAATTTTACTGTATCTCAAACAGATTCTTGGATAAATAATGTTTTGATAATTGAGCACTATCTCATTTCAGTTCAGTAAAATGGCTCCATTAGGACTCATCTTGGTCTCATCAGCACTACTGGCTGGGGTCTGGGCAGCAGGTAATATCATTACATAATGTAATACCAATTGTAGTAAGACTTCCATTGGGTCAATGTGTAGCTATAAAAATAATACTGTTTTTCTTATAAAGCTTAGCCTTATGAATGAACCTTCTCAATTTTATATATTGTTTGTATGCCTTTTTTATCTAATGCCTGATATTTTATTGCAAATGGAAATTTGACTTTTCATACATGTGGTTAAGAAAACAAAAGTAGTCCATCTTGTTCATCAAATAAAAATAAAAAAATCATCATAGTAATAAACCTATTACAATGAATATAACTATTTGACAAATTCATATTTAGTAAAAACAGAACAAATCTCAATTATTTTTAAGTAAATGTCAACATGTGGGCTGATCAATCTACAATAACATGACAAACTCCATTAGTCCTCCAGAGCTGGTCGGGAAGGTAGGAGAAGTTAATACTTTTATAATACAGTTTTATTGAGTGTACTATAGGGGTAAAAGGTAAAGTGTGTAGGATTTTTTTTATGTAAAAATGCAAAAGTTTTTTTTTTTTTTTTTAACAATTATTAGAATGCCAATAATTGGTTTATCTACCCCAAAAGTCTAAACATTGAGCCTCCTAGGCTCCATTAAAACAGTCTACTCAGATCCGTTGATCTCTCTTACTAGCTCAACCAGTGGCGGTAATTTGGGGTGTGGTTGCTGAGGGTGAGACAGATTTGCCAGTGTTGGACCACGGCTGATGTGTTGCATTGGAAAAGACATCCACCATCAGTTACAGAAATGCAACCAAAATACATTGCATTTAGACCCTTAAAAATTAAACAAGTTCAATACCATACAGCATCATCATGCACCTGTTCAAGTTTATAATGTCTATTCAGCATCAAACATTTGTGGCACGTCCGGCCAAAAAAAATGTGCCCAGTGCAGATACTAATGTAACATGTCAACACAGAAGAAAATATTCCTATAAAGTAGCCTAACTTTTACCCATTGAGATGCCATTGCGAGTACCCGTAAGAGCTGTGATGTTTGAGTTGTGGAGGTGTGATGCACGAAAGGGGTGTTTGCAAGGTTGCTGGTTGTTGGTGTTTCATTCTGCTAGGTGCCACTGGTGGTGCAGAAGCTACAGTAGTAATCAAAATTATTCAACCCCCATTGCAAATCAGGTTTATTGGCAACTGAAGATTGCAAATCCCATAATTTAATGTTGTTTTTAGTACTACTATTATTACTTTTATTAATATTCATAATCAGAAGTATGTTTTATTACTTTTTGTATACATACATAATTATTTAGAATCATTGCATTTTTCGAACGGTTTCCCCAAATTCAACTGAAAATGCAACTTTTAATGATTCTGCAGTCTCAAAATGATTCACCCCCTTCATGGAAAGCATATTTAGTACTTAATAGAACAGGGTTCTCAACTCCAGTCCTCGCGACCCACTGCTCTGCATATTGTGTATGTCTCCCTTATTTAACACACCTGATTCAGATCCTCAGCTCGTTAGGGTTACATAGAGTTTATCCTAACGAGCTCTGGATCATGAATCAGGTGTGTTAAATGAGGGAGACATACACAATATGCAGGGCAGTGGTTGCAAGGACTGGAGTTGAGACCCCTGTAATAGAACACCCTTTTGCTGTTATGACCTGCTGCAAATGAGATGTATAACCAAACACCAGCTTCTGTGAGTGTTTCTGAGGAATCTCAGCCCATTCCTCATGAGCAATGGTCTCCAGTACAGTAATCTTGGGTTTGCGTGCTGCTGCTGCCTTCTAAAAATCCCACCAGAGATTTTCTATGGGGTTCAAGGGACTGTGATGGCCATTTTCCAGGACTTCTTCTGAAACCAAGCCTTGGTGGAATTTGAGGCGTGCTTGGGATCATTGTCCTGTTAGAAGGTCTCAAGGCTTAATGGTGTGTTCACACCGGATGCAAATAGCACGTGAGGCGCGAATGATTTCAATGTTTTTTTTTTCTTTTTTTTTCTTTCATTAATATTTTTATTGCGAGCCATGGCACAATGAAAAATACATAATTTCAAGGTATAAATGACATAGAAAATAAAGCCATATTTAGCTGTTTTTCTTATCTTTTAAAATACAATTGAATGATTTCAATGTTAAGTGAATGCAAAGATGCGTTTCGTGCGTAAAAAATTCCTGCGGCGCGAATGAGGCGTAGAGCGCAGCGCGGTAGACACGAATACGCCTCATTCATGCGTGCAAATTCGCGCGAATGACGCGAATTGAGCATCTGGCGTGTTACGCAGAAATGATTTAGTTAGTGCTATTAGTGCATTCACGCGTTTGGCGCGAATTCGCATCTGCCGCTCAGAATTAGAGGGCGGCAAAATTAAAAGTTCGCCAATCTGAACTTTGGTGTCAATTCGCACCACATTAACCAATCAGGAGCCTGCTGCTTGTTCACGTGGTGAAGGATCTGGATGCTTCAATAAATTATTTTGTAATATGACTAAATGCCTGGTGTGGTTCTAATGCACAACAAAACAAATATTTTATCACTTGAAACTTGATTTCAATATACTAAACATGTTCATTTTGTATTGAATGTTATTTATTTCATATCTGGATTATATGAAATATTATTATGATGTAAAGACAACCAACATACATGTGCATAAGTGGGCCAAAAAAGATTGCCTAAACGGGGTCAAAGTCAAAAGTCTTTCAAAGATTATTCGTGCAGCTCTACTGTCTTATCTTACTCTCAGCACATGAGTAGCAGTGAGAGCTTTTCAGTGCATTGATTCTCACATCGCTTCCACGCGTCCATTTGAACTCAACACGCATAGATAATGATGCATTTCATCCTCTGTTGGAACAAAAGTGGCTAACTTCTGTCAACTTTTTCTATAATCAAGGAAGAAAATATAGCAATTTAATTAGAATTAATATCGATTCTGTTAGGAAAAAAAATTTTATAAATAGTTTAAAACAAAGTTGCTAGGTGAATCGGTTATTTTCTCCCAGCCCTAGTATTTTAGGTATTCAAAGTATTCCAAGTAGTTTCCTTTAACCTTGAATTTGCAAACTATGCTTTCAACATTGTCTCTAGGAACATTTAATGCTTTCACCATCTTTTTGTATCCTTTTCCTTACTTTTGAAGGGTGATGATACCTTCTCTTAATGTTGGACCATTCTTTTGACTTAAGGCGGGCATACACTGTGCGATTTTCGTCCGATTTTGAGCCGAATTCTGACTTGTGCGACTCTTTTCGTGTCGGCTTTGTTGTGCGTCGTTTGTCGTGCAGTGTACAGGGAGAAATGAGAGCCGATTAACCTCTCACGATCGACAATCAGATGGTTGGATGAATTTCTGGCATGTCAGAAATTTTGGTCGCTCCTCGTGACTATATTGCACAGTTGAAGCAAAGCTACAAACCGATTGCCCTAAACTCAGTGTTTTTTCCCTCACTGCACCTGTGCAAAAACAGAAGTTTAACCATTTCATCTGCAGCAAAAATAAAATTAAAATTAAAACGGAGGAAGATCTTTAAGTTCTGTAGTTCAAACTAGCTACAAATTACTGTTGCTTACCTCCAGTTCGTGTTGCAAAATGGATAATATTACCCACGTCTTCCAAGCCACCTGCGATGTAACACCTCTTTTAGTAATTTGTTAAACAATGTTTTTGAAATAAACCTGTTTTTAATTTTCATTGATGATTAATTATGGCAATGTTCTGACATATTATAGACTGTTAATAGCTATTTTATATGCTTATAATTCATTGTAATCGACCTAAATGTTTTAGACAATTTTTAATGAGGAGTAAGATTGTGTAATATTTTATTATCCTCACAGCACCATCGTGCTGTGAAAATATTGCGTGGCAAATTAATTACAATAGCGGATCAATTTAATAATAAACTAAGTAAGCCTATAGGCCTCCCCTAATAATTATAATACAATAATACTAATAATAATTAAATGCATAAATTGAAAATGCTAAATCATCTTGATATTGATAGCAGATACTTGTTTTGACAATATCTCTGGATACATACAAGTATATAGGCGCAATCCAGGGGGTTATCGCAGATATTACACGTATAGTGTGAGCAGTGAAGTCGCAGCTCGACAATCGGACCGTACAGTGTGAGCACATAAATCCTGAACTTTGGCTTTGCATCGCATGCGATTTACTCGTTGAGTGTGAGTAGGTACCTTGCTGAAATCGCACAGACATCGCACAGTGTATGCCCGCCTTTAGCCATATTTCTAACATGCAGTCAAACAAACCTAGCCAGTTCAGTTATTTTCATGTATTCTATCTCAAGCACACCTGGTGCAACTAATGAAGCCCTTGATTAGTTGAATCAGGTGTGCTAAGGCCCCGTTTTACACGAGAACGATTCCGGGTGAAAAGCGTAAAAATATTTTATCGGATGTGCCTTTCGTTTACACGGCGACGGCATTTTTGAGGCTTAAAAACGCAAAAAAGTGAAACCACCCTCCAGAGTGGAAATCTTAAAAACGCTCCACCGCCGCGTTCCCGTGTAAACGGTAGAAACGCAAAAGTCTGCTTGACAGTGAAGGTTGTACGCAGGTGCGTGGACTTGGTGTTGTTGTAGTATGCACTCCTAGCCACCTGAAGTGCATACTACATTGAATTTCACACACTTTTGCATCACCATTTGCACGCGGATTTCCCATACAAAACGCTCGTCTAAACGCAAAATAAAAAGTGATGGTGCAACGCCACTTTTGCGTTTACTCTTTAGAATCGTTTCCGTGTAAACATAGCCTGAGACAACATCTGATTAGCAGATTTGTGCTGTTCAGGGGATTTCTATTCAGGGAGTTTTGAGACTGAGTAATTTTTCAGTTGAATTTTGGGAAACCAGTTGAAACATTTGTTGTGTTGAGCTATTTCAATTATTTGTGTTCGATTAGTTCATTGCAAACAACTGAAAGTCTGTACATTTTGCCAATAAACCTGATTTGCAATGGGGCTGAATAATTTTGATTACAACTGTACATACATATTTTGTTGATGTTACTGAAAAAGCTTTTCATTTCATGAGTGTACTTGTGATGTTGTCATTACAACAAGGATTATAGGCGGCTGAGGTGTTAGGGTAATAGGGTTTAATAGCGCCAATAACCAGATGGTCCATGGACGTGCCGTCTGAGGCAGAGACAAAGCAGGATGTAGATAGAGCCAATATTAGTCTGACACGGCATGTTTCAGTCTAAGCCATGGCACTGCGTTGGCCCTGTCTCATGACTTCCCGCCAGGCCTGGAGCAGCCGGCATTCAAAGCAGAGAACAGTGCTGCTATTCACTATAATGGGTGTGATTAATCAATTAGCCACCACTAACCAAGCAGTCACTAATGTAGGGCAGCCCATGACATGACTTCAGTTTTGATGGCATGTTCGTTTTTCATGGTTTGAATGGGAGGATGAGGGTGTCAGTGATATGCTGTGACACTGATGGAGGCCTGCTGGGTGTCCTGCACAGATCAAACTTAAACAGCACATTCTCACCAAAAGCTGGCAGAACTGAATCAAGATTGCTCAAGCAGTTTAACTCTAACTTTACCTATTGGTAAAACATTTCTGGATAGACACGGTTTCTTCTTAAAATCAATAATATTGTCAAGGACAATCATTTTAAAAGTAATAGTTTACTCAAAAATATATATTATTATCACTTATGTTACCATCAAGTCGCTCCAAACTTTTGACTTTTTTTCTTAGATCCCAAAAGAAAAAAAAATCTGAAGTTTTCCATAATCTTAACCATGCAGTTACATAGAACAGGCACTAAGTATTTCAGTTTAAAGGGACACAACAGCAACATAAAATTTTAATTGAAATAATCTATGTTTTGTGCAATATTTCAAGACTTCTGAAGTCATTTGTGTGAGAAACACACAAAGTTCGACAAACTTTTCCTTTCTAATGGACAGTTAAACTGCTGTAACCTGGCTCATCGAGTCTGAATTGGTGAATGGTAACACTTTACAAAAAGGTTAATTAGTTAACATCAGCAACAACTACCTTAGTATTTAAATTACCAAAGACATTTAGGAATGCATGGAATATGAAGACCATTTAAAATACAGTAATCTATGTAAAAAAAACAAAAAAAACTACTCTTTGATTCTTGATTTGATTCACTCACACACATTCATGCATCTATCAGCCTGTCTGCTGGTTGATGTGGAATGGTCTGCATGAAACAGGATCAAAACAAAATAGGGAGAAACTTCCAAGTGGACTCAGATGCTAAAGCCAGACTAGTGGGGCACTTTCCCATCATTTTGGGAGCGCTTTCTTTAGAGAGTTACTGGAACGTTCCCAAACTCCCACCCCATCCGTTCCGCTGCAGGAGGCAGTACACACTCAAAATCAAGCTTTTGTTCACTTCCAACTATCTCCTTTTAAGTCTCATTTTGTCAAAGTAAGATTAGTGGCCATGAGGCGACCATTTCACCATAGTGCTGTAGCACAAATGGGACATTGTCTGCATATGCTAAATTTGGGAATATTAGTGGGTGTTTGAAGAAGAGTGAAAAGTACATCTCAGCATGACAGAAAGCTTCATTAGCAACCAGGAATGCCATCCAAATGTTCTGCCCTTGTCCAATTCAGACAAGCGTTCCTTTTTTCCTAGTCCTGTTTCTTCTCACTAATTTGAAAATTGGATTAGCTCACAAAAAAACCCCTGACATCAAACAGCCAATTAGACAAAAAGAATAAATATATTGCGTAATAAAAATATAGAATAATTAGAGGGGTTTACTAAGTCAAGCATCACTTTTCTGCTCATACTTAAAGGGATAGTTCACTTTGAAATTATTTTTTGGTATGTTTTAGCTTTCCTCAAGGGTAATTCAAGATGTAGGTGTCTTTGTTTCCACAGTATTTTCAATTTTGATATTTTTAGGTCAAACCGTTCTTGTCTGTCAGTCAAATAATGGAGGTTTATGGTCACAACCTCAAAGAGCATGCACAGAGAAGTCCAAATTAAACTTGATTTAATGACTCGTAAATGTAAGTACACATTGATGGCCTAAGACATGAAACGAGCGGTTTGTTTGAGAAAACGAACAGTAGTTATATCCACCACAGCCAGTATCTTGTAACCACAGCCACGAAGCGCCCACGCCCTCAGATCACTTGGACTTGGAAACAAAATAAGGAACGAGTGTTTGTAGTCTCAGCCCCTCTACCAAGAAATGGGACTTCCTGTTTGAAATGATGCAAAATTATGATTTTTACATCATAAAAAGCAGGAACTGCAACACTGAAATCCTTATTTATCTAATCTCAGGGAAGAATGAGGGAATAATGCACTACCAATAAAAATATGACTGGGTTATTCTAATGATGCAAAGCTTAATGCAAATGGGTGAAATGTCCCTTTAAGGAGAATAGTAATATTACTTTTGTGATCAGATTTATTGATTTATTTATTTTTGGGTGATTAAATAGTCAGAGACTTGAGCCATTTTAAAGTATTAGAATATCATATTGAAATTTGGGGTGACCCTTTCGACTTGCTAGCAATCAGCCAGAAAACCCTAGCAGAATAACAATGCAAAACACCATTCAGAATGCCTCAGCCACCACATAGAAATGTCCTGGGAACCCACACTATTTTTTTTTTACCAAGACATGAGCCATTCCCTGTAGTAATGAATAGTTAGAAAAGGATTCTTATACATTTGTAACAAGTTGAATGAAATATTGTTTTATATTCTAGGACCACGAACATTAAGAGTTACAACCATCAAGGTGAGTTTAATTAATCATATCTGCGCTACTTATAAATAAAATTTTTGTAATGATTTGTGACTAAATAAAGTTTTTAACACTTACCCACAATTCCATACAGGAAGAACCGTATACAATGTCTAAAGGATCCGAACTGGAGGGCTTCTGCATTGACCTGCTGTCAGCTGTTTCTAAGAAATTAGATTTTAAGTATGATATTCATGTTGTGAAGGATGGTCGATATGGCAAAACAGATGACAGCGGCAACTGGAACGGCATGGTTGGAGAGATTGTAAGAGGGGTGAGTATCACAATCTTTGAGCAGACAAAACCTGTTCCATGTCAAAGTTATATGTTCTAATTTACAAATGTTAACACAAAACATTCAAATCTATTAGTTGTTTTAACACCCTTTCATAATTGGGAATGTGGCTGTGTTCAGAATGAACTAATCATCAAGCTAATGTGAAATAGTAAACAGTCTTCACCTGAGATGACTCATTAACTCCAAATAAATCTGAGCTCTTCTTGTAAAAAAAAAAAAAACAATAATTGACACCATCTTGGTTGCAACTACAAAGAACTTACGAAGCATCAACGGGATCTCATTGTGGAAAGGTATCGCTCAGGTAAGGGGTGCAAAAAAAATCGTGGAGAAAGTATGGCACAGTAACATTATCAAGAACAGAATGTATCTATAATTGATGAAGACACACGAAAAAAACTGGTCAGAAAGGCTGTCAACAAGCATACAGCAACATTAAAAGAGTTGATTGCTCCCCACATGTGACAACAACGTCCCATATTCTGGACTATGGGGCAGGGTGGCAGGACACAATAATAAAACATTCAAACCTAGCTAAAATTTTCAAAAGCATATCAATCTCCCAAAGCCATGTGGTAAAATGTGTTAAAAGAACACCATACACAGTGAATCATGGTGGTGGCAGCATTATGGTGGAGGGAACCACGAATAGCTCCATTTGCCAGTCAATTTTGGCACTGAACCTTCTGGTGTCTGCTAGAAAGATAACCATGAAAATAACGGTCACCTTTAAGCTTGGCAATGATCCAAAACACACAGTTAAATAAAATAAAATAAAAATCTGTGGGATGAACGTTTTGGAAAGAAGATTGGGAAATATTTTCAAGACAAGATTAATAAAAGGAAAGAGTGCTTTTAGGAATCTGTTCAGGGTAGTCCACATTTATACTGTTAGTTATTTATTATTTAAAACTTTTTTTTCTGAAATGTGTCACTTTGGTTTCCAGTGGCATTGTGTTGTAATTTTTACATTAAAGCAATACTTCACCCATAAATTACTCACCCTCAAGCCATCCTATGTGTAGGCCTATATGACTTTCTTCACTCAGCCAAACATAATAGGAGTTCTATACGACTCCAGTTGGTTAATAAATGTCTTCTGATACATGGCCATTGTCGGAAGCCAGTCATTATAGTTTATAACGTTGTAAATATGGATATTTTTCTTACAAAAACCCATCGCTTCACTTCAGAAGGCGTTTATGAACCTACTGCAGTCGTATGGATTACATTTATGGTGGATGGATGAGCTTTTTGGAACATCAAAAGCTATTCAATGCTATTACAAAGCTGGAAAGAGCAATGATGTTATTAAGCAGAAAGTCATATACACCTAGGCAGGGATGTGCACAGACATTTTGAGGGGCAGGGGCTCAAGTGGAAAAAAGGGCACTTCTCATAATTAGGTTTTTTACGGTTTTAAACAAAAAAAAGTATATATATATTAACACAACTCTGACTTTTTATAAAATGTATTAAAGTTAATTTTATCTTCCTCAAACTCACGCAATTGTTTCATTTTCAAAAGATGTCTAAAAAATAATCAGTTCACACAGAAACCAATGTTCTCCCTAGTATTCACCAGTTTTATTGAGCAGCAAAGAAAACCATGCCACAATGTTCATGTTTTCTATGCTACTAGTTTCAATCAAGTCTATATTTGATACACCTGATGGTGACATGGACTTAGTTTCACATTTGAGGGAAGACTGGATCATCATCAAATAAAACCTTCAAAATCCACATTTAGATGGAGTTTGTTTTAAACCTACTATCCTCCATCTGTTTGCATCTGTAGATTTCCTCTAAATTCACCAATTTAGATTTCAAAATGTTAGGGGAAAGACTCTTAATGTATGTAAGTCATTAACTTTAATAATAAGAATTTTAGGCCATAAAAAAAGTCAGAAAAACGTCCGGATTTTCCATACAAGGTCATAAATTACATTCAGCCACGTCTTAAATTTAATATTTTTTTATTCAATTTCGAGTCAATATCGTCAATGCTCGATATCAATATCAAGTTTGATAAATGTTCGATAATGTTTATGTGCCAAAAGCGGAACGAAACTCATTTGAACCGCGTGCCTCGCGGACTGTTTATCCGCTCTGTTTAAAATCCAACGGCGGCGCAGCGCGAGCTCATTAGAGCAGATGCGTTAACTCTTGATCACCGCTTCAGACCTGATGATACACACTATTTAATAAAGATATTTGTTTGACAGGGAAGCTGTGCGCAAACAGGAATATGTACGTATTGTTTTTCAAAAATTAAAACAGCACCCCAGAAAAAAAGGGCACTTTCTCTCCCAGGAATAAAAAGGTCAGGTGCAAGGGCAGCCCCCTTTGATGTCTATGTGTGCACGTGCCTGCACCTAGGATGGTTTGAGGGTGAGTAAATTATGGGATAATTTTTTGGGTGAAAAGTTCTGATATGATTTATCGTTATTTAATTTTTACATCACAAAAACTTAGCGTTTTAACTGGGGTGTGTAAACTTCTTATATCAATAAATAATAAATTGTTTTCAACTTTCTTTTAAGAAAATATCGCGACAAATCAATGCCAATAATAACCGAGCGCACAACTGATTATATGTGCAAATTGATATTGTAATATGTTTGACATTTTTACAAAAACAATCAGCACATGAATCTCCAATTTATTGTAAGAGGCATATTTCTGAGCTGCTGTCGAATCACAACACAGGAACCGCTGGCACAATCAGAACTCGTTAAGTATTTCTGAAGGAGGGACTTCATGGAGCAAGGAAGTCATCGGCCCGTTTTTTTTGGACAGTGAAAACAGCGGTATACAGATAAGTAAACTGTGTGAAAAATACTGTTTTTTTTTTCACGCGAAACATGAACACATGTTATATTGCACACTGTAAACACAATCAAAGCTTAAAAAAAAACATGAAGAATGGCACCTTTAAGAGATATTTACAGACTGTTATGATGCATATCCATGGTTATTAGCATTGCAAATACCCACATCGTTATACATTTTTACGTAATAGGCCTATACGTGGTTAATTATGTTTTCTATTAAATGTAAAAGGGGTTCTGGCTTCTCAAGTTAAGATACAGTACACAGCATGAATTATAGCTTAAATGCCTTTTCAGAATTTGCAACAGAATACAGAATAACAAAATTAAACCCAGCTAATTATTAAACCCAGCTTAAACCCTGCAAATTACACTGTAAAAATTAAAATGCTAAGTAATAAATTTAACAAATTAGAATTGAGTAATAATTAATCAAATTAATGTTAAAACATAACCAACACCATCAAATAACCTTTTCTATTTGTTCATCTGACGGTTATAACTCAGGTATATCAGCCAAACAAAACTTAAAGTGAATAACTTAAAGGAGAACTCCAGCGCAAAATGAACCTTTGGTCTAATAAAACATCGGGACCTAGTCAACCGTTCTCTGAGATTTGTTTTCATGATAATCGAATGTAAAGAGTTTTATCTCTAAAAACTGTTTAGTGTATAATGCAAGTACTGGAGGCATTTACTAAGTAAAAAGAAATTGCTAGTTAATACCACTAACAAGGCTCAAAATAGCCCCACACTACCACAGTAACATAATGAGGGTCCCTGCATGCAAAACGAAGTATTAAGAACTTTGTAAGTGTATAGACCGTTTAATAAGAAGATACTTTATAAAGACAGTTCACTTCGTGTATACAGACAGGAGCCATCTTAGAAAAAGTCTTGATAAGTCGATCCCCGAATGCCGTTCATACAGTTCAGAGGTTTGCTGAACTTCATAAAGTTCAGATCACTCAGCACATTGTTCGTGGTTTGACTTGTCGTGACTGTTTTCTAAAGATGGCGCTGCCTGTGTACACGAAGTGAACTGTCTTTATAAAGTATCTTCTTATTAAACGGTCTGTATAGTGTTTAGAGATAAAACTCATTACATTCGATTATTATGAAAACAAATCTCAGAGAACGGTTGACTAGGTACCGATGTTTTATTAAATCAAAGGTTAATTTTGCTCTGGAGTTCTCCTTTAAGGGCCAAGAGCCCAACTAAAACAAACATTAATCACCATAATGGTGACTTAAAATTATGGTTTTCTCCTTCAGTGATTTTGCTTGTTAACATCACTTGTCTTTAATATTGGCTATATAAAATAAAAAGTTCTTCATTCATCTTTGACATATCTGTTATTCAGATATTTTTGTTTATTTTTGGTGTAAATTTTACTCATTTCAAATGGTTAACACATTTCTAATTTGTTAGATTTAATTAATAATATTGCTTGTAATATGTTGTCACAATTTTATTGATTAGATATAGTGTATTAATTTTTACAGTGTAGATATTAAAATATTATATAGTGATCTTAATCACTATGTACATTTGCAATGCTAATAACCATGGGTATGCGTCATTACAGTATGTAAATATCTCTTAACAACACAATGCAATTCTTGTAAATAAAGTATCTGGGAAGAATCCATTCTATATGGCGTCCAATCACAACTGACGTCCGGAAAAGGGAAAGTAACCAACGACATTCGAGGTTAATAAAACAATAAGTCCCGCCCTTCGACTTCTAAAAATAAAATTGTTCGAGCGAGCAAAAGCAGCAGGCGAGAGCAGATAGAGCGCGAGCGCGTGGGGAATTATCATGCACGCAATGGCTTGTATTGCGTACAGAGGAGATGTCATGCGGGCGCGAGGTTTTTGAATGAGTTCGCAAGTTCCTGTTTCCTCGCGTGTAGATCTGTTATACTCATGCGGAAGTCATTTACCACGCACGCCAGCATCAGTTGTGCGCTTTGTTATTATTCCCATTGATTTGTCGCCATAAGAAAAACTCACTCTTTGATGGGGAGTGGTGAAGCTTGGCCTGTCTTTTATCTACCTGTCAGAGCAGACCAGCGTTGCCAATTTTAGTGTCGCTTTTAGCAGCTTTTCAGACCCCTTTAGTGACTTTTTTCCGCTCTGTTAAGTGAGGGGCTGAGAGGAGCAGTGCATTCCATTGACCGAATGACAGCTGACCTAGACGTGAATGAGCTGCGCATGTGCTGTCACAGACACAATCAGCAAACAGGCATCAGTGTCTTACAGGTGTCTAGAAGCATCCTACCACGTCTCGCAACAAGTTGCTAAATTAGGAAAAGCTCACACAATTGCTGAGGTGCTAATCTTCCCTGCTGTCTGAGGTCTCTGTCAAATCAAGTTTGGACAGAATTTCGCACAACAGATTGGTGACATCCCCTTTCTAACAACACCATTAGCTGCTGCATATATGACGTGGCAAGTGACATTAAGGAGCAATTGCCAGCTAAAATCATGCAAAGCCAGTACCATGCCCTGCAATTTGATGAGACAACTGATGTTGCAGGGCTTGCACTGTTCCTTACCTATGTCAGATATATCAAATATGAAAAGTAATTAAATCTATCTATCAATCAAAAACAGGTTATAGATTAGGTTATATTTAGATTATATATAGAATAGGTTATATATATATTATATAGAATAGATAATCATTAAGCCTTGTCTTCTCCAAATAAAGAGAGGGAGGAAGAGAGGGAGGGAGAGGGGGGCACATGATAGGGGATGCCTGGGAGGGCTTTAGGCCCCGTCCACACTACTGCGGTTTTGTTTAAAAATGGAGAATTTAAACGATACAATCTCTGTCCACACCAGCGTTTTATCTGTGTATTAGAATTGATCTCCGTCCACATTAAAGCGACTGAAAACTCGTATCACGTGACCATTCACCAACACTGCATGCGCACGCTGGTGCAAACAGGGAAACGGATTGACTGTTCCTCAGATTTGATGAAGAAGAAAGTAATGTTAGCTACCTCTGCAAAGATTAGAAATGTCGAAGACCAGAGATTTCTTTTCATGGGCCGACGACGAGGTTGTTTTTGTATGTTTTCTTCCGGGGATGGGCCATGTGATGGGTGGCTGACGAATCAGGGAAGAACACGTGATGACTGATGACACCCAATCATAGAGCTGATCGTGAGAAAAGTCCTCCGGTTTGTCCCGTCTTCACTGAAACGTCCTCCGGAAATTCGAAACGCAAAGAGTAGCTGCCAGCGTTTCTAAACTTCTCCGTTTTAGGTCTTCGTATTTTCCGTTTTAGTCTGGACGGGAGGTGCAGAACGTGGCAAAAGGTTTAGTTTTTAAACGAAAAGGCAGTATTGTGGACTGGGCCTTAGTTCCAAAAGTTTGAGAATCTCTAGCGATGTTAGTTTTGCTGGTAACAGAGCCACAAGAAAAGTGTCAGAAATTCCTCAGATGCTGACTCCAGGAGCTTGAATGGGGAATCTGACTTCATTAATAGGCTTATTATATGGCTAGACACAATGGCTTTCTAAGATAACCGAGTGTAGCAGAGTATCCTGCTAAAAGGTGCTCTTGTAGAAACTTCAGAACTCAACCAACCAGGCATTTCTGGGCATACAATTACCTAAATATAAATTTCATTCACATTACTAAATACTAAATTTCAGAATTAGTAACTTAGTTTTTAGTCACGCAACTTCAAGCTCAGGCGATATCCAGCTCATTTTGATCAGTTCATTAAATTAGTGAGTTGTTGATTTGAGAACGTCTGCAATCAGATCAGTTTGATTCACACATGAATCATTCAATGTGATTGAAGGTTCATTGGAAAGGATCAGCTCATTCATGAATCAGACATCGCTATTGTGTTTTGGGACGGGGGTCCATTTCTTCAAAATAATGAGGAACTATATGTTTTTAGGAATTGCAGGGGAGTAAAAAGTACAATATTGTGCTTTGGAATGTAGTAAAGTAAAAGTTTCCCCAAAATAAAAATACTTTTTGCTGCTGTCCACTACTGGAGCCAGTTGCACCAACAGGGCTTTACTAAGCCTGGTCCTAACTGCTAAGTAGGTCTTAGTTAAGACCAGTCTTTAGAGTTGACCTAATGTCGGTTGCACCAACCAAACTTTAGCGTTGCATGTTCATGTGAATGGCCATGGTACTCTAGCGGTTGCCTAGCAGCGTGCATTGCTGCCCAGCCAGCAATGACATGTGGGTCCCAGTAATAGTAATATTAATAATGGACAAATGGTCTTTGGGTGCCTCAGATGTAAAAAGTTATTCGCTGTCAAAGTGACGTCAAAATGAATGGGAGTCAATGAAATGCTAACAACAGGTGTTTTCGGCTGGAGGATTACCCCCTTGGCTAACACACAAACCCTGCCCTCTGCAGCAGCTCATTTGCATTTAAAGGGCCAGGCACAAAACGGTGCGTTTTTGCAAACCCTCAAAAAGTAACAACTTTAACATGCTATATAAAAATATCTGTGGGGTATTTTGTGCTAAAACTTCACACACACAAGTGACTGATTTTAGCGCAGCTTTAGAGTCCATTTATAGTGTATGGGGCAGGATGCTTCAGATTCTAGAGAGCATTTCATTGGACTGATAATCTGATGAGAATCTTAAGTCTACAGTAATATCATCAAAATCATTGATCAATATTGTCAAAACTGAGAGACTAAGTTTGAAAACGTATATCTTCAAAATGCAGATTTGTCACTGTTTTGACGCACACTTAGCCTGGCAAGCAAGACCTATCAAGATGTTAGGTCTGGGAACTCTCAATTGGCATACCTGAATCCGGGGGCGGGATAAAAGGTTGTCTTTCAATATCCCTCTGCATGCCATAGGATAGCGCTAACCAACCAGAGCAATGAACAGCTGTGGACGTGTGAGTCCAATGCGTTTTCCCTCCAGCGGAGCAAGTTGATATATTACACTTTTGCCGTATCCGGTCGCCATAACTCCGAACACGTCTTCCTTTGTGAATGACTTAAGTGTACGTTCTCTTAGCTCCAAGTTATCCAGAGTCGCGGCCAAAGCCGAAATCGAAAGACCACTGTTCGCCAGCTGCATCTTGTTTGTTTATAGCAGGGAAATCACCAATGGAAATCACGGCGCAGAACCGTCACAACTCTGCCGTCATTGTTAAGCCCGCCCACCAACACTATACACGATGTGATTGGCCAGACCAGAGTTTGGTTTTTCCACAACGAAAGTCAACGGAGAGTTGCTAGACCACACTTTGCTGCAAAATAATTTTTGCCGCCGCTCAGGGTGCGTCTAGATTTCTAGGCTAACGCACACTTACTTGATAAGGCTAACACACTCTTAGAAGTTCTATACAGAACCTTAAAAGGTTCTATCAGTGCTACGTATTTGGAACCTCTAGAAAGGTTCTATACAGAACCCTTTTTAAGCGTTCAATTATGAGAACCCTTTAGGGTTCTTTGTAACCAGGAAAAGGTTCTATATGGAACCTTTTAGGTTCATTCATTATAATTAGTTTTGTCCTTTCCAGATTAAATATTTCATATTATTGACAAACATCAAGACCCTAAAATGTATTTGTGAATGCATGTGAATGATCACAAAATTCAAGATATGGGGGTTAGAAAATGTATATATTTATATCATTTTATGTAGTTAATCAATATTCACACGAAGAGTGCCATTTCAGTTTTTCATGTGATATTAAGTTACTACAACAGTTTAATAAACAATCATTTATTACAACTACAAAATGTTACAGAATAATGTAATATATGAATGAATAATATCCTATAAAGAACCTTTGTGTTAAAAGACTTCTTTCTTGTCATTATAGAACCTTTTTTTAACATAAAAGGTTCTTTGGAGTTGACTAAAGAACCCTATGCTTCATCTATAGAACCTCAATGACCCATTTTTTTCTAAGAGTGCATATTCATCCTAAAAGCCAAAAAACTTCAACTTCTATGATTTCATGGGGGGTTTAAATATTGTGTGTCCATGTGTATGTTGCTGATTTCTACAGGAAGCAGACATCGCTGTGGCACCACTAACTCTTACAGCTAAACGTGAGACAGCTGTGGACATGAGCAAACCCTTCATGCAGACTGGCCTTAGTTTCATCCTACTAAAAGACTTGGCTTTAGATGACTCGCAGTTCCTGAGCCTTCTTAACCTGTTCTCCACAGAGATGTGGATGGGTATACTGGTTGCCTACCTGTTGACCTCTATCTGTCTCTTCTTTGTGTACACGGTAAGGGTGGGATGGAAATATCATGGCACTTTGACATGTAGGATGATAATGAATATGATAAATCATATGATGTGCCATGATGTTTAGTTGATGTTCCAAGATCCTTCAAATTATCATGATATCCAAAAAAAAAACCTGCAAAACCATGCCTATGGTCTGTTTTTCAGGATAAGCCCCAGTGAATGGGAGCAACCAGAGGAAGAAAAGAATTGCTTCACCCTCTCACACAGTTTATGGTATACCATGGGAGCACTTACTCTTCAAGGTACCTTACATACCATGGATAAGTATGCTTACAAGTATAACACCCTCACACACTTTAAAAATACAACAAAACAAGTTAATTAATCGTTGGCTCTTTTTTAAATTGGATTTGCCTGTATCACATTAAAATGGTTAAGAGCCAGTTCATGAATTGGCAATTGGTGTATGATAAATTGGTATGATTTAATTTTGTTGAATAAAATTGCAACAACCATAAAAGCATCATAGGCTCACTGGGGAAACCCCGCTGTAAAAACATACACAGGCTACATACATATGATTTACTATAGTAAGCCTAGGCTACAGCACCTATGAGCACCAATGCTGCCCACCTATGGGCAGCATTGCACTTGTTTAGATATGAGTTGGCCTTCCCACTGTGAAACACGAGTCATGATAAAAGAGTTCATAGACTAAGATAAGCAAGCTAAAATTGCATCTTCAGTAAATGCGTTTTTATCTATCGCATTATTTAGCATTTGTTGAAACTATTGTTTGGATTTAGGATCAAGGTGGTGGGCCTAAATATTTTTTATTCAAACGCGATTTAGCATTTAAAGTCAAGCACTGGGATTTCATTTTTCGAACTGCCACAATAAGTAGCCTATGTAGGGATACTCCTATTAGCTCAGATACAGGGAATATAGAATCATAGTAGTAGAATCATCTACAAATTATAAAATGACCCCTAAGGGAATAAGTTGCTAATGTTCTTCATGAACGACTGAATACAACAACTTTTCTTCAGTTCTCTATACAGGTAGGCAAAAATAGAACAATTGTCCTATCAATAATCAATCACAACGAATTATAATTAAATATTAATATGTCAATTGTCTAAAATAGATCGCTTCTAAGGACAATTACCCATGGGATTAATTTAGTACCAACTGTTTTGTCCAGCAAAGTAATCATCCGATCTTTATCACCCCATGAAAAATGATCCCTTCGATAGACTTTCAAGAGACGCTATTCCTTTGGCCATGAGGATTTACTTTCCTGTTCTATAACAATACTATTTAAGTATCAACAAATTTGTAAAGCATGTAGCTTGACTGCAATTAAAGGTGCATTATGCAACATTTCATGTTAAAAATAGCCGTTTTTTCTAACTCATAAATGCTTAAACAATTGCCTGATGGGCTGAATGAGCCCTTCTCTGATCACCGCCATGCCTCTACACTCCTGTACAGTAAAATAAATAAGATGGATTCAGGCTTGAATTTGAGACTAGGCGTGACGTCATGCGCATTCACGCTCGCCTGGCTATGTCTGGCAGATTTGTGTATTCGCCGCCATTGTCCGTATCAGAGAAGACAACTCGAGCGACCCGACTTTAGTCAACTTTCGACAAAAGTAGAAGATGGATTCAAAGAGACCGGCTTGTAGTTCATTCCAAACCCCAACGCAAACTCCGCGTAAGACAAAGAAAAAAATACACTCACCGGCCACTTTATTGGGTACCCCATGCTGAGTAACGGGTTCAACCCCTTTTGCCTTCAGAACTGCCTCAATTCTTTGTGGCATAGATTCAACAAGGTGCTGGAAGCATTCCTCAGGGAGTTTGGTCCATATTGACATGATGGCATCACACAGTTGCCGCAGATTTGTCGGCTGCACATCCATGATGCGATCTCCCGTTCCACCACATCCCAAAGATGCTCTATTGGATTGAGATCTGGTGACTGTGGAGGCCATTTGAGTACAGCGAACTCATTGTCATGTTCAAGAAACCAGTCTGAGATGATTCCATCTTTATGACATGGCGCATTATCCTGCTGAAAGTAGCCATCAGAAGTTGGGTACATTGTGGTAATAAAGGGATGGACATGGTCAGCAACAATACTCAGGTAGGCTGTGGCGTTGCAACAATGCTCAATTGGTTCCAAGGGGCCCAAAGAGTGCCAAGAAAATATTCCCCACACCATGACACCACCACCACCAGCCTGAACTGTTGATACAAGGCAGGATGGATCCATGCTTTCATGTTGTAGACGCCAAATTCTGACCCTACCATCCGAATGTCGCAGCAGAAATCGAGACTCATCAGACCAGGCAACGTTTTTCCAATCTTCTATTGTCCAATTTCAATGAGCTTGTGCAAATTGTAGCCTCAGTTTCCTGTTCTTCAGCGTTTAGAGATGCTCTTCTGCCCACCTTGGTTGTAACGGGTGGTTATTTGAGTCACTGTTGCCCTTCTATCAGCTTCGAACCAGTCTGGCCATTCTCCTCTGACCTCTGGCATCAACAAGGCATTTCCGCCACAGAACTGCCGCTCACTGGATGTTTTTTCTTTTTCGGACCATTCTCTGTAAACCCTACAGATGGTTGTGCGTGAAAATCCCAGTAGATTAGCAGTTTCTGAAATACTCAGACCAGCCCTTCTGGCACCAACAATCATGCCACGTTCAAAGTCACTCAAATCACCTTTCTTCCCCATACTGATGCTCGGTTTGAACTGCAGGAGATTGTCTTGACCATGTCTACATGCCTAAATGCACTGAGTTGCCGCCATGTGATTGGCTGCTTAGAAATTAAGTGTTAACGAGCAGTTGGACAGGTGTACCTAATAAAGTGGCCGGTGAGTGTATAACTTGTGTCTAGTGCCAGGCGTTAGCCTGGCATGCCATACCTACATCTAGATGTTAGGTCTGGAAACTCTTCATTAGGGCTGCACGATGCATCACTTTAACATCGATATCGCGATGTGCGCATCCACGATAGTCACATCGCAAGAATGTGCGATGTCACTAGGAATCGTAGTTAATCCGTGATTCGTGATCAGTAGGCTGCGTGCCAGCAGCTCCCCGGCCCGTAACGCTTGTGATTTGCGGATTAAATGCAAAGTTTAACCATCATAGTGAGAGTTTATCAATTTGCAAGTCCTGTCAGTTTAAACATCAAGCGCAAGAAGACTGGAACTTGCGCGCTGTTTTCCGTTTTCTTACTGAAGCGCATTTTTGTCCCGCCAAACTTGACCGGTGAATGATGTAGATGACGATGAGTGACTTCTGCGCTCGTTTAACTGAGAGAGAAAGTCCCGGTCGCGCGTGCACTCACCGTCTTCAAACTCTCTTGCTCTCCCTGCTCGTGCATATCAATGAATTGAGTTAACTGAATATCTTTGAGAATACATGACGGTAAATGGTCGGAAGACCTTTTTCTGAACTACCACTGGTTGCTGTTCCACACATTCAGATGACATTACATAAACCACACTTTCAAAAAAAAAAAAATGCGATCCGGTGATGAAATGTTTTCCGTGTTGATACAAATCTTGTGCGATGTCCTAACCTGCCTGGATAATCACACAGCGGGTATGGCGTGGTCCGTTAATGAAACGTCCGATTCGCGAACTAATGACTCATTTGAACCGATTCACTTTAATGAATGGTTAAAACAACTGATCTATTCAACACTGAACTCAAGAGACATAAATCGGAAACAATTTACAATAAGGTTCCATTTATTAAAGCCTATAGGCTTTAATAAATGGAATTTATTAATAAATGGATTAAAAATCCATTTATTAAATGCTTTAATAAATGGATTATTATTAATGTAGTTAACTATAGTTAACTACATTAATAATAATAATTCATTACATGTATATAGTGCTTTTCTCTGCACTCAAAGTGCTTTATATAGGGGGAAGGGGAATCTCCTCAACCACCACTAATGTGCAGCATCCTGTTAACATAACCTGTTAACGACATTAGTAAACATTCAATTAATTAATATTAGTTTCTATGCGGATATACTCCATAACAAAACCGCCCCAGTCATTCAATGATTCATTCTTTCCAAATAGAGCTATTCAAATCATCTGGGGAAATTATTCTAATATCGCAATATATATCGCGGAAATATAAAATATCGCAATGCCATTTTTTACCAATATCGTGCAGCCCTACTCTTCATTGACGGGGCTCAATCCGAGGGCGGGATAAACGGTTGTGTTTCAAATTCTCTCTGCACGCAATTGGATAGCGCTAAAGCCAATCAGAGCAATGAAGAAGGTGACGTACTCAGCGGAGCAAGTTGATATATTAAACTTTTACCGCATCCAGTCCAGCTGTCAACATTGTATATTGAAAATAAGGGAGATTTCCCGGAATCCATCCCCAACATAAGGGATTTTTGTTTTTGTTTTTTACACGACCCACAAACTTTAAAAATAAAACACTAATCATTAAAAGCCTAAAGTGTATAACTAGCCTACATGTGTGAGAGAGAAAGAGACAGTATGTGTGTGTGTGAGAGAAATAGACAGTGTGTCATTAAAAAAATAATATCATAGAGAATGTTTAAATACTAATATCAACTTACGAGGAAACGGAGGCGGAGTAGTGGCGCTTGGAGTGGTGGAGATAATTCGGGAGAGGTCCGTGCACCTTACCGATCAGAAGCGCGCTGACATGGAGTAAAACCTTTATCCTCGACGACAAAATGACAAGTTGATAGTTTCGCCACAGCTTTTTTGTAACAGCGCTCGCGGCGCCGGCCGCATCCGTGGATGAACGACTTAAAACCGAATATGTCCGAGCTGGCTCTGACCGTCGCAACTCTGTCGTCATTATGTTAAGCCCGCCCGCCAACTCTATACACGATGTGATTGGCCCGGCCAGAGTTGGGCCTTTCCAGCTAAACCCGTCTATGGAGAGTTGCTAGACCACACTTTGCGGCAAAATAATTTTTGCTGCCGCTAGGGTGCGTCTAGATTTCTAGGCTAGCCAGGCGTCGGAATTGGTTGCAGTTTCGCTTGTCACCAGAGGGGGCGTAGTTACGCAAAAACTCAGAGACTTGAGTTTTGCATCTATAATGGAACTTTGAATTATGCGCACGAGAGCTCTGAGGAGATACTGATCTCTTTATGTTATCCTGTCTCTTTACCTTGTTTCCTGTCTGCCATTATTGAACAAATTGATTAGTTCAGGTGTGCCTGACCTCAGTAGTCACGGCAACAATAATCAGACACACCTGAATTAATCAAGCTTGGCCAATAATGGCAGACAGGAAACAAGGAGCTGGCTTAAGTTCAGGAAGTAGTGCAGCTGTGCATAAAGCCAATTGAATGAGTCAAACTGGCACAGTCCAGATACACTACACCTACATTAACCAAGGTAATAAAACATTGCCACATTCATTATGTTTCATTTAAAACTGAACACGCTTTTAGTGCCACTCACTTGGCATTTTACTTTAACTAAATATAATTTTGCAGAAATTATGCCACAGGGCAGGCACATATATCCAGTGAGCCTGGGTAGCCAGATTAGCAACTTATAGTTTACTAAAAAGTCTGTTATACATTTTTCTGCAGGTGCTGGTCCTCACCCTAAGGCTCTTTCAGGAAGGGTCATTACAGCGATCTGGTGGCTGTTTTCATTAGTGTTGCTTGCTTGTTACTTTGCCAACCTTAGTTTATGGCTGCATTCAGACAACCAGCAACTGTCAATCAAGAGCTTTGAAGACCTTGCTAATCAAAACTTGATTGAGTATGGTACCATTAAAGATTCTTCTTCTTTTGCATTCTTCAAGGTAAGACACAGAATTTCTTTAATACAGTATAATAATTTCATTTTAATATATAAAATGATTATTATTATAGTTCATCACAAAACTGTAAAATCTTGTCAAATCACTCACCCTCATCTCATCCAAACCAACCCATAAAACTTTTGTTCATCTTCTACACACAAATTATATTTTTAATATTCTTTCAACTGTTTTTGTCCAGGTAGGCCTAGGTAATCAACATTTTTACTTAACTTCAAAAAGTACATGTATTGAGCGGTCTCCTGAAGAGACAGGATCACTGTATATGAACACATTTACTTAAAAATTAGTCATCGGCAGCTTAGTTTGTTCTGTTCACCATATAAATAGAGAAAACTTAGAATAAACAGTTTGATTGAATTACTTTTATGATGTCTTAAATTACCTTTAGAAGCATGAAAAAGGTGATTACAACTTAGCTGACAGGCAAAAATCGAGAGAAAAATATTTTAATTTGTGTTCCGAGAGATGAAGTCTTAAAGGAGTAGTTCACTTTTAAAAAAACTTTTGATGATAATTTACTCATCCTCATGTCATCCAAGATGTCCACGTCTTTCTTTCTTCAGTAGAAAAGAAATTAAGGTTTTTGATGAAAACAATCCAGGATTTTCTCCATATAATGGACTTCAATGGGAACCAAACGGTTCAAGGTCCAAATGAGAGTTTCAGTGCAGCTTCAAAGATCTTTAAATGACACCAGACGATGAATAAGGGTCTATTCTAGACCCTTCGAGTCATGACTCGAAAAAAGATTTGTTCATTTTGATTTAACGAGTTTGAACAGGAAAGTCACGAACGCTAATCACAGAACAGAGCATGGCGAGCATTTGTGCTTATAAAACTTTTTTATTTATTTTTTAAATGGCTGATCGTTTTGCTTGATAAGACCATTACTCATCGTCTGGTGTTGTTTTAAAGCCCTTTGAACCTCATTTTGACATTTAACCGTTTGGTTCCCATTGAAGTCCATTATATGGAGAAAATCCTGGAATGCTTTCATCAAAAACCTTAATTTCTTTTTGACTGAAGAAAGTAAGACATGGACATCTTGGATGACATGGAGGTGAGTAAATTATCAGCAAAAGTTTATTTTTTGTTATTTTTTTAAGTGAACTACTTCTTTAAGGGCTGAAATTGGAACATAAGAGTGAATTAATGATGAGAGAATTTAGATTTTTGGGTGAAAATATGAAACATACAATACTTTTAAGCTGTGTTTGACCTGATTCAGAGTTGATAGCATTTTTGGAATATACAAAACCTTTGTAAACTAAGTCTGAATCTTGAATCATTAAATGTCAATTGGTTAGTATGCATGACTTGCGCATTTTTTGAAGATCAGCTGCCAACTGCTATGTTTTACTGTGACTCACCTTTGACAGAACTCAAACAACCCCACATACCACAGAATCTATGAGCACATCAAGAACGCCCAGAGCTATTCACTCACTGCAGAAGAAGGTTTCCGCAAGGCTCAGAAAGGCAACTATGCTTTCATCGGCGAGTCTGTGTCCCTCGACCTGGCCGTGGCAAGATACTGCAACCTTACACGTTCCCCAGAAATCATCGGCATGAGGGGTTACAGCATTGCTGCTCCTTTAGGTATGCTCTCTGTTTCATAAAACTATAGATTTTTGCATACAGAAAATTAAGACTCAAAATTCTTATTTTTAAACATACCATGGACGTTAATGTTCAATGATATTGCTACTACAGTTCATTTACCATATAAAAATCATGGTACTTGAATATTGTAATCAACTGTCATCTACATCAGACTGTGTCTGTGTGTGTGTATTGATGTCCTCAGGCTCTCCTCTACTGAAAAACTTAAGTGTTGCCATTCTCCAACTGAGTGAGTCGGGCGAGCTGGATTACTTCCGCAGTAAGTGGTGGGCTAGCAGTTGTGTGGCTGAAAATGACAAGAGTGTCTCCACTGAAGCCCAGCAGTCTGAAGGGAATCTTCTTATTACTGGCCCTCGGTCTGGGACTGGGGCTTTTCTTGGCTTTGATGGAACTGGCTGCCAAATCACGGCAAATCGCTAACACTCAGCAGGTGAGAAGACCCCCATCTCTCTATCTCAGGGTATATACAGTATTCCTTAAGTTAAATTTACTACTTTTTAATACCTTTTTTACTACCTTCAGAATTTTTTTTAAAACCATCACGACACTGAATTAATTGTTAAATGCAGTGACCTTTGTATACATAGTTCCCACAGGCGAATTAATGTCACGTGACCTCCCCGGAGACGCCATCTTTGAGGGCAAAACCGCTGTGTTTACCATAGGTTTTTACAAAGTTTTATCAGAGAATGTCGTTTTACAAACAAATATTTATTTCTGTTTATATTATTATGCAAATCATGAAAAGGCAAAGTGAAATAGATTATAAAGAGACTATTAAAACAAGACGAGAGAGGTACAATGCGAAAATTTCATTCATAAATGGTGTGGATCCGTATGCAGTAATGAAGGAAGCACCGAGCAATGATTATGCAGCTTTGCCTCAGATACAGTATTTTCATGTGTACCATTATCTGGTATTGGTGAGGAGTTTTTACACATTGTGAGCAATTCCGAGTCTGGAAATCACTGGAGGCGTACGATCAGCTTGCCGTGGGCTGATTCGGTGACGTTTGCTTAAGTGCAATCAATGGAAAAGTAACTTATCATAGCGAAGTAGCATGATGCTAATCTGTCTAATAAAAAGCCATAGCCTGCACAACTTAATTCATGTTCCCCTTAAAACAGTCACCGGTGCTTTCTGTGATATGCATGATATGCATGGTTTGGTGCATGAATATAAAAATAAATAACTCGCGTGCAATTTAATTCATGTAACGTTAATGCAGAACTACATTATATGCGGGTATAGGGACATAATCTGAGATCGCAATGCTAGAATGTGAGATCAAACAGTGGAAACAAGGTTGTTTTGTATGTTTTTAATACCTTGTCATTTTGTTCATACAGGACATTATTCAAACTGCAATGTGTTAACTTATATTTGTTTACACTCGCAATAAAACACAACATTGTGCTTTTGTCAAACAAATTCTTGCGTGTTTTGAGTGAGTTTCCTGTTTATCCTCGCCAGCCATAATCTTCGTCGTTGTTCGGACAAAAGCTTAGTCTTCTCACATCCATGGAGTCTAATGACGGGTATAGTGTAAAATCCCGATTTAACTGAACCTCTGGCATAGTGTTGTCACGAGTACCAAAATTTCAGTATTGCGGTACAAATACCATGAAAATCCACGGTTCTGGTATGTAATTCAGATACAACCAAAGTTTAATTTAAACTCAATTTAAAGAAAAATCCCATGGTTCTCGTTACCAAAGCAAAACACAAAAACATGCTAGTTGAACAACACACTATTTTTTATTAATAAAGGTAAACAATGCCATTAACTTTTATACTTGTTTCAAGTTTTCCTACAAGTAATAAATAAAAATAAATTACACACCTAAAAAAACACTACAATTCGCCATGACTAAATAAACACGCTTCTTATTTATAAACTTAAACATTTTTATAAATGAAACAAAATATGCCATGGCTGAACAACACTTTATAAACTAAAATATTTTCAAAAAGCAAAAAACAATGGCATAATTTAAGTATTTCAAGCCAAGGATTGTAAACATTTGAGTTATTAAATAACTAGATACAAGTTTCTAATCTATGCTTAAAGCTTCACCCAAAACAACACTGGCCTACATTTACAGTTATTCCTTAAGTTACTTTCTTTGCCATTTCCAGATGTTCTGAAAGAAAGACTAATATGTCAACATGTTCCTGACTCAGTCTTGAGCGTCTTGGGCTAACAATAAAGCCTGCACTACTGAACACTCTTTCAGATGAACAGCTTGATGCAGCAATGTCACAGATACTTCCTGGCAAAACTGTGATAGTTGAGGTAGTGTACCCATATTTGTTTTCCACCAGGAAAGTGGATCATCCTCAGCACTGATCTCAGGCATCTGACTGTACACCAAGAATTCACCATTTAACTCGTCACTTGCAGAAAGATTTGCTTGACTTGAGGATGTTGGCTCTCCTTTTTCTTTCTTTTCCCCTTGTATGGAGGAAAGCAGATGCTTCAGATCATTTTTGGATTTTTTTGATGGCCTGACTTCTTGACTTGACTCTCCTCCCGACACCCGAGATACACTTCCTGCATTGCCCATTTTCCTCACCTCATCCAGGAGACTTTGCTTCACATCATCACCCTTAGAGAGAGAACAAAGCTGTTTTTAAATCTTGGATCAAGGTAAGTTGCAGTGTTCAAAAGAAACTGCAGCTGCAGGTCATCATAGCGATGCTTAAGATAATCGTGTATCTTTTCCTTCATCTCTTGGGCTAATGCAGAGTCACTTTGTTCATGACTAAGACACTCAAATATCTTCCAGAGTAATGGCAAGACTGAGGACAGGGTGGTATGTTTTTCCCCACTAAGAGCATCAGTAAAAGGACTGAGTGGCTCAAGAACGGCTTTAACAGTTTCCTTAAAACTGTAATGTCTGAGTCTTTTGGCATCAGATACCATTTTTTCCTGTCTTCAGCCAGGACTGCACAGACAACCTGCTGCTGCTCCAAGAACGTTCCACCATATCATATGAAGAATTCCAGCGAGTGGGTTCATCATCAATGAGTTTGTGGTCTGGAGAGGACAGATCTTTCTGTTTTTTGGCCAGCTGGCGTTGAAAGTTTTGGTGATCTTGTGAAGGCAGAAATTGTTTTTCGAAGCCTTGACAGCACTGCAGACACCCTGTTTATCTCTATTGCCTTATTTACAGCAAGGTGGAGATTGTGTCCAAAACAAGGAATCCAGGTGTAATCCTCAAAGGCTTTTTTGTTATTTGTCGCATTGTCTGTCTGATGCCTGACATTCTTTGCAATGTCCAACTTCCAGTCTTCAAGTTTCTTGAAGGCCTCCTTCAAACTTCAGCGATATAATAATGGTGAGAACCACCAACATCCAAGACACCAGATTTGCGATTCCATGATTTAGTAATGTTGCTAGAGTTACAGACATGAAAGTGTCAGCCGTTCTACTTGTTCCAAAGATCAGTTGTGCAGCTGTAAAATGGTTTCTCTCCAGATGCTGCATTATGAGGTCTCTGGTGTCATTGTAGATGCGTGGAATCTCAGTGTACATGAAAAAGTTTCGAACTTGGAAGCTGGTATTTTGGGTTGAAGTTATGAAGCAGCTGCTGGAATCCACATTTTTGAACGGTATAAATGAGAACTTTATCCATACATATGAATTCAGCAACAGCTCGGTTTAGCTTTCTTGCCTCAGGTGAGTTTTTGTCATATTTCTGCTGCCGCTGAAAAGCTTCTGTAACTGTTGGCTGTTTTAGAGTTTGCTGGGGTGTTTTCATGATCTTCCTCAGCCTGCAGCTGTAAAAGGAACATATGATATAAGTCTGTCTGACCAAATGCAACATTAGGTCATTGACACCAGCTAAAATGTAACGTTTCTATAAATAACAAACCTCAGTTTTTTATAATAAATCTACATAAGATTACAAAATGTATAATTTCAAAATGTTCTAACACATTTTAAAATTAAAAGTTTTATCTGTTAACAGTTTAATGCACAATGAATAAACATGAAAGATCAAGTGTTTGTAATAAATAACATTTACAAACATTAATGTTGATACATAAATAGTTAATTCACTGTAAGTTGATGTTAGATAATGCATTATATTAGCATGATGTTAGCCTAATGTCAGTGAATGGTACTATATTGTAAACAAAGTGTTGCCAAACTATACAGGAGAAGATAAAACCTTTTTATTTGATTTCAATTTTTTATTTAATCAAAGTCAAACTGTATTCATATTTATTTATTTATTTTTATTTTAAACCTGCTTGTTATCCAGCCAAGAATAAGCCTAGAACTGCCTTTTTGACAGACTTTTTTGACAGATGTTTTGCATACAGGTCATTTTTATGTTTTTTTTTACCATAATAAAATGTATAGTAGCATTAAATAGTTAATAAAGAAGGTTAATTCTAACACTCAGTATATTTGCGTTAGCTGCACCACGTAACATTATGCTAACGATTTACTACACGGCTAACATTGTTTATTTAAATCCGACATTAAAATAAAAATATGGTATATAACTCAAAAGAGAGGCTCTAAATGTGAAATTAATTTGAAACGTACCTGCTTGAACTCTTTCATCAGATCGGGTGTCGGTCTTTGAGGTGTTTTATTAGGTTTGATGTGTTTCCTGTCTTATGGGTTTGAGAAAACTTCGATGACATCGTTTGCAAATTGGTTTTTGAGGATCTATGATGTTCCCCCTCGTCATCAGCCGTGATCCAAATGTTTCCACACATGGCTCTTCCCTCCTTTCTTATCAACAAGTGCGTCACCACAGCAGCGCCGCGGTCGCCATCTCTCACGCTTTAATGAAGAGGGAGCGCAACTTCACGCGCTCGCGCGTGCAGTGCGAACTTTAACCGGGTACTGGGTACCAACGATACATGGTACCAAAGAGCGTTTTTTTTTTTAGTACCGACTTGGTACCGAACCCAAAATCTTGACAACACTACTCTGGCATTTTTATCATCCATTGACCCAGCAGGAGATGACCATTTTCACTCTTATTGTTTCTTCTGTTTTGTCTGCAGCAATGGCGCCGGGTTCGGCAAATGCCCGTATGTCGTGACGTCATGTGGGAACTATGTATTATTTACACAGATTTTGACATTTATAACATTTTCATTCATTTTTGTGTTTAGTGGATTTCAGCGACCAAAGTGCATTAGCTCCTATCCAGTTGACATTGATTTTTTTTCTAAATGCCAGTGAACGCTTTATATAAATACAATATAGGTAGGTCTAAATCCGGGTGACTTATATCAGTGTTATATATAACCTATATATATCATCATATTGATTGCAGCCCTAAAACATATAGCTTATAGTTGTTGTTTTGTTTTTTTTGGTCAGTGTTATTACCCAGCTATCAGAAAACTTGCATTTGCCCATGAAAACAATGATGGTTATCCAGTCGTTAAGATATGCCTTGAAGCAAGTCTAAAATAAAACGTAAGCCAGCCGCCTCAGTGTTCACAGATGATGTCGAACGACCACTGAATAATGACGTCAGCATCAAACATAGACAGAGATGAAAGATCTTTGATTGTGCCCAGATAAGCTAAAGCCCATATTAAAACGGACTAATGCAAACACAGAATAGGACACCTGATTGTCTGAAAAAAATAATTATAATACCTAATTTTTAAAAAATAATACCTCTCAGACTACATTTAACACTTTTAATGGCCTTAAATTTGACAATTTAGATTTATCACTTTTTAATACTTTTTAAAACCCCTCTGCAACATGACATCATGACTTTTGCGTAAACATACACGCCATTGTCAAGTCAAATGGCGTGTTATCTATTTGCATTTTGAGCTATGCCATTAATTGTCTATGCCATTAATTTTTTTCAAATGTCCGAGCGAAAGGTGCTGTATGTAACTTTTGAACTATACTAAAGCATAAAAATACCTTAGTATGTTTGCAGATATTTAGGAAATATCCAAGTTCACATACTCGTTTCTTTGAAAAACGCTTCTACAGCCAGTTATTTTACTTTGGAAATGTGCGTTCCGTGTTGGAATGTGTAGTATTTCGACACCCGGGATGCCAGTTGGCAGAAAACACCATCTATTACAGCCAGGAAACAAACTGGGTCAGAGATTACAGATTCAACTCAACCTAAAAAGCCTTGGTATCCATCTACAAATAAAAAACGAGAGCATATTAAAATGCGGATATATCAACTCATCAACTTAAAAAGTAAGTCTTCTCAGCTTTCATTGTCATTTGCACTCGCTCCTGTTGCGTGTCCTCAAACTGGCAACCCGCGTGAGCATCGGGAAACAACAATCTCTGATATTTGGAATTTGGACTGCAGTACCAATTTCGAACACTAGCTGTCATTCTACAGACTGCACCTTTAAAGGGATATTTCAGTTTGAAATGAATTTTTGGAATGTTTTAGCTTACCTTGAGGGCATGCAAGATCTAGGTGTCTTTGTTTCCGCAGTAGTTTCAATTTTGATATTTGTCTGTCAGTCATATAATGGAGGTCTATGGTCACCACCTCAAAGAGCATGCACAGAGAAGTCCAAATTAAACATGATTTAATGACTCGTAAATGTAAGAACACATTGATGGCCTAAGCATTCAAAACGAGCGGTTTGAGTGAGAAAACAAACAGTATTTATATCGTTTTTACCTCTTGTAACCACAGCCACGTCCATCTGAGGGTGCGGGCGCTTGCTTTGGCTGTGGTTACAAGAGGTTAAAAGTAAAATGATATAAATGCTGTTCATTTCTCACACAAACCGCTCGTGTGAATTAACCACAAAACCATCAATTTAGGCAAACAAAGTAAGCATGGTCAATTTTTAATTAAAGGGGAATTTAAATTGACCTGAGAGAATGGTGTACACACACACAAACACACACACAGAGAAAGTAAAAATTACCTACTTTTTTACAGAAATCGTGCTGCTCCGTGATGTCTGCGGAACTCAGTCAGCGCTTCAGAGGTGGAGAGGTGCCAGAATCCTCTGAGAAAAGCAAAGCCTAAACCCCATCAAAGCAATGGCACATGTATTTTACCACTTAATCTATTAAGTTCACATCAAAGTTTTCCACTACTAACTAAACAGGGTGGGTGAAACTAAAATGAAACGAAAAAAATGTTTTTCACTCTTGCATTGAAGAAGAAAAGAAATGATTCAGTGCATTGCGAATTCTGGTATTTTTGTGTTTTAGGTAACATTACCAATATGTAAAAACACAAATTATATTATTATGTTTTTACATTACGATAATGAAAATTAGCTTTTTTTCATATTTCACTTATTTTGGTGTGAAAAATATTTTTGAAAGGTTTCACCTGAGTAGTCTAGCATTGTGTATTTTTAAACACAAAATGTGGTTCTATCAATTTCTAATCAGTTTCATTTATTTTATAAAAACAAAATCTAAGGTTTAGTTTTATTTAGATTTAGTTGGATGGAAGGATACATCATTGTTTTATTAGCATCTTATGTTATGTTCTTTCAATACAAGAACGGATACAGCTGTTAAGATATAGCATTTATTTGGAGAAAATGAGGATTTCCTACAGTTTTGAAAACAGTTGTCATATTCAGCCTTTTTTTTCTTGATTACTGAGATCAGCCCTTATGCTATTTTAATATGCATGTGTCATGAGTAAAATTGTGATATTTCTAAATAAAAAAGAAGAAATAGCATAAATATATAAATGTTTGTATTCCTATTATAATAAAATGATGCATGCAACATTTCTGCCATGACTAAGCTCTCTCTCTCTCTCTCTCTCTCTCTCTACAGTGTGTGTGTATATATATATATATATATATATATATATATATATATATATATATATATGCCCATCTATAGTACCCTGTGAAGAAATCAGTTTCTTTTTTTCAATTTTCTTAACAAAATAAAAAGCTGAAATATGCTATTTGCATATAATTCTTGTTTTCAGTATTATTTTTGCATATTAGTAATTATCCACAGATTCTCTATCAAATCAGATTTTGACGTGACTATTGCTATTGATATTCACCTGTTTTGTTTTTGAGCCACTGCTGTGTTCATTCAGGTGACTGGGATCGGCTTCTTTTAATTAAACAGGGTTTCCTGCAGTGTTTCACTATATTTTGCCTGAACCATTTTTCATTCGGTTTTTAAAAGAAAGTCCAGTCACTAAAGAGGACTCTGGGCTGCAAGTTTAAGATTTTGATTTGTAAAAAGTCTCATCCAACCACAGAATCTTTTCCCACGCTGAACTAAATCACTGTTTTCTTGGCAAATTCACATGGTTCTTTTTGAGTAATTGCATCTTTGTGCCAGCCTCTCATAGCAGTGTTATTCACAGCTCTTCATTTGGTCAAGTGGGTCACCTTTACTCTGTTTTAGCTATTGAACTACAGCTCTTTCAAAGTGAACGATGGCCTCTCTGTGGCTTCTCCCACAAATCTCCTTCTTCAATTGCTGAGCAATGTTTATTCTGTTTTTTTTTTTATTATTCTCAATTGGGCGGACATTTTAGCCGCCTGAGCAAAAACGGTTCTTTTAACCAGACCCGTACAGCGTAACACACAAAAAGTGGTTACATCATGCAGTTGTAACTTTTAACTTTAATATGCTATTTCTATTTGATTTTAACCTTGATGTAACTTAGCTATAAAACTATTTTTTTTCAATTGTATTTTATTCAATTTAAGGATCATTTAAAAAATATGTAATATAATAATGAAGCAGTTTCAGTGAGATTTGGGACAGCCTTAATGTGTTATTGTATGGTCAATTATAGGCAATTATAAGTCAGACAGCATTAAACCATCAAAATATTTTTTTGTTTATTGATTATGAATTTGCAAGATGGTCTATAACAGGGTTTTTATAACTGTTTAATGACAAGGAGCCCTAAACAAGCCCCTTGTGCTATCAATTCTTTATAAGGTTTATAATATAATCTAATATAGGCTAATTAAAAGTAATTAAATTGATGTAATATATCGCAGATATAACAACTGGTAAGAATATCAGATTAAATGTTTCTATTTGTTTTAAAAGCCTATTGTATTATATGAAAACAAACTGCAGTATTTAAACAAGCTCTAATAGCTAAATATAAAAAAGAAATCCGTATATAAAATATTATATATATATATATATATATATATATATATATATATTACATATATATATATATATATATTACATATATATACATATTACATATATATATATATATATATATATATATATATATATATATATATATATATATATATATATATATATATATATATTACATATATATAAAAATGTTTGTGTTTTCTTTAAAATATAAATACATTCAAGAAAATGCATTTTGCAGCTAAGCAAACTGCGAGATCTTCATTTGTTTTTTAATTGTTATTTAAGATCCAGGTACATATGGGGGGCAAAACAGGAAATAATTAAATGTAATCCCGAATATATAGTTAAAGCTCTGAATATATAAATGTAATCCTAAATATATATAGTTACAACTCTGCATATATAAATGTAATCCTGAATATATAGTTATAACTCTGAATATATAAATGTAAATCTGAATGCGGAATTTGCATAGCGTATCTCCGCCTCACCCCGTGAGTATAAAAGGAGGAAGTGGACGCAACCGCAGAATGTCTTCGCTGAGGAGTCGAGACTGAACTCAGGCGTCGAACCCAGCGGTACAGCGGAAGTGGCAGGGAGACGTACACGTCTCCGTTCCCTACTCAGGGAACAAGGGTTAAATACGTAACCAAGACATTCCCTTTCGTAGTCACTCCGAGTTATGTCGGATGACGAGAATGGGGGTCCCTGTAATCACGCCACCTTCACAGCTGTCTTCCAGTGCCCTGCTAAAGCCAGACCCCTGTCGCGGAACTTGACACAGACCAGGAGTCCTACTTAGGACAGGAATAACAAGGTACACTGGGAAGCATATCTCAGGAGAAATATGCCGCGGTATGCCTACCCGTAGGGAGGACTTAAGAATACACATATGACCCAGAGGGCTGCATATGGAAGAACACTGGAGTCACCAACCGAAGGGTGGCTAAACTTAACCCCAGGGGTGGCAAGGTGGCTTGCCGAGGGAAGACACACGCTCAGAGAGGCTTACAGTGGAAAATACACATGTGGGGGTTACAACAGGAACCATGCACACAGAGGCACCTAGCCGACGTCCAGGCAATAGACACTGGCGTCAACACTGCTGGAAGACTCAGGGCTTCAACGGAAGGCTCAGCTGAGGAAAAATTGCACTTATCCAGTCAGTGGAATGGAATGGCGAGCAAGCGAAGACACCTGAGCGGGTCCAGTACTGGCCGGGTGAGCTAGTACAAGTGAGGACACAGGCTCCACTCGGAGATTATAGAAACTGGCGAATGTGTTGGGTGTTGCCCAGCCTGCAGCTCTGCAGATTTCTGCTAGCGAGGCACCATGCACTAGAGCCCAAGAGGAAGCCACACTCCGGGCGGAGTGGGCCGTCACACCAAGGGGGCACGGTCGACCTTGCTGCTGGTAAGTCAAAGCAATGGTGTCCACTATCCAGTGAGACAACCTCTGCTTTGAGAGAGCCCTTCCCTTCTGGCTCGCACCATAACAGACAAAGAGCTGGTCTGAGGTCCTGAAACACCGCGTTCTGTCCACGTGAAGCCCGGAGGGCGCGTACAGGACAGAGTAGTGCCAAGGCTGGGTCTGCCTCCTCCAGGGGCAGCGCTTGCAGGTTCACCACCTGGTCCCGGAAGGGAGTGGTAGGAACCTTGGGCACATATCCAGGCCGGGGTCTCAAGATCATGTGAGAATAGGCTGGCCCAAACTCCAGGCACGGCTTCGTCAATGGAGAATGCGTGCAGGGTCCCCGCCCCTCTTTGATGAGAAGCCAATGTCAACCAGGAGCCCTGTCTTCGCAGGCTGGGGAAAGATTGAATTCTCAATAGTGCACGAATGCGGACAGTGGGCAGATCCTGAATCGATTCACAAATATCCCAAAATCGAATTTTCAAAAAAAAAAAAAAAATTATATATATATATTTATAAAAGCGTAATATTGACGGAACGCGAAAAGACGGAAGTGCAGTGCCAGTGACCGGACTGTCTGACGCGTGCACATAACAGAGACGCGATGACGCGAAGATCCAAACACCCTCCTTGTTAGGTTAAAAGCTGACGTGTGGAAATATTTTGGCTTCTGAAATTGAAGGGGGAAAGGAACTGGGCAAGAGCCACGCTAGTTGTAAGCTTTGTAAATAAAACTAACGACGGAAACACTACAAATATGACAAGCCATATGACGCGTTTCCCAGCCAGAGGAGGAAAAACACTCGGCTGTAACGGTCAATTATAATATTAATGTACTACAGTAAGTTAAAGTTCTGCTCCTAGTTCAGGCACACGTTTATTTTCCTGTTGGTTCTTTGGAATGTTAATAAAATATATTGTATGTTAATTCTTTATGGGTAGTTACTTTGTACATTTCTGGAAAGTATTTATAGTCACACACACAAAAGATTCAGATAATCGATTTGTAACATTGTAGATGTCTAGCTGTAACTTTTGATCAACTTAATTTAATTTATCCTTGATGAATAAAGTACTTAGATTTCTTTTTCTGGTAACACTTTACAATACGTGTGCACTAATAAGCATTAATTCATGCTTAACTAATGCACAGATAATACTGAATTAATGTGTTACTTATGATTATCTAAGCTATTCATTAATGATTACCACATTAGGAACTAATTAAGAGTATGTCAGGTTAATGTATTCGTTCATACATGAATTGTTATTAATTAAATATGTAATTGTGGATTAATTCCATAATAACTCATTTTTTAACTAATAGTGTTAATTAATATGTTAATTACCAGAATGAGCCAAAGCCTTGTATTTCAACTTCCAGATAATGACAGGTACACTAATATGCATTAATAAATGATTAATTAATTAATTGTTAATGCAAATTCATGTGCAAATTACTACAATTACTAAATGACTAGTTAATAATGATGTGCCTCAACAAGTAAAGTCATAACATAATGATACCTTTGCAAATCATTAGCTAATGATTAATTAAGGCAGACAACTGGAAGTTGAAGTGCATAGCTATGACTAATTGTGGTAATTAACACATTAATTTACACTATTAGTTAATAAAATATGTTATTAAGGAATTAATACACAATGACACAGTGAATTAATAGCAATTCATGTATTACTTAATCTATTAATCATATAGACTCTTTATTAGTTGCTGATGCAGTAATCATTAATTAATGGTTTAGTTCTTCATTAGTTATACATTAACTCATGATTATCTGTGCATTAGTTAAGCATGAATTAATGCATATTAGTGCACACGTATTGTAAAGTGTTACCTTTTTCTTTCTCCCAAAAAATGTAAAAAAATTCTTACCAACTCCAAACTTTTAAACTGTATTGTTTAATGTTACAAAAGCTTTCTATTTCAGATAAATGCTGTTCTTTTGAATTTCTGGATGATTCTCTGAATCTGGTGCCCTTCAATCCCCACAAACTTGCTTCAAAGATTTTCAATTGAAGGAAATCACAAAATGCATTTTAATGCTGTCAATTAATAGAACCAGGTGCCTTTGCATTATAATGCAACACAATTGTTCAAAAAATGATTTAAAGATAATGGGTTGCCTAAGTAGTAGACAACAAGCATGTTTGCATGTCTTCACCATTCATCATTACATTTTCATTGAATATCAAACAAAATAAAAAGTGCAATTAATACCAAAATGATGCTGGTGCTAATATAATCATATGTTGGTCTAGTGTATTTTTGTTTACTGTTGTAAAATGGAAAATCAATAATCGCTAATCTAGAATCGTTAATAATCGAAAATCGACTGTAATCGAATCGGGACTTCAATAATCGTAATCGAATCAGAATCGGGAAATCAGACAGATTAACCACCCCTACTGTCTTCATTGACAGGAATTTAATCTTGACTGATTGCAAAGGCTCAAAGGGAGGTCTCTGCAGGGCACTTAAGACCACTGAGAGATCCCCAGAGGGTACGAGAGGAGGACGAAGAGGATTCAGTCTCCTCGCTCCCCTCAGGAACCTGATGATCAGGTCGTGCTTCCCCAACGACTTACCATCAACTGCTTCGTGATATACAGCAATAGCGGCCACATACACCTTCAGGGTGGAGGGAGACAGCCTTCGCTCCAACCCATCCTGCAGGAAGGAAAGCACAACACTGATCGAGCATCTCCGGGGGTCTTCTCAGCGAGAAGAGCACCAGTTGACGAAGAGCATAGAGGTGTCTTCGACGCATAGAGGTGTCTAGTGGACGACGCTCTAGCGGAAGTGATGGTAGCCGCCACCGCAGGTGGCAGGGTACTCAAACCTGCCTCGTCCCATCCAGGAGCCACACGTGCAGCCTCCACAGATCGGGACGAGGGTGCCACAGGGTGTCACGTCTCTGAGAAAGAAGGTCCTTCTGCAGAGGAATTGGCCAGGGAGGTGCTGTCACGATGAGAACCAGCTCGGAAAACCAGGTCTTGGTGGGCCAGTAAGGGGCGACCAATATGACCTGCTCCTCATCCTCCTTGATCTTGAACAGAGTCCGTGCAAGAAGGCTCACTGGAGGAAACACATACTTGCGTAGGCCCCGCGGCCAGCTGTGCACCAAGGCATCTGTGCCGAGCATGCCCTCAGTCAGAGAATAAAACAGGGTGCAATGGGATAAGTCCCGAGAAGCAAACAGATCTACCTGTGCGTCCCCGAACTGGTCCCGTATCAGCTGGAGCGACTGGGGATGGAGTCGCCATTTGCCAGAGACTGGGCGGATCCGAGACAGCTCGTCGGCTGCCTGGATCCTGGAATGTAAATAGCACGAAGGGACCTCAGGTGCTTCTGACTCCATAAGAGGAGGTGGCGTGCGACATCCGACATGAGCGTAGACCACCCTGGTGGTTGATGTACGCTACTGTTACGGTATTGTCTGAACGGACTAGTACGTGTTGACCCGTGAGCAACGCCCAGAAGCGGTGCAGAGCAAGACGCACTGCCAGCAACTCGAGGCAATTGACATGCATGAGGCGCTGGGGTCCTGTCTAGGAACCCGCGGCTGCATGGCCGTTGCACATGGCACCCCAGACCCGTGGCGGAGGCATCTGTGGAGACAACAACATGCCTGGAAACTCGCTGCAGGGGAACTCCGGCCCGTAAAAAGCTGAGGTTCGTCCACGGGAAGAAGGTCTGACGGCAGTTCAGAGTTACTGGAACTCTGAGCGTGCCGCGACGCCATGCCCACCTGGGGACTCGATCGTGAAGCCACAGCTGAAGTGGTCTCACATGAAGCAATCCGAGTGGCGAAGCTGCGGCCGTGGATGCCATATGCCCCAGGAGCCTCTGAAAAAGTTTCAGTGGGACCGCACTCTTGCCCTCGAACTGTCGAAGACAAGTTAGCAGTGATGTGCACGCTCGTTCGTAAGCTGCGCAGACATGATGACCGAGTCTATCTCCATACCGAGAAAAGAGATCCTCTGCACGGGGCAAAGTTTGCTCTTCTCCCAGTTGACCCGAAGGCCCAGAGGGGCTAGGTGCCAGGGCACAAGATCTCTGTGCTCGCAAACCTGTTCTCGAGAGTGTGCTAGGATTAGCCAATCGTCGAGATAGTTCAGGATGCGAACCTCGTGTTCGCGGAGGGGAACAAGGGCTGCCTCGACGATCTTCGTAAAGACGCGAGGAGACAGAGCTAACCCGAATGGGAGAACTGCATACTGGTATGCCTGTCCCTCGAAAGCAAACCGAAGAAACGGTCTGTGTCGAGGTAAAATGTTGACATGAAAGTACGCGTCCTTCAGGTCTATCGCTGCAAACCAATCCTGGGGCCGCACACATTCAAAAATGCGTTTGGCCGTGAGCATCTTGAATGGCAGTCGATGAAGAGTGCGGTTCAAGATGCGCAGATCGAGGATCGGTCGTAACCCACTGGTCTTCTTGGGGACAATGAAGTAGGGGCTGTAAAACCCTGACTTCATCTTAGCTGGAGGGACCGTCTCGATTGCACCCTTCGCCAGCAGGGTGGCAACCTCCGCTCTCATGATCGGGGCATTGCCACCGACCGTCGTAAAGCGGATTCCCTGGAAGCGAGGAGGAGACCGTGCGAACTGAATCACATAGCTGAGCCTGATAGTTCGAATGACCCAACGGGACAAGTTGGGGAGCTCTGACCACGTTGAGGCGTCTGTGCCCCCGCTCGTGCACGTCTCTGAGCAGCTTAGCTTGATAAACCTGCAGGGTGCTCATCGCATGCATGGCCGGCTGCCTGTCCTGCAGCTCTATAGGACCTCACCACCATCGATGAAGAGAACCTACAGGCCTTGGACGGGTGCTTAGGAGTACCCTGAGAGGATGTGCTCTGAGGACACAATTGCATCGCAACAGAGCGCTCCACCGGGGAATCCCAGTGTACCCATGGGTGGCCGTGCCGTCGGAGGGGAAAGGCGGAGGAGGCTGACGAGCGCTCGGGGCAGGGCGGAGGGTTCCACTCTAGCCTGATGGCAGTCATCTCGGGATCAGACCACGGGCAACGCTGGCACTCCCGAGGGAGGCAACGCAGCCGCAACCTCACTTCCCGAGGACTCAAGCCCACCTTGTGATGGGCGCGACCGACATAGCGTCCTCCTCTGGACACGTCACCGTCAGATCACCCTGACGCGACCGACAAGCTCTCTCGTGAAGAGGAAGCAGATCGGGTAACGGCTGCGGGGACTCTCACAGTAAGATCACTGAGTCTCGATCTAAGTGTTGCGATGGTCATGTTCCCACAAAAGGCACATGAGTCATCCACGAGCGCTGCTCTCAGCGTGCTCAAAGCCCAGGCACACAAAGCAGCGCTCGTGCCCATCAGAGGAAGAGCGATATCGACCGCAGACCAGAAGAACACTGGCGAGGCATCTTTAAAAAGACGTCGCACCGTGCAGCTCTTTTAGAGAGAGGAAAAAGCTCTGCAATTCTGAGGCGACCAGGGAGAAACACACAGTCTGGCACTCCACTGCACAGAACGCAGGAAATGCAGAATCTCGCTGGGAAAACGCCGTGACACCAACACCGGAGAGCTCGCTCGTCTCGAAGAGGTGAGTGACAAGAGTAAACTCAGGATATGTGGCTTGTGGAGTGAAGAGTTCTCTTGGCTCCGAAGCGAAAACATACTGCGGTTGCATCCGCTTCCTCCTTTTATACTCACGGGGTGAGGCGGAGATATGCTATGCAAATTCCGCAGACCCATATATAATATATAAATGTAAATCCCGAATATATAGGTAAAACTCTGAATATATAAATGTAATCCTGAATATATAGTAATAACTCTGAATATATAAATGTAAATCCTGAATATATAGTTATAACTCTGAATATATAAATGTAAATCTGAATATATAGTTATAACTCAGCATGTGAGCTCCTCTCAATATTCCGCTCTATGCCAATGTGCTCCACTCAATCGCTTCATGGCCCAAGCGCTCAAATCCAGCTCCAACATTAAATCTCAGTGTAACGTGGCTACTGTACTATATAGCCTTTGTTGATTTTTTTTAAGGTATTGTTGGGGGCTTTCAACTAAACAAACTTTTCTCTAACCCTGTACAACGAACACACCAGCACGTTCTGATGGATTTTTTTTAATGGCAGCGAAAGAAACTCCATAATTTTTTGGGCCATACAAGATTAGTGTGTAAGACAACTACATATGGTCTACTTTTATTTGTGTACATTCACAATAACACCAACACCTTGTGCTTTTGTAAAATAAAGATCTGCCTTTGTTTCAACTGTCTCTGTATCCACGAGAATCTTTCTGAAACTAATAAAGTTTAAAGAATGGCCTATTATCACACAAACATTGTGCTGAGGCCACCTATGCAAAATGATAAAAGGCCCCCAACAATGCCTTAAAAATAATCAACAAAGGCTATATATAGTACAGTAGCCACGTTACACTGAGATTTCATGTCGGAGCTGGATTTGAGCGTTTGGGCCGTGAGCGATTGAGTGGAGCACATTGGCATCGAGCGGAATATTGAGCGGAGCTCACATGCTGAGTTGTAACTATATATTCAGGATTTACATTTATATATTCAGAGTTGTAACTATATATTTAGGATTTACATTTATATATTCAGAGTTACTATTTATTCGGGATTTGAATTTATATAGCTATTCAGAATTACATTTATAGATTCAGAGTTATAACTATATATTCGGGATTTACATTTATATATTCAGATTTACATTTATAGTTTCAGAGTTATAACTAGCCTATATATTCGGGATTTACATTTATATATTCAGAGTTTTGACTATATATTTGGGATTTACATTTATATATTCAGATTTACATTTATATATTCAGGATTTACATTTATATATTCAGATTTACATTTATATTCAGAGTTATAACTATATATTCAGGATTTACATTTATATATTCAGATTTACATTTATATATTCACAGTTATAACTATATATTCAGGATTTATATTTATATATTCAGAGTTATAACTATATATTCAGAGTTATAATATTCAGGGTTACATTTATATATTCAGAGTTTTAACTATATATTTGGGATTTACATGTATATATTTAGAGTTGTAACTATATATTCAGGATTACATTTATATATTCAGAATTATAACTATATATTCGGGATTACGTTTGATTTTATTTCCTGTTTGGCCCCCCATCAGGTAGGCTACAGAATTTCCACGACATTATCTAAACACACCTGAAACCCACGGGAAAAAAAAATACTAATAAATTTGAGTTTGCACCTGTGGTGGGTTTGTGATTGTAAACCAGGGTGGTTTGAAGAACCCTGTTGTAAATGTCTCTGAATATAGTCACCGTGCTCTATGGCTCTATGCCCAGCTCTTCTTTAAAACACGACGGCGCTTGGTTTTATGCCCGATTTCCCCACGAGAATATAAACCTGAAAATAAGCTTTTATGCCATTGTTATATAACAGTTAGTTTTGATTCTTGAATCTCACTTTACTAAAGGCTTTCTGCTAATATTTCACCACTCAGCTTACTCGTCTCCGCGTGCACAGGCTGTCATTCAGTCCAGTTACATTGTTACGCCACTAGGTGGCGACAACGGACTTAGAGTGAGTCATTAAACTGTTAATTTAAAAAAAATTCAAGGGGTATGAATAATTGTGGCCAACGTGTTTTGCAGTAAAACATTTGTTTTATAATGTGACCCCCCCCATAACTATGTTTAAAATATATGTTAACAGTGCATTAAGATGCAATGTGCAGAATGGAGGACCAAACCTGCAATTACAATTGAATGAATGAAGGAATGAATGAAGAAATAAATAAATAATTAAATGTGATAACAGGAAAATAAATAAATGAATAAACAACTTGATAAAATAATTTTCAAATATGCTGAAACCATTCATAGGAAATATATTTTCTTAAGAGGACCCCAGACAGTAAAATAGGATTTTGTAACATCATGATTTTTTTTTTAAACATGTAATATCGCTCACCCCATTCATGTTTTTAGTCTAACCATTTAAAAAATATATATTATAATTTTTTTTGCCTTCATTTCATTAATAGACCTACTAGCAACGTTAGGTCGAATTCACTGTAAAGATGTACAATTGTTAGTTTAATTTGTGGTGTTGACACGAAAAATGAGCATAATCTGGTGAAAGATTGCTGCAATCTCCTGGACAAACTATCACTTAATAACATGAGGATTTAACAAAAGCCACTACGTTTCACACACTCAGACATCATTTTATTTTATTTTATTTATTTTGTTTAGGTATAGTAAGTGTGAGCTTAGTCGTCAAGTTTAATGGCATTTAAATGAATGGAACTTTTTTTTATTTAGGCAAAATGTATGACCTTTGTCCAATTTGCGATCTTTTCACAGCTACCTGAAAACGATCAACAAAACGGACAACATATTCTTACTTGTGTCAGACATATGAATGACTGAGAGAGAAAACCATAGACAGTAAAAGAAATCAAGCTGTTCACAGTCCTCTTGAGACATCCCCTCCTCTATGTAACACAACAGAACGGACATTTAGCTTTAAACAGATCTTCTCTTTGAGGTGTTGACTTGTCCTGCAGTGAAGGGTTGTCTTTAATTCTTTTGGCCTCTTCTGATGGGTCCCGACGTAAATGGCCTGATGGGCCTTTCCTGAAAGACACTTTGGCCCTGTCCCAATATCGCCGCACTTCTGCCCTTGTGCCCCTCAAATGCGCGTTCTCGCTAAGGGTGCAAGACCGTCAGGTGTCCCGATCCTCTAATGTGTTCTCCAGGGGTGATCGTAAGGGCACTTAATGCACCCTTTTCGCAAGTGTGCATCAGACCTCACTTTGCTGTGGGATATTACCCAGAATCCTTGTAGTGTTGTGACGTTTTCGAACAGCTAACCAATGGGGGAGAACGGTTGCTATGGTACTGTTCGGGAGCGCAAACTCCAGACGAGAAAGGTGGTGAAGTGTTCTTCCAAGGCGGCGAAATGTAAAAATATTAGTATTATTAAGTTCGAAATGTAGTTTTAAGCTTTTCAGCTCGAGAATATAGTTGTTTAAACCTCAAATCTGTGGTTTATTTATAAAGATAGCGCCTGTTTAAAAAAATTAATCGGACATTTCGAAGTTCCAGGTGATCACCGAGCGGCGGGGCCAGTGCTCAGCGCTCTGTACCCAGCCTGCAACAGCCTTGCCCGGCTAGTCATTCTGACGTTTCCCACGGGCTCTCTGTCTAGTGTTTAAACATGAGCTATAAATCGGCTGACATCTAACGGGCGACCTTTGGTCTCATTAATGTATTAACTTATTTGTTCCCTGGCAAATCGTGGGGAAAGTGAAGTTTTATAACTATACTTAGACTATTTAAATGTAACGTTGTAACGTTAGCCTGTTATATTTGACTGAATCTTTTAACTTGCCTTATTTCTTGACTTTTACATCTTCTTAAACTTTTTAGGCTACTTATACTTTAATAATGGCTATTGTTGATCAATAAAACTGAAATTTAACAAAAGACAGGGTTGTGTCATTTGATTTCTTATAAGAAATATTTTAATATATAGCCTATATATATATAAACAACATGTATTTTTTCATGAATGGGGTGGGAAGAATTTCATTATCAATTTCCATAATAACAATTAAAATTGCATTTCAAATCGCTGTGAATACGGTAAGGCAGTATAAGCTCAGGTAGAACCTCAATCACAATTTATCTTTGCCAAAACTGTTTTAATATTAATAACATTAAAAGAAAGGTTGGTAGCTAAGAGTAAAAAAAAGATATTGATTTTTTCATTCAAAAGGATTGTGTCATATTACAGCTATTATAAGCAGCACACACATTAGCCAAATTAACCAACCCTTGCTGATCACAACAGAACTGACGTATATTTTCGACGTGCAAAACTGTCCCAATTCTGCTCTTCACAGCCTCGGGCCCTTGCGCACTTTCTTCGCTAAGTGCACTTTCAACAAGTGTCCACTTCCAGGAAGGCCTTAGGGCTCAAGTGAGAATTGGGACTGGGCCTTAGACTTTCCAGAAAATACACTGTTTTCTCATGATGCTGTTCTGAAATCAGAATGTATTCATTAGTGTCTCAGGCATAATCATTTAAATACTTACAGTAGCAATGTGAAATAAGACAGTTAATCCTAAAGCATAAGTGATATATATATATATATATATATATATATATATATATATATATATATATATATATATATATATATATATATATATATATATATATATATATATATATATATATATAAACGGGTTATTTAAAATGCTATAATATTCCATAATATTGCTGTCTCTTAACTGAATAAATGCAACCTTCGAGCAAGTAGTGTACAAATAAATTAATGCATAAATAAATATAAGAATAAATGGAACAAACAAATAAATAAAATAAATACAAGGGAAAAATTATACAAAAATACATTTGATTAAAATGAATGATATTTATTTTATCAAGTCGTTTATTCATTTATTTATTTTCCTGTTATCACATTTATTCATTCATTCATTCATTCATTCATTCATTCATTCATTCATTTGTAATCGGCTTTATGTTAGAGCGTCACGTGACCAAACCGGAAAACGGGGTTTAATCGCATGCCGCTTGTCAGAGAAAGTGTCAACGGCCATAAGAACTGACTACGATATCTATGGATTTTTAAGGTAATCAGCTAACCTACCTAGTTCACTTTGTTATTGGCGTTTTATTCCATTTAAATATCTAAACGTTACCCTGTAGAGAAAAAAAATAAAAAACGTTTAAATATCAATCTGCACATGTGAGGGACATTGGTTATGATAATCTTTGCTTGCTCCTTTTAAAGAGTAACTAAACACTTAACCAACTTTTTTTAGTTAATGATCTGTTAGAATGGAGCTTCATAAATGCTGTTCATTGATTCGAGTACATTTTTTGACAGTTGGCAATAAAGTCTTTTAATTTTCAAATATATGGTGTAAAAACGTCTGAGTGCTGCCCTCTTCAGGTTAAACGGAAAGCTCCTGCAGCAGGGGTACTCTCTGACGTAGAGAACTCTCTGACACTACTCTGTCACGCCCTTGGTGCGAGCTCACCACGCCCTTGGCAGCCCCTGGTATAAAAGCATCTGGTTCCGTCAAAACTACTCTAGCGAGTCAGGAGTTGGATTTATGAGTATTGAAAACGATCAGGGTAGCATCATGAGAACACGAACTCAAAAGATGGACTAATCATTTCTCTTTCCGGTGCTGACAGCATAGACTATATGGGACTGACAGGAAGAACGAAAGACTCGGTCCCGGCCGAACTCGAGAGATGAACTAATCTTTATTCTTTCCAGTACTGCTGTGCTATATCGACACGCCCGCTTCCTTTCGGCGCCCATGTTATGGTGTCGTTCACACCAGACGCGGAGCGCCGCGGCGAGGCGCAGCCGGCCCGCGCCGTGAAAGCGCCAGTTTCGGCGTCTAGTCTATTTTTCCGCGAGCCGCGAGTGATCCGCGTCAATTCCGGAAGGAAGTTACACCAAGACAAACTCGACCATCCGGTAAATGTAATCAAGATTTTCGTAAGTAGCCTACTAGATGTTTTGGAATATTTAACATGACATTTTAATTATATAATGATGAAATGAACGAAATGATTCGATAAAAGATTCGTTCATTGTGCTGAACGAGACTCAAAGATCCGAGTCAGTAACATGATCCAAACTTCCCACCACTACAGCTGTCAATTAATCCGTCACTGCGGGTCTCATGTGCACGCTCCCCGCTCAGCCCCGCCCTTGGCTCGTCCCCTCTCTCTCCGCTGGGGTCTGCCCACTTTTTTAGCATTTTTCAAATTTTGCCAGTGGGTGGAGTCAGGCTTTGACCAGGGGTTTAGTTACACTTTAAGTTATCTTGAGTAAAACCGCAAAAAAATCATGAAGCACATTCAAAAGACCAGAACCGGAAGCGATGAGCACCTGTTTTACAGAATGCGGAAGTAGGTTGTGCATAAAGCCTATTGCAGGTTTGGTTCTCCATTCTACTGCACATTGCATCTTACTGCATTGTTAACATTTTAAACATAGTTAGAGATTATGATGAAACATTCACCTTTACAAACAAAGATATTCTTATAAAATAGCTGCTGTATTTACAACGAGGAGTTTACTGTTTCTTATCGTCACAATCCATTCAACACGATGACAAGTATCGCTACCCTACTTCCGGTCTTCGGTCGCCATTTTAAGTCACTAAGTCATTAAAAAGTTATTAGAAGATGAATCATAAATGATGTCTGATCAAATATCAAATGACTCCTTACCTTAGTGAATATGTCTGTGCGTTCTGTCACGAATGAGGCTGTCAAGCTGATTGTTTTCTCTATTCGCGGTGACGCAGTTAAGGCGGGCCAATCAGGAACGAGTTCCCTATGAATTCATGAGAGCTAATTAACTTCTGGTCTCGAGTCGCCATTTTCTGGCTCAAAAAACAACTTTTAAAAACATAAATCAAGCATTAATCCAACTAATACGCTTAAAAAGTTGATTTAAACATGTATACATAACGATCTAGATCTATAACGAATGCATTTTAAAATTTGTCACAAAAACTGCCCGCCGGCCGAACGTCGGCTTGGTGTGTTCCGGGCTTAAGGTTTGAGGGTGAACCAAACACAAATGAATCTTCCATGGGATTCATTCAAACAAGATTGTGTCTATTATGCTTAGATCACATATAAATCATGTAATTGTTATAACTGTTAGATGTGTGAATGAAAAGTGTATTGAGTTTCCTATGAGTAAGATCATATATTCTTATTTCAAAAGATGGCTTGATTGAAATTTGTGTAAAATGTTTTGTATGATGTGGTGAGGGGAGCGTGGTTTTTGCGGCATCTGTAGTGAGAGACGAGTCAATGAGCTGCGCGGTGAGTAAGTGGGTCAAATGCAAATGATGAACACCTGTGTCTATTTGCAGTGATTGGAGTGGGGAGACCGTAAAAGCTGCACATTGGGAGAGAGTGGGAGAGAGAGAACTGGCTGGAACTCGTGCCGTGGAAAGATTCCTGGACCTCTTCGAGAGGACAGTCGAGGCCCGGGGTGGCCCAAACCAGACTGGCCGCTTGGACTCATCCCACTACTATCCGGGGAGTCGCAGCTCGCCGCCCACCAACTACCAGTCTCCTGGTCTATCAAGATCTACGGCGCGCCATTCTGCAGCGGGTCGGCCGGTCTCCGGAGCAGCATCATCAGCGGTTCCCAGGCTCCCAGGCTGGCGCCCAGGCTCGTGCCACGATGGAGGCCCGGCGGGCATGGGGACTCCACTTCGGCCGGGAGGATGACGCAGAGGGGGACACCTGTTGGGGAATTCCCCTCCCCGGCTCCGATCGCTGCGCTCTCCCCACACCAGTCCCTTGCCCCACTTCCCGCCGCTGGGACAGCGGGAAAGCCCGGGCCGGCCTGTTGGCGCTGTGGGGATCCGGGCCACTTTCTCGATCGGTGATGGAGGTGGGGACACTGGTCCGGGTCCCCGACGCGCCACGGGCAGCCCCAATCAAGCTGGCTTGTTCCAGATACCCGTGAGTATCAAGGGGGGTACTTATCAGGCTTTGGTGGATTCAGGATGTAACCAAACCTCTATTCATGAACGCCTGATTCGGTCTGGGGCATTGGATAACAGCCGCATGGTTAAGGTGCGGTGTGTGCACGGGGTGGTGGTGAGTCATCCCTTAATGCCGGTAAAAATTTTATTTAGGGGTCAAAAGCATAGTGTGGAGGTGGCAGTTAACCCGCACCTCCAACATCCGATAATTTTGGGTACGGATTGGCCGGGCTTTACAAATTTATTGAAGTTTTTATGTGCGGGTGCTGCTCGGGGGAAAAAGCAACAGGGGAAGGCAGTGGTGTAGGGCTGCACGATTAATCGCACGATGTTGTTATTTGCATCTAATCATTAAAGCCGGTTCCTTGATTAGCAGTAAATCACCTTCACCTGCTTTCAGATGGAGCAGCATTTACTACAAAGAGCCGTAACTTACTGACAAGCTGAGCCAAATCGCATTAAATATCGCTGGCGATACGTCCTCGAATATTAATGCGATTTGGCTCAGCTTGTAGTAAGTTCCCAGCTCTTTGTAGTAAATGCCAGCTCCATCTGAAAGCAGGTGAAGGTGATTACTACTAATCAAGGAACTGGCTTTACTGATTAGATGCGACAAATGAACATCGATGCGATTAATCAGTGCAGCCCTACAGTGGTGGTGCAGGTGGGAGATGCGGTACCGGGACCTCTGGGTACTGCGGACAGGGGAACAGAGCGCTTTAGAGGGAAATATGCTCTCTGAGCGCGATGATTTTCTCCTGGAGCAGTCCCAGGATGAGACGCTCAAATATGCATTTGATAAGGTCCAGTCCATTGACGGACAGCTACTCCACCCGCACCAACCGCTCTCTTACCCCTATTTTTGCGTAATTAAAGATAGGTTGTATCGGGTGGCCCGAGACGCCCAGACAAAAGAAGATACAACCCAGTTGTTAGTACCAAAGAGCCGTCGGGAAATGCTTTTCCAGGCGGCTCACTGTAATCCGATTGCCGGACATTTAGGGCAAACGGACACTCAACCGTCTCATGGCCCGATTCTTTTGGCCAGGCATTCACGAGAACGTGCGCAGGTGGTGCGCGTCTTGTCGCGAATGTCAGTTGGTTAATCCACCAGCCACTCCAAAAGCACCCTTGTGCCCCCTTCCGCTGATGCAGGTCCCCTTTGAGCGAATTGGCATGGACCTCATCGGGCCATTAGAACGGTCAGCACGAGGGCATCGTTTTGCGTTATTCTTGGTAGATTACGCAACACGATACCCGGAGGCAGTTCCGCTTCGCAATATCTCAGCTAAGAGTGTGGCAAGCACGCTGTTTCCTTTAATCTCCCGGGTGGGGATCCCTGAAAGAGATCCTCGCTGATCAGGGCACGATGTTTATGTCACGGACAATCTGCGAACTTTACGAGTTATTGGGCATTAAATCGATTCGCACCAGCGTCTATCACCCACAAACGGATGGTCTGGTCGAACGGTTTAATCGGACGTTAAAAGCCATGATTCGTAAGTTCGTTCACGAAGACGCCAAAAATTGGGATAAGTGGCTAGAACCCCAGTTGTTTGCTGTACGCGAGGTCCCCCAAGCCTCCACGGGGTTTTCCCCTTTCGAGCTTCTTTTCGGTCATCAGCCCCGTGGGGTGTTGGATGTACTGAGAGAGACTTGGGAGGATGGACCATCCGCTAGTAAAAACGAAATTCAGTATGTCCTGGACCTGAGAACAAAACTCCACACTTTGGGGCGGCTGTCTTTGGAGAATTTGTTACAGGCCCAGGACAGACAGAGACAGCAATATAATAGGGGGGCTAGACTTCGTCAATTTGCACCGGGAGATAAGGTCCTTGTATTACTTCCCACGTCCAGTTCGAAATTACTCGCAAAGTGGCAAGGGCCCTTTGAGGTCACACGGCGAGTTGGGGATCTCAACTATGAGGTAGTTCGAACAGAGGGGCGGGGGACGTCAGATTTATCACCTCAACCTGCTTAAAAAATGGGTTGAGGCTGAGGCAGTGATGCTGGCGACGGTGGTGAGTGGGGAGGAGGACCTCGGACCAGAAGCGAATATCAAACCCCATTCATTCGCTCTGGCTCCCTTTGGCGACCACCTCTCACCCTCGCAGCTCACTGACATCAAAAATTTACAAGCAGAGTTTGCGGATGTGTTCTCGCCCCTACCTGGCCGAACGAATCTCATTCAGCACCACGTTGAGACTGATCCGGGGGCCGTAGTACGTTGCCACCCGTATCGTTTACCAGAACACAAAAAGAAAGTGGTTCAAGCCGAATTAGAGACTATGCTGGACATGGGGGTAATAGAAGAATCCAACAGTGACTGGGCGAGCCCGATAGTTTTAGTACCGAAACCTGACGGCTCGGTTCGGTTCTGTGTGGGATTATAGAAAGGTGAACGCGGTGTCTGAATTTGATGCATATCCAATGCCAAGCAGGCCGGCAACTGCTATCGCACAGGGACTGCAGGCGGTTGCCTGGGCACCAAATGTGTTGGGGGCGGCGCGCTCTGGCAGCCGCCCTTGACCTACTCTGCTACTCCCCATTGATCGAGAAATCACAGAGTTAGAATGAAAAAAAAAGAAAAACGTTTATTAAAGATGGACATCCTAAGGCGCCTCAGCCACACGTTTAATTACTTAATTACTGATTATTAGACTGAATTGATTATTATTGTCGATCTTTTCCGGGAGGTTGCGTTACGTTGGGCAAGTGTTCAGCTGCTGTTCGCGTTGATCGGAAATGAAGCGGTATAAATGAACCCTCTGGTCCACAGGGACGAACACAGAGAAAGCAACAAAATAAAAGAGAAGTCCAGTTTAAAGGTTAGCCTTCTCATCTCAGCCATAAAGTGTCAACGCAATAAATCAGGCGTAGCAGCCTACTTGAGATTTCCGGTGACCGACGTGCTTTTTGGGCCGAGACCTCTCATAGCCTACTTTTTATTATTTTTTGTCTTAACGGCCCATACAGAACTCGTACATCGGCAGCCCATTCGTTTCTGTTTTGCTTAATTGCCGACGTTGAGTTGCTTCCAAGTCTATAGCTTACTTATAGAAATTTGTACAAAACTAATTATGAAAGTTTCTTTTATATTTCATTGCATTTGTTTTACAATATAGCCTATTATGTTGAAGTGTAATGTAGACACTGTAACTAATAGAGGTTTGAATTTTTCTTTGTTCAATTTGCACACTGAATTGCAGCAGATTGATGAATTTAACATTTAAATTTTATTTAAAAATGAATTAAACATTAAAATGCACAACAGTTGGGACTCTGAAACCCCCTTAGTTGTAGCAGCCAGGTAATAATTGTAATTTATCTACAAGATATTACATTACACAGATAAAACAATGCAGCTATGTAGGATGATAGAAATATCCTTGAATGTTATTTGTAGCATTTGTATAAACAATTTATTACAGATCCTTCAACTTGTTAAAGTTTTGGAGTGATTATAAGAGTATTTTTGTTTAGTTTAATAATTACTCATCATCAGTTTTGGGCATATTAGTTAAAAAATAATTAGTTACAGTTACTTCTCACAAATTCTCACAGAGTTAGTAACTGAATTAAATCATTATAAAAGTAACTAATTACCAGGGAAAGTACCTATTGTGTTAAAGTTAAAATAGGCCTAACTTGGATGCACCCAATATTAAATATGTTAAATTAATTAAATGGATTGGACACTATAGAATAAATTATTATTATAAAACATTGTACACTTATCTACACTATTGTAATGTTGCTGTGGGCAACATTGGCTGACACCAATAAAATGCAATATATTATTGTAAAAATTATCATTACTATAGTAGAACAATACATAACATACATACTGTACATAATACACCATTTTAGGTTTAGAATTTTTAATATTAATATTGCACAGACCACAACTGGCCAACAAATAAGTCGTAAATAAAATTATGCTTAAACGTACCAAAAATAAAATAATAATAAAGGGGGGGGGGGGGGGGGGGCGCTAAAATCAATCTCGCCTAGGGCAACCAAAGGGATAGAACCGGCCCTGATGCCGAGGATTGACGAATTGCTTGATCGGCTTGGTTCCGCTCGATTTTATTCGACGCTGGATTTAATGAAGGGATATTGGCAGATCCCCTTATCTCCAATATCCAAAGAAAAAACAGCTTTTACCACACCGTTTGGATTACACCAATTCGTCACGCTTCCGTTCGGGATGTTTGGGGCAGCGGCGACTTTTCAGCGTTTGATGGACAGAATCTCCGGCCGCATGCTGCATATGCCGCTGCTTACTTGGATGACATCATCATCTATAGTAATGTTTGGCAGCGTCATATGCAGTATTTGCGTGCTGTTCTGAAAACGCTGAGAAGTGCTGGGCTTACGGCCAACCCGAAGAAGTGTGCAATTGGGCGGGTGGAAGTAAAGTACTTGGGGTTCCACTTGGGACATGGACAGGTGCGTCCCCAAATAGATAAGACAGCTGCAGTTGCAACCTGTCCAAGTCCTAAGACCAAAAAGGAGGTTAGGCAGTTCCTGGGGCTAGCGGGATATTATAGACGGTTTGTACCTAATTATTCGGACCTCGCTAGCCCGCTGACTGACCTGACTAAAAAGGGCGCTCCAGATACGGTTCAGTGGACGGAGCAGTGCCAGCGGGCTTTTACTCCGATAAAGGCTGCTCTGTGCAGCGGGCCGCTTTTGCATGCTCCTGACTTTTCTCTCCCTTTCATCCTACAGACGGACGCATCGGACAGGGGGCTGGGCGCGGTCCTGTCTCAGGAGGTGGGGGGGAGGAACGGCCGGTGCTGTACATCAGTCGGAAGCTTTCGAAGAGAGAGACGATGTACAGCACCATTGAGAAGGAGTGTTTGGCCATCCGGTGGGCTGTCCTCACCCTCCGCTACTATCTCCTGGGCCGGGAGTTCACCCTGTGTTCGGACCACGCGCCCCTCCAATGGCTCCACGGTTCCCCGGCCTGAGTCGGGGTGGTGGGGGTATGTGGTGAGGGGGGCGTGGTTTTTGCGGCATCTGTAGTGAGAGACGAGTCAGTCGTGATCTAGAAAATCATCTGGGTCGTCGTCATGAGAAGTCATCTGGTAGTTGTTGCTTAGAGTTATCTGAGAGTTACAGAAGTCATGGGGAAGCCATGACGAGTAACCGGACAGACCAGTAACAATGTAGACCAGCAGACAAAAAAAGGCTTTATCTGATTTCACCATCTCACTCTGAAAACTCATTCTTTCTCACTCTCTTTCTTTCTGCAACTCGTATGAATGTGTGCGTGTTCTTGTTTATATTTGAAAGATAATTGTGCTTGTGTTATGTGCTTACAGATTTAATGTCTTGAACTGCTGATCTAAGTTATGTTGCTAATACATCGTGTTTCACTATAGTTTGGATATTTTTATCCGTTGCAAAGGTTATAGTTACGGCCGTTCAAATAAACGCTGAATGAGTCAGTTGCTCGGCCGTATAAGTGATTCTTTTAAGATTCCCTATAAATCAATGAATAATTCCTTTTGAGCTAAATTGGCCTTCTGGCCCCCTTAATACATATTATTGTATATTATATATGTACAGTAGATTCGTTACAAATGAAAAGGCTATAAAAAATATAGGCTATATAAAATAAAATGACACAACCCTGTCTATTTTTTCGGTTTTATTTATCAGTAAGAGACATTCTAACTGTATAAGTAGCCTAAAAGGTATAAGAAGATTTATAGAAGACAAGAAATAAGGTAAACAATTCAGACACATCAGGATACAATGTTAAAATAGCCAAAATATAAAGTCCTGAAACTTCACTTTGCCCTCAGCCAAAACAATTTGCCAGGGAACAAATGATACGATTTATGAGACCAAAGATCGCCCGTTAGATATACACAAGACGAATTTTATCTCATGTTTAACCACTACAGACATCAGAGCCAGCGGCAAACGTCAGAAGCACTAGCCGAGGAAAGGCTGTTCCAGGCGGGGTACATGAGCGCTGAGAACCCGGTGAAAGACTGGTCTTCACAACTCTGAAAACGTCAGATCAAATTTTTAAATAGCCGCTACATACAAATACAACATTCGAATTACATTTATATAAAAAAATGATATCTTGAGAAAAGTGGATTTTTAGGGGTATTGCATGGGTACTGTAATACTCAACCCTGTTTACATGTTTTCTTTTTTTTTTTTTTTTTTTTTGAGCTGTAGTAATTATACTACACACCTTGAGGGGGCATCAAGGAGAAATACTCTCAGGTATAAAACAGGTGTAGAGAGTACAAGTAGTAGATTTGTAATGGAGGACTAAGCACACATTAGAAATCCAAGAAATCAATGGTCCCGACTGGGAAACTGAGAGTTTGATGCTCCGTTGAAAGTAAGCATTGTTTATTTTCTTATGTTGACTGGTTGATGTATGAGTATGTATTTTTCTAGTGTTATTTATTTATTTTGTAGAAGGACTTCACATACTTTGGCTTTTGTCTTTCTGTCACTCATGCATGGTGGAACCCTTGTTTGAAACTATGCGAACGAGTTTTGAGGCCCTGTGGCTTATTTTCTGTGGTTTCAGAAACTGAAATCGCACCCGCACTGTTTTGGATCCCGAAGCTGAATTGTATGGGATTTTGGATCCAAACTAAGGTTGACACTGGGAGGATTTGAGATTTGGATTTCTGGACTTGAGCTTTCATGGACATTACTGTAGTGTGGTTTCAACGTGATTGTCCTTGGCATCATCATCTTCGTCATCGTCATTCAGAAGATAAGGCTTTCATTAGTATGTTGCTGGGTGTTGAGTGAAAAAATAAAGTGAGATCTTTTGTGTGACTAGGAAAGCATTTTGAAAGATAAAGAAAAATGCAGCGAATGAGAAATGTTATTGAATGTTTTTCTGCAGACCACTGATATGTTAAGATTGCTAATAAATACTTCCAATGTACTTTAAACACCAAATAGTTAGTGAATCCCACCCAAAATAAAACAAATCAGATTTATAACTAAGTTATTTTGTGGGGTTAAAGAAGGAGTTATATAGTATTGCTCCATAGACCTCCATTCATTCTGCACTCTGCCTGCGAGCGCCCCCGTATGGACAGAGACGTGTTACTGCAGCCAGTCCAGAAACCGGAAGTAACCAGACAGTGCCAATTCTCCCCAGACATTCTCTGCCACTGCGCAGGAGGAACATTAAGCAAATATGATTGGGTCAAAAAAGCTTAAAGGGGACATATCATGCAAAATCCACTTTTTTAGCCCTTAAATGCATTTTGTTGAAGATTTGGAGTGTTTATAAGTACAGAAAAGATGAAATTATTCTCTTCAGGTGCTTCGTTTATATCTTTATATTCTGTTTTGGTCATATTTTTCAACCTGTTCAGATTTTTCTGTTGTCTATGACGTTTTTTGATCAAGTACGTCACCGTATTTGCAGCGGAACTGACAAATAAGGACATCGACTACCGGTCCAATAGTACGAGCAATCCGCCATTATTATTTTTCCCTCCGATTTTGTAATCCAAGCTCATTGATGCAGAAGTTACGAGAGGGCTAGTCAAAATGTTCGGTTGTTGGATGTAGTGACCTGAAGCACTTCAAGGATCCCCACTTCAACAACCTCAGCCAGTATACAGAAGGGTTTGCCGATCGACTTCTATCATTTAGCTGCTGTGTTTCCTGATGTTTCTAAACGTAAGATATCATTTTATCATCAATACAGATTTTTAGTGGTAAGATCAGACCGCAGTCATTTATCTTGTCAGTGTGCTTGTTTTAACAAGAGAAATAGTCGAGTTTAATTAATAACACAACATAGTTAACTTACATACCACTGCCTCCATATGAAGACCTGCAGGTTTCGTCGTCATCTTTTTCAAATCGCTTGGTGGACAAGTCTTCCGTCTGTTGACATTTTGTTAACGTGTGAATAAAAATGTTCTTTGAAGCAATAGTAATTGTATCTCTTATCAAACTACAATAATGGCCAAACGCGGAGACTTGAGCTCACCGTGAACTCAGCGACCTGGAAAGCGGGCGGGGTAAGACGGTACGCCTTTTTATTTAAAGGGGCCGCATTGAAACGACTTGCTCACAGAAGCACATCAGAAAAGGGGTAGAAAAGGGGCCTGTGGAGCTATAATAATGAGGAATTCAGACCCAAGCATTGCAGTTATGCTTTATATAGACCACAAATGTATGATTTATAAGTAAAAATGAATGATTTAAAAGCATGATATGTACCCTTTAAGTTCAGGAAAACTTAATTTAAAGTTTGGAGAATTATGAGCATGGTTTGCTAAATTGGGAATGTTTTTTTTTTTTTTTTGGAGTTGCAATAGGCTTATTGAAAGGGGGTTATTATTCTGTTGTGTACTGCAATGACATTTTGATTAAAAAAACATAATTAATTGCAACCAGTCTCTGTCTGAAAGGAGTCATTTAAAAATTCAAGCACAAGCTTAATAAATATATCTTGCTCTACATAAAGCAATATTGATTTTACATTGTTTCTATATTGATTCAATGTTAAATAATATTGAAATAAAGGGTGCAAACCTGGTGAAAAAAAATCAATATTAAATTTCAACATTGATTCAATGATCTTTTTATTAATGACTGATTCACTGTAGATTCAGTGTTGGTCTGCTATCTGGGTATGGTCCTGAAACTGCGGTCCTAGAACTGGGGTCCTGAAACTGCAGCCTCCGGTTCTGCAGGAATACCTTTAACCCCTTTATGAAGTCAAACTAAGGAAATGTTTAATTAAAAGCAGATTCATTGAATCGATTAATATCTGTTTATCAAATGATATGAACATACAGTTTTCAGCTTTAATTTGTATAATTTCCATTCAAATTGTGATATTAACATATCATTAACATTAAGTTGAATATTAGCTAATTATATAATTCATAATAATATTCAATTACAGTTACATTACATTTACTATAGACTTTGTCTAAAATAACATTTAGTGTTAATTTAATGAAATTTAGTGATTCAATGTACTTCAACCCATTAATAAGATTTTTCTTTATAAATATGTTGTTCAATTACATGCTTTTGAACATTTTGTTGTTCAAATGAATAATGTTCAGTGAAATCAGTGAAGGTCGCCTACTTTAAACCTTACATTTTTTATGAATATTGATGTTGAGTGACTATGATTAGTAAAATGGTTCAAGGTACTTTTCAGAACTAAATTAAACCTAATGTTGAAAAGTTGTGCTGTTTTGATATTCATAAACATGGAAAAAAAATGTTTAAATGTATTTGTATACTTGGCAAATCTGGGAAGAAACCACACTGAGCTTGTGTGTAACAGTTTACACACTGAAAACCATGTGTGTATTTCTTTAAAGTGGAGCCTAATTAATTTCCTTGGAAAAACATTACATAACATAAACATTAATTATTTATGAACATTACTATGTGTAAGTTTTGTAAAAATGAAAATTCATGTGTTATCTCATGGTTTCATATACCATAATAAGTCAGGCGGGATAACGCTGTTTTTTTCCATTGAAATGCATAATTTCACTTGTGTGTAAGTGAAATTGTGTAAAGAACTTGAGCAAGTATAGGGTCACGTTTAAAAAAATCACAATATATAATGAGAATTTTTTTTATCTCTAAATATTGTTTACTACATCACTTTACATAAATGTATTAGCCTAAGTATTATTGATTTGAAAAGTGTTAATATCATAATATTTAGAAAATGCATTAACGTTATCCCGTATGGCATTTTGACTGTTGTCGTCACATGATTCTCAGTTAAAATGCTTAAAATACATTGTGTAAAATTGAGATTTTAGTAATAAGTAAAAAAACATCCCCATAAAGATAATAACTACTTTGATGTACAGTTTTAACCTATTTGATTTATTTATTTATTTATTTTTTTATCAGTTGAAAACCTTATTTGTCACTGGCCCAATTACAGACGTCCTGCTTGAACAGATTCTTGAAATTATTTGCAGATTCGACGTGTGCTCACTAGCTGCTCACGCGCCTCTACTCACGCACGCGGCTTCGGATGCGCGTGCGAGCATATGAATGATTCAAATATGAGTTGCTATGGCGAATGCGTCTTATGAATTCTGACTGCAAATATCAACACTTTGATCGCTGTTCATTGGTTGAGAGTTGAGGCGATTTCAGAGACTTTTGCTGAATATTTTCTTGTGCTGAACTTGAGATTTTGAAGCTGTTCGGAGGATTTCAGAGAGGAGACTTTTATTCTAGAAGGAGATCGGATAATATATCCTAGCTCTGATCCTAGCTAACACTACATCGTTTTTTTTATATATATATATTATTTCTAAGGGCGCTTTAATTTGATTGTTCTTTTCTTATTTTGAGGGAGTTTTGAGTTTTCTTTTATTTATTTTTGTTTCGTTTTCTTTCTTTCTTTTTCTTTCTTTTTTTTTTTTTTTTTTTTTGGTGGGGTATTTCTGAGGAGCATTGTATTTTCTTGTGTCGTATTTTGTATTGTATTGGTCTTGTTTGCAGGAGGATGCCAGGCCCGACCCGGACTCAGAGCCAGGAGCTTATTCCTGGATTTTTAACACCTCTCTCTTGTGAGTTTGTTTCTGTGTCCACAGGTCCGGCTAACAGGAAGAGGCAGAGAGACAGCCAGCAGAGCCCAGATGATGGACGTCCGTCCACTTCATCTCAACACTCTTGCAGAGCAAAGGTAGGGTGACCATTGACCAACAGTCCTGTTTTCAAGTCCTGTCCTGGCCGTCCTGGCTGTTCTTTATAAAGTGATTAAAATGTCCTGGTTTTCAAAAAACTGCTGGGAAAGATCAGCTCTAAGGCAAAATATAGATGGGCAAACAAGGAGGATGAGGAAGAAAAACAGGATAAAGAGGAAGAAAACTAAAGATATAAATTTCTTTTATTAGTTCTTTTTGGTAAGTTTGTGAGGGATATTTTTGTTCAATTTGGAGGTATTTCTTTTAGTTATTTATTATTCATATGTTTATTTTTCTAATACAGAAGAGACATTATTTCTATCATTATTTCATTCATTATTTTTGAAACCTGTCAAAATGAAACGTTGAGTAACCTCTGAGAAGCCTATCTGAATTTGTGTCTTGTAATATAACAATTTTCTATTTATACAGAGGAAGCATAGCCTACTTTCAATGTATTGAAATTAATAAGGCATCTTTGAGTAAACTTTGAGTATCAGATTTGAGTATCTGTTTGCTGGGCCGAGTGTCCTGGTTTTTGGTAATCAAAATATGGTCCTCCTAGGCAGAGGAAAAGGAGATGCCAATGAGGAAGAGGAGGAGGATGGAGAGTTTGGTGAAGCTTCATTCTCACTGTGACTGGACCGGCATCACCTCAGACCAGAAAACTGCACCAATACATGAGAGAAGAGCTGAGGGTAAATCAAATGACCATTGGAGAATATCACTGGAGTGTCATTAATTACCATATATGACCACACCATATTATACCAAGATACAAGTCTGAAGTTTGATCTAGCCGATAATCAGATTTAGTTTTAATTCCAAGACACATCATAACATATTTAAACAAGGATTGTGTACAAATTTCAAGAATAGCCATATGAGTATCCAAAGTTTCATAATTATGATTAGTTTGAAACATGCTGTTGTGTGATATTCCCTGCTTTAGAGGATCATGGTCTTCAGGACGCTGTATCCAGTGGTGTTGAAGATCAGCGGGTTCGAACCCCTCCAGCTCCAGTCCACCACGGTCCAGCTCTTCTCCAGGAATGCTTTAAGGTATTGGCCCTAATAAGCTACACATCAATTTGAATAGATATATATTATTATTTGAAAGATGTTGACACCTTTTTGTGCATATGTTTGAAATGTTCTTTGTTTATTGTGATATGGGAAGAAATGAAGGTCAAATCTCTTGTGTGTGCTCTATGTAAATCATCAGCCTGTCAGTGAGGAGAGTGCTAGTCAGGAGAGAGCGAGGAAGAAGAGTAGTTGTGTAGATCTGCTGTCTCTCCACTGGAGTTCTGGAGAGCATCTCTCTCTTCACAGCAGTGGCTCAGGTCAGGGGTCGAGAGTGGAGGATCAGACCACTGCAACCATTAGTGAGAGACACGCTGAGGGTAAATCCAGTCCCACCAGTTGACAATGTGGAAATACTCTGTTTATTAGTGCTCTGTACATCAGAAAGTCTGCATCATTTTCAGCCAGATATGAGGATCCATTAATGGAAACTTAATTAATTAAGAGGATTTTTCTGTTCCCTCGGATGAAGTGCCATATGTCACAAACTCACACCTATATCAAAATCCAAACGTTTGATCAAAGTTATATGAACATGTCTTAAATATTTAAACAGAACTTTTATTTTGTAAAGCAGAGGATCATGGTCTTCTGGACGCTGTTGAGTGACGGCCGTGACCTCAAGCATTAAACTCACGGCTGTCCATGACACTAAAACGAATTATCTTTTTGCAGACGGCATTTTGAGGCGTTATGAAATGGGCAGAATGCTTGGTGAGGGGTCGTTCGGCTCTGTCTATGAAGCCAAACGCTTGGAGGACGGCCTTCAGGTATCCACATTTTCTCACAATATTTAGCCAACAAATTCTTTTGTCTCACTATTTCCATTTCAAGTCTTTTTGTGGATATTTTCCCATTATTTACTGCATTTGACGTTAGAAATGTAACGTTGTTTTTTCGGTTGATCAGGTGGCAGTGAAAATTGCCAGAAAGCCGGAGAACATGAAATACATCAACATTGTAAGTCGGCTACACTCACTGTGTGTTTTTGAAATGAAAGTATGTAAACATAATGACCTTCATATAACAATGATCTTTGTTCCAGCCTGGTCATCCCTCACCCGTCCCATTAGAGGTCGGCCTATTAACCCTTGCTAACACCGGCTACAAAGTCTCCGAGATCATCAAGCTGCTGGACTGGCAGGACCAGCCTGACCGATACATCATGGTCTTGGAGCGTCCCGCACCCTGTACAGATCTGTGGGAGTTCTGGAACGATCACGATGGAATCCTACATGAGGACACAGCGCGGGTTATTATGGCTCAGGCAACATTGGCGGCTCAGATGTGCTGTCGCCGTGGAGTGTTCCACCGGGATATTAAGCTGGAGAACCTGCTGATCAACACAGAAACTCTTGAGGTCAAACTCATCGACTTCGGGTGCGGGGATCTCCTGCAGGACTATGGCTATGAAAGATTCCGTGGTATGAATTCTCAATCAAACCTGTAGTTTTGGGACTTCAGTTCTAGTGACTGGTTCAGTCGGTGTCATAGAAACCATATCTCACATTTGATTTTTTAAATGAAACACACCAGATGTTTTGATCACATGCTCTGGTATTTCATGCTCTGGTACTTACCCATCAGACAACTCTTCTTCCTGCAGGCACTCTCGACTACCGCCCGCCTGAGTCATGCACAGAGGGCAAGTACCACGGCAAACCAGCGACTGTGTGGTCTCTGGGAGTGGTCTTATTCCTGCTGGTGTGTGGACGCCATCCAGAAGCACGAGACAGGCGAATGATCGAAGACGACGTCTGGTCTAAGCCGTTCTTGTCCAACGGTAAGGTGTCGTTCATCACAACAAAGAACAACAACTGTCATTTAAATCATACAAAACAAAGACATTATGAGAAAGTTACACCAAAAGATAGATATTGGACAATACAAGCATTTTTTCAGGTTTTCTGAGCGTACTTTATAGAATAGTGGAATCTTACAGTTTAACACACAGACAGCCGGTGTAAAGTTGAAGGTAATAATCGGACTTGCTTCTACCGCTCTCCACAGAATGCTGCCTCCTGATCCGATCCCTCCTTAAGGAAAGCCCAAGACAACGCATTTATTTGAGGAAAATCCTTCGGCATGAATGGTTTAAGGTAATGAGCCTAAGATCAGCTACTAATGATTTAGAACATTATATTCACTTTTCATTTGAAAGATTTTACAAATGTTTTCTTCTGATTGTAATCTATGACTGTAACCTTTTTTGTTTGTTTGTTTGGGGTCCCAGAATAAGCCATGAAGAGGAGTGTGAGGATTGGTCTCTTAGTTCCTGTGAAAGCTGCTCTCCACAGATCCTGCGCTGGATCCAGAGTTTCAGTCTTTGGATGTTTTATATATATTTTTTAACCTTTTGTACTTTTGTACTGAATTGTTAAATAGACTAAAATAGACTAAAGACGCATTTATTTAGCCAGGCATTCATATAATTTTTTTTATTTGCTATCTAACAGTTACTGTAAATTTGGCCTCTAGTTCATAAACACCAGAGGGGAACTGGCCCCCGACTGAGTCTGGGTTCTTCCAAGGTTTATTTTTTTCTCCATCGGGTCACTTGATGGAGTTTTTCGGTTCCTTGCCACTGTTGCCTTTGGCTTGCTCAGTTGGGGATATTCAAATTAAATGACCCATCATACCAGTGATCAGCTCCAAACTTGATTGTCTGTTTTTCCAGTAATAAACAAACACTGTTAAGTTGTTTTGATTGATACTGTGAGGCAGTTTTGATACAATATTGTGAAAAGCGCTATATAAATGTTTGACTTGACTATTCCACACACTTTGTATTCTTGTATAATGTATTCTTGTATAATGGCTGTTATTGTTCATTAACTATTATTGTTCAGTAAATAATTTTT
>JAQIUQ010001968.1:0-24003 GCA_030378365.1 Hybognathus amarus | reverse complement strand
AGGGACACTGTGTAGTTCTGTAGGTATTTTATTATCTGAAATCAATATTTTTATTCATAAATATGTCCTTAATGGTGTACAAATACCTCTGCAAATTATCTGACTTATCCCCGTAAATGAAGAATTTATTATCTTAATTATCATGGGACGGGTAGGTTCACGGAGGCTTCCATGTTGTTCCGCCATCTTGAAAAACTATAATAGCAGAGAGTGTCAAAAAGTACCACCAGCCAAACGCGTTTCCACAACGCGTTTTCGTTCAGACTCAGAGCTAGCGTCACGTGACTGAAAGCATCAGAAACGGAGGAGGAGAGCATTGAGGCGCATTCGCGGCAAGTTTAGTTTAGTGCATTGCACTCCTATGTTTTTTTATTTCTCTATTATTTGTAACGTTAATGGCGGACCATACATACGCCGAGCCACAGGAGAAGACCTCGTCGCAAAAAAAGGCCAGACTTGAAAGAAAAAGAAAACGTGACCGGAGATTGCAAAAAACCAGAGTAAATGTCGGGATAAGTTAGCGTTTTCAAGGTGGAAAGAGCTAATGCAGCAGAAAGATTTCAAAAGAGACGCTGAAGTTGCCTGCTTTCTCCTCGACATGTAAGTTAATGTTACAGTCTTACTTAATTTTTTGTCATTGCTTGGTTGTGTATTTTATTATATAGACAGTATAACATTTATAGTTAAAGTTAAACAAACTCTTTGATTAATAGCAGCTGAGTAACGTTACTTTACTCAATAGCTGCCATTGTGAAGGAGCTAAAATCAAGGTTTGTAAGTTTACACTTTATAACCTATAAATTCATTAAGAATATAGAGATAATGATTGTTTTTGCATTGTTTGCACACCTAAGGCTATTTCAAGATTTTAGTTTTCTGACATTTTATGTTATTTATCATTTATACTGTGACCGCATCGAATAATGCAGACGCATACAGTAATTTTGTATGTAGCCTATGACTATAGTTTCATTTGTGAACATTGGAGAGGGTCAATCCTACTTTGATCGTCTCTTGTAGCTGCCGGGTATCTTTGTCGTCGTTGTGTTGACACTCGCGCTCCTCGTCGTCCATCTCCTCGCCTAGATCCCACTGATCCACTGCCTCTCTGTCCTCTACCTCTTCCTCTCCCTCTTCCTCTTCCTCTCCCTACTTTTGAATCATCCGATAATGATATCTAACAATCACGTAAGTCAGAAAATATAACGAATAAAGTCGGCATTACTACTAATTACAACAGTTCATGTTTTTCAGTGTCAGCAACTAATACTGTAACATTCATTTGTTTGTTGTGTCACGTTGCTGTTTTTTTATTTTTTAATTACAAACCTGTTCATCCGGAGAGAAACTCGATGAAGTGTTACTACAAGACATCCTGTCATAGCTTTTTTGGTACATAACGGCAACCGTAGATGCAGTACGCACTTGAAAAAGCGAGGCGCTGGAGAGCAAAATTCGTTTGAATGCAAAACACTTTTTAACCACTAGATGGGGGTAGATCCCACACAGTGTCCCTTTAACTGAATAAATGCAACCTTCGAGCAAGTAGTGTACAAATAAATTAATGCATAAATAAATATAAGAATAAATGGAACAAACAAATAAATAAAATAAATACAAGGGAAAAATTATACAAAAATACATTTGATTAAAATGAATGATATTTATTTTATCAAGTCGTTTATTCATTTATTTATTTTCCTGTTATCACATTTATTCATTTATTCATTCATTCATTCATTCATTCATTCATTCATTCATTCATTCATTCATTCATTCATTCATTCATTCATTCATTCATTTGTAATAGGCTTTATGTCGAGCGTCACGTGACCAAACCGGAAAACGGGTTTAATCGCATCCGCTTGTCAGAGAAAGTGTCAACGGCCATAAGAACTGACTACGATATCTATGGATTTTTAAGGTAATCAGCTAACCTACCTAGTTCACTTTGTTATTGGCGTTTTATTCCATTTAAATATCTAAACGTTACTGTAGAGAAGAAAAAATAAAAAACGTTTAAATATCAATCTGCACATGTGAGGGACATTGGTTATGATAATCTTTGCTCGCTCCTTTTAAGTTATCTTGAGTAAAACCGCAAAAAAATCATGAAGCACATTCAAAAGACCAGAACCGGAAGCGATGACACCTGTTTTACAGAATGCGGAAGTAGGTTGTGCATAAAGCCTATTGCAGGTTTGGTTCTCTATTCTACTGCACATTGCATCTTACTGCATTGTTAACATTTTAAACATAGTTAGAGATTATGATGAAACATTCACCTTTACAAACAAAGATATTCTTATAAAATAGCTGCTGTATTTACAACGAGGAGTTTACTGTTTCTTATCGTCACAATCCATTCAACACGATGACAAGTATCGCTACCCTACTTCCGGTCTCGGTCGCCATTTTAAGTCACTAAGTCATTGAAAAGTTATTAGAAGATGAATCATAAATGATGTCTGATCAAATATCAAATGACTCCTTACCTTAGTGAATATGTCTGTGCGTTCTGTCACGAATGAGGCTGTCAAGCTGATTGTTTTCTCTATTCGCGGTGACGCAGGTAACGGCGGGCCAATCAGGAACGAGTTCCCTATGAATTCATGAGAGCTAATTAACTTCTGGTCTCGGTCGCCATTTTCTGGCTCAAAAAACAACTTTTAAAAACATAAATCAAGCATTAATCCAACTAATACGCTTAAAAAGTTGATTTAAACATGTATACATAACGATCTAGATCTATAACGAATGCATTTTAAAATTTGTCACCGTCGTTGTGAAGGCCAAGCACGAACAGCTGTATATATACTACGACAACACCTTTTTAGACAGTGTGTTGCATGATAGGACAAGGATGGATAAGGGCCATGCAATACACGGCCGAACTCGTATTACCTATTTGAAAAGTAACCTTTTTAATACACTTTTTCACAAATGGGAGCATATTTACGGCCTGAAAATTATTCAAAGTCCATTTTAAGACATGAGGACAGTGAGAGGAAACCCTGATATTGACGGAATCAAATCCCTCTATAAGTCTATACTGAATAGAAAATTACAAACATTATATTCAGTCGTGAAATGGGCTACTTTTTATCCTCATGTCCACCAAACCCATCTAGTGTGCTTACTGCCAAAAAGCCGTCCATTAAGAAAATATAGACTCACATCCTCTTCCTGACAGAATTGTAACATCTTTAGTTGCATTATAACTTCTTAATTATTGCCCTGATGGTCAAAATGGGAATTTTTATAGCTATTTTTCTTACATCCACTTTATATTTTGTGAAGCTCAACAATCTTTTGATGCACATCAGAACCATGTTCTTGGGTTTTCTTCATTGTGATGGGTGATTCAGGAAATTTGGCCTTTGTCCTTCCTCATATTTAAACTCCTGTGAAACAAGAAGTCATGAATGGACAATTTCATGTTCATAGTCACCCTAGTGTGCTAAAAAAGGTAAATATTAATGGGAATATAATTCATAGACATTTTATTCATAGAAAATTCAAGGGGTATGAATAATTGTGGCCAATGTGTTTTGCAGTAAAACATTTGTTTTATAATGTGACCCCCCCCCCCATAACTATGTTTAAAATATATGTTAACAGTGCATTAAGATGCAATGTGCAGAATGGAGGACCAAACCTGCAATTACAATTGAATGAATGAAGGAATGAATGAAGAAATAAATAAATAATTAAATGTGATAACAGGAAAATAAATAAATGAATAAACAACTTGATAAAATAATTTTCAAATATGCTGAAACCATTCATAGGAAATATATTTTCTTAAGAGGACCCCAGACAGTAAAATAGGATTTTGTAACATCATGATTTTTTTTTAAACATGTAATATCGCTCACCCCATTCATGTTTTAGTCTAACCATTTAAAAAATATATATTATAATTTTTTTGCCTTCATTTCATTAATAGACCTACTAGCAACGTTAGGTCGAATTCACTGTAAAGATGTACAATTGTTAGTTTAATTTGTGGTGTTGACACGAAAAATGAGCATAATCTGGTGAAAGATTGCTGCAATCTCCTGGACAAACTATCACTTAATAACATGAGGATTTAACAAAAGCCACTACTTTTCACACACTCAGACATCATTTTATTTTATTCTATTTTATTTATTTTGTTTAGGTATAGTAAGTGTGAGCTTAGTCGTCAAGTTTATTGGCATTTAAATGAATGGAACTTTTTTTTATTTAGGCAAAATGTATGACCTTTGTCCAATTTGCGATCTTTTCACAGCTACCTGAAAACGATCAACAAAACGGACAACATATTCTTACTTGTGTCAGACATATGAATGACTGAGAGAGAAAACCATAGACAGTAAAAGAAATCAAGCTGTTCACAGTCCTCTTGAGACATCCCCTCCTCTATGTAACACAACAGAACGGGCATTTAGCTTTAACCAGATCTTCTCTTTGAGGTGTTGAATTGTCCTGCAGTGAAGGGTTGTCTTTAATTCTTTTGGCCTCTTCTGATGGGTCCCGGCGTAAAAGGCCTGATGGGCCTTTCCTGAAAGACACTTTGACTTTCCCGGGGAAAAACACTGTTTTCTTCATGATGCTGTTCTGAAATCAGAATGTATTCATTAGTGTCTCAGCATAATCATTTAAATACTTACAGTAGCAATGTGAAATAAGACAGTTAATCCTAAAGCATAAGTGATATATATATATATATATATGTATATATATATATATATATATATATATATATATATATATATATATATATATATAACGGGTTATTTTAAAATGCTATACTATTCCATAATATTGCTGTTCTTAACTGAATAAATGCAACCTTCGAGCAAGTAGTGTACAAATAAATTAATGCATAAATAAATATAAGAATAAATGGAACAAACAAATAAATAAAATAAATACAAGGGAAAAATTATACAAAAATACATTTGATTAAAATGAATGATATTTATTTTATCAAGTCGTTTATTCATTTATTTATTTTCCTGTTATCACATTTATTCATTCATTCATTCATTCATTCATTCATTCATTCATTCATTCATTCATTCATTTGTAATAGGCTTTATGTCGAGCGTCACGTGACCAAACCGGAAAACGGGTTTAATCGCATCCGCTTGTCAGAGAAAGTGTCAACGGCCATAAGAACTGACTACGATATCTATGGATTTTTAAGGTAATCAGCTAACCTACCTAGTTCACTTTGTTATTGGCGTTTTATTCCATTTAAATATCTAAACGTTACTGTAGAGAAGAAAAAATAAAAAACGTTTAAATATCAATCTGCACATGTGAGGGACATTGGTTATGATAATCTTTGCTCGCTCCTTTTAAGTTATCTTGAGTAAAACCGCAAAAAAATCATGAAGCACATTCAAAAGACCAGAACCGGAAGCGATGACACCTGTTTTACAGAATGCGGAAGTAGTTTGTGCATAAAGCCTATTGCAGGTTTGGTTCTCTATTCTACTGCACATTGCATCTTACTGCATTGTTAACATTTTAAACATAGTTAGAGATTATGATGAAACATTCACCTTTACAAACAAAGATATTCTTATAAAATAGCTGCTGTATTTACAACGAGGAGTTTACTGTTTCTTATCGTCACAATCCATTCAACACGATGACAAGTATCGCTACCCTACTTCCGGTCTCGGTCGCCATTTTAAGTCACTAAGTCATTAAAAAGTTATTAGAAGATGAATCATAAATGATGTCTGATCAAATATCAAATGACTCCTTACCTTAGTGAATATGTCTGTGCGTTCTGTCACGAATGAGGCTGTCAAGCTGATTGTTTTCTCTATTCGCGGTGACGCAGGTAACGGCGGGCCAATCAGGAACGAGTTCCCTATGAATTCATGAGAGCTAATTAACTTCTGGTCTCAGTCGCCATTTTCTGGCTCAAAAAACAACTTTTAAAAACATAAATCAAGCATTAATCCAACTAATACGCTTAAAAAGTTGATTTAAACATGTATACATAACGATCTAGATCTATAACGAATGCATTTTAAAATTTGTCACAAAAACTGCCCGCGGCCGACCGTCGGCTTGGTGTGTTCCGGGCTTAAGGTTTGAGGGTGAACCAAACACAAATGAATCTTCCATGGGATTCATTCAAACAGGATTGTGTCTATTATGCTTAGATCACATATAAATCATGTAATTGTTATAACTGTTAGATGTGTGAATGAAAAGTGTATTGAGTTTCCTATGAGTAAGATCATATATTCTTATTTCAAAAGATGGCTTGATTGAAATTTGTGTAAAATGTTTTGTATGATGTGGTGAGGGGAGCGTGGTTTTTGCGGCATCTGTAGTGAGAGACGAGTCAATGAGCTGCGCGGTGAGTAAGTGGGTCAAATGCAAATGATGAACACCTGTGTCTATTTGCAGTGATTGGAGTGGGGAGACCGTAAAAGCTGCACATTGGGAGAGAGTGGGAGAGAGAGAACTGGCTGGAACTCGTGCCGTGGAAAGATTCCTGGACCTCTTCGAGAGGACAGTCGAGGCCCGGGGGTGGCCCAAACCAGACTGGCCGCTTCGACTCATCCCACTACTATCCCGGGAGTCGCAGCTCGCCGCCCACCAACTACCAGTCTCCTGGTCTATCAAGATCTACGGCGCGCCATTCTGCAGCGGGTCGGCCGGTCTCCGGAGCAGCATCATCAGCGGTTCCCAGGCTCCCAGGCTGGCGCCCAGGCTCGTGCCACGATGGAGGCCCGGCGGGCATGGGGACTCCACTTCGGCCGGGAGGATGACGCAGAGGGGGACACCTGTTGGGGAATTCCCCTCCCCGGCTCCGATCGCTGCGCTCTCCCCACACCAGTCCCTTGCCCCACTTCCCGCCGCTGGGACAGCGGGAAAGCCCGGGCCGGCCTGTTGGCGCTGTGGGGATCCGGGCCACTTTATCGATCGGTGATGGAGGTGGGGACACTGGTCCGGGTCCCCGACGTGCCACGGGCAGCCCCCAATCAAGCTGGCTTGTTCCAGATACCCGTGAGTATCAAGGGGGGTACTTATCAGGCTTTGGTGGATTCAGGATGTAACCAAACCTCTATTCATGAACGCCTGATTCGGTCTGGGGCATTGGATAACAGCCGCATGGTTAAGGTGCGGTGTGTGCACGGGGTGGTGGTGAGTCATCCCTTAATGCCGGTAAAAATTTTATTTAGGGGTCAAAAGCATAGTGTGGAGGTGGCAGTTAACCCGCACCTCCAACATCCGATAATTTTGGGTACGGATTGGCCGGGCTTTACAAATTTATTGAAGTTTTTATGTGCGGGTGCTGCTCGGGGGAAAAAGCAACAGGGGAAGGCAGTGGTGTAGGGCTGCACGATTAATCGCACGATGTTGTTATTTGCATCTAATCATTAAAGCCGGTTCCTTGATTAGCAGTAAATCACCTTCACCTGCTTTCAGATGGAGCAGCATTTACTACAAAGAGCCGTAACTTACTGACAAGCTGAGCCAAATCGCATTAAATATCGCTGGCGATACGTCCTCGATATTAATGCGATTTGGCTCAGCTTGTCAGTAAGTTATGGCTCTTTGTAGTAAATGCCGCTCCATCTGAAAGCAGGTGAAGGTGATTTACTACTAATCAAGGAACTGGCTTTACTGATTAGATGCGCAAATCAACATCGTGCGATTAATCGTGCAGCCCTACAGTGGTGGTGCAGGTGGGAGATGCGGTACCGGGACCTCTGGGTACTGCGACAGGGGAACAGAGCGCTTTAGAGGGAAATATGCTCTCTGAGCGCGATGATTTTCTCCTGGAGCAGTCCCAGGATGAGACGCTCAAATATGCATTTGATAAGGTCCAGTCCATTGACGGACAGCTACTCCACCCGCACCAACCGCTCTCTTACCCCTATTTTTGCGTAATTAAAGATAGGTTGTATCGGGTGGCCCGAGACGCCCAGACAAAAGAAGATACAACCCAGTTGTTAGTACCAAAGAGCCGTCGGGAAATGCTTTTCCAGGCGGCTCACTGTAATCCGATTGCCGGACATTTAGGGCAAACGGCGACACTCAACCGTCTCATGGCCCGATTCTTTTGGACAGGCATTCACGAGAACGTGCGCAGGTGGTGCGCGTCTTGTCGCGAATGTCAGTTGGTTAATCCACCAGCCACTCCAAAAGCACCCTTGTGCCCCCTTCCGCTGATGCAGGTCCCCTTTGAGCGAATTGGCATGGACCTCATCGGGCCATTAGAACGGTCAGCACGAGGGCATCGTTTTGCGTTATTCTTGGTAGATTACGCAACACGATACCCGGAGGCAGTTCCGCTTCGCAATATCTCAGCTAAGAGTGTGGCAAGCACGCTGTTTCCTTTAATCTCCCGGGTGGGGATCCCTGAAAGAGATCCTCGCTGATCAGGGCACGATGTTTATGTCACGGACAATCTGCGAACTTTACGAGTTATTGGGCATTAAATCGATTCGCACCAGCGTCTATCACCCACAAACGGATGGTCTGGTCGAGCGGTTTAATCGGACGTTAAAAGCCATGATTCGTAAGTTCGTTCACGAAGACGCCAAAAATTGGGATAAGTGGCTAGAACCCCAGTTGTTTGCTGTACGCGAGGTCCCCCAAGCCTCCACGGGGTTTTCCCCTTTCGAGCTTCTTTTCGGTCATCAGCCCCGTGGGGTGTTGGATGTACTGAGAGAGACTTGGGAGGATGGACCATCCGCTAGTAAAAACGAAATTCAGTATGTCCTGGACCTGAGAACAAAACTCCACACTTTGGGGCGGCTGTCTTTGGAGAATTTGTTACAGGCCCAGGACAGACAGAGACAGCAATATAATAGGGGGGCTAGACTTCGTCAATTTGCACCGGGAGATAAGGTCCTTGTATTACTTCCCACGTCCAGTTCGAAATTACTCGCAAAGTGGCAAGGGCCCTTTGAGGTCACACGGCGAGTTGGGGATCTCAACTATGAGGTAGTTCGAACAGAGGGGCGGGGGACGTCAGATTTATCACCTCAACCTGCTTAAAAAATGGGTTGAGGCTGAGGCAGTGATGCTGGCGACGGTGGTGAGTGGGGAGGAGGACCTCGGACCAGAAGCGAATATCAAACCCCATTCATTCGCTCTGGCTCCCTTTGGCGACCACCTCTCACCCTCGCAGCTCACTGACATCAAAAATTTACAAGCAGAGTTTGCGGATGTGTTCTCGCCCCTACCTGGCCGAACGAATCTCATTCAGCACCACGTTGAGACTGATCCGGGGGCCGTAGTACGTTGCCACCCGTATCGTTTACCAGAACACAAAAAGAAAGTGGTTCAAGCCGAATTAGAGACTATGCTGGACATGGGGGTAATAGAAGAATCCAACAGTGACTGGGCGAGCCCGATAGTTTTAGTACCGAAACCTGACGGCTCGGTTCGGTTCTGTGTGGATTATAGAAAGGTGAACGCGGTGTCTGAATTTGATGCATATCCAATGCCGAGGATTGACGAATTGCTTGATCGGCTTGGTTCCGCTCGATTTTATTCGACGCTGGATTTAATGAAGGGATATTGGCAGATCCCCTTATCTCCAATATCCAAAGAAAAAACAGCTTTTACCACACCGTTTGGATTACACCAATTCGTCACGCTTCCGTTCGGGATGTTTGGGGCAGCGGCGACTTTTCAGCGTTTGATGGACAGAATTCTCCGGCCGCATGCTGCATATGCCGCTGCTTACTTGGATGACATCATCATCTATAGTAATGTTTGGCAGCGTCATATGCAGTATTTGCGTGCTGTTCTGAAAACGCTGAGAAGTGCTGGGCTTACGGCCAACCCGAAGAAGTGTGCAATTGGGCGGGTGGAAGTAAAGTACTTGGGGTTCCACTTGGGACATGGACAGGTGCGTCCCCAAATAGATAAGACAGCTGCAGTTGCAACCTGTCCAAGTCCTAAGACCAAAAAGGAGGTTAGGCAGTTCCTGGGGCTAGCGGGATATTATAGACGGTTTGTACCTAATTATTCGGACCTCGCTAGCCCGCTGACTGACCTGACTAAAAAGGGCGCTCCAGATACGGTTCAGTGGACGGAGCAGTGCCAGCGGGCTTTTACTCCGATAAAGGCTGCTCTGTGCAGCGGGCCGCTTTTGCATGCTCCTGACTTTTCTCTCCCTTTCATCCTACAGACGGACGCATCGGACAGGGGGCTGGGCGCGGTCCTGTCTCAGGAGGTGGGGGGGGAGGAACGGCCGGTGCTGTACATCAGTCGGAAGCTTTCGAAGAGAGAGACGATGTACAGCACCATTGAGAAGGAGTGTTTGGCCATCCGGTGGGCTGTCCTCACCCTCCGCTACTATCTCCTGGGCCGGGAGTTCACCCTGTGTTCGGACCACGCGCCCCTCCAATGGCTCCACGGTTCCCCGGCCTGAGTCGGGGTGGTGGGGGTATGTGGTGAGGGGGGCGTGGTTTTTGCGGCATCTGTAGTGAGAGACGAGTCAGTCGTGATCTAGAAAATCATCTGGGTCGTCGTCATGAGAAGTCATCTGGTAGTTGTTGCTTAGAGTTATCTGAGAGTTACAGAAGTCATGGGGAAGCCATGACGAGTAACCGGACAGACCAGTAACAATGTAGACCAGCAGACAAAAAAAGGCTTTATCTGATTTCACCATCTCACTCTGAAAACTCATTCTTTCTCACTCTCTTTCTTTCTGCAACTCGTATGAATGTGTGCGTGTCTTGTTTATATTTGAAAGATAATTGTGCTTGTGTTATGTGCTTACAGATTTAATGTCTTGAACTGCTGATCTAAGTTATGTTGCTAATACATCGTGTTTCACTATAGTTTGGATATTTTTATCCGTTGCAAAGGTTATAGTTACGGCCGTTCAAATAAACGCTGAATGAGTCAGTTGCTCGGCCGTATAAGTGATTCTTTTAAGATTCCCTATAAATCAATGAATAATTCCTTTTGAGCTAAATTGGCCTTCTGGCCCCCTTAATACATATTATTGTATATTATATATGTACAGTAGATTCGTTACAAATGAAAAGGCTATAAAAAATATAGGCTATATAAAATAAAATGACACAACCCTGTCTATTTTTTCGGTTTTATTTATCAGTAAGAGACATTCTAACTGTATAAGTAGCCTAAAAGGTATAAGAAGATTTATAGAAGACAAGAAATAAGGTAAACAATTCAGACACATCAGGATACAATGTTAAAATAGCCAAAATATAAAGTCCTGAAACTTCACTTTGCCCTCAGCCAAAACAATTTGCCAGGGAACAAATGATACGATTTATGAGACCAAAGATCGCCCGTTAGATATACACAAGACGAATTTTATCTCATGTTTAACCACTACAGACATCAGAGCTAGCGGCAAACGTCAGAAGCACTAGCCGAGGAAAGGCTGTTCCAGGCGGGGTACATGAGCGCTGAGAACCCGGTGAAAGACTGGTCTTCACAACTCTGAAAACGTCAGATCAAATTTTTAAATAGCCGCTACATACAAATACAACATTCGAATTACATTTATATAAAAAAATGATATCTTGAGAAAAGTGGATTTTTAGGGGTATTGCATGGGTACTGTAATACTCAACCCTGTTTACATGTTTTCTTTTTTTTTTTTTTTTTTTTTGAGCTGTAGTAATTATACTACACACCTTGAGGGGGCATCAAGGAGAAATACTCTCAGGTATAAAACAGGTGTAGAGAGTACAAGTTGTAGATTTGTAATGGAGGACTAAGCACACATTAGAAATCCAAGAAATCAATGGTCCCGAACTGGGAAACTGAGAGTTTGATGCTCCGTTGAAAGTAAGCATTGTTTATTTTCTTATGTTGACTGGTTGATGTATGAGTATGTATTTTTCTAGTGTTATTTATTTATTTTGTAGAAGGACTTCACATACTTTGGCTTTTGTCTTTCTGTCACTCATGCATGGTGGAACCCTTGTTTGAAACTATGCGAACGAGTTTTGAGGCCCTGTGGCTTATTTTCTGTGGTTTCAGAAACTGAAATCGCACCCGCACTGTTTTGGATCCCGAAGCTGAATTGTATGGGATTTTGGATCCAAACTAAGGTTGACACTGGGAGGATTTGAGATTTGGATTTCTGGACTTGAGCTTTCATGGACATTACTGTAGTGTGGTTTCAACGTGATTGTCCTTGGCATCATCATCTTCGTCATCGTCATTCAGAAGATAAGGCTTTCATTAGTATGTTGCTGGGTGTTGAGTGAAAAAATAAAGTGAGATCTTTTGTGTGACTAGGAAAGCATTTTGAAAGATAAAGAAAAATGCAGCGAATGAGAAATGTTATTGAATGTTTTTCTGCAGACCACTGATATGTTAAGATTGCTAATAAATACTTCCAATGTACTTTAAACACCAAATAGTTAGTGAATCCCACCCAAAATAAAACAAATCAGATTTATAACTAAGTTATTTTGTGGGGTTAAAGAAGGAGTTATATAGTATTGCTCCATAGACCTCCATTCATTCTGCACTCTGCCTGCGAGCGCCCCCGTATGGACAGAGACGTGTTACTGCAGCCAGTCCAGAAACCGGAAGTAACCAGACAGTGCCAATTCTCCCCAGACATTCTCTGCCACTGCGCAGGAGGAACATTAAGCAAATATGATTGGGTCAAAAAAGCTTAAAGGGGACATATCATGCAAAATCCACTTTTTTAGCCCTTAAATGCATTTTGTTGAAGATTTGGAGTGTTTATAAGTACAGAAAAGATGAAATTATTCTCTTCAGGTGCTTCGTTTATATCTTTATATTCTGTTTTGGTCATATTTTTCAACCTGTTCAGATTTTTCTGTTGTCTATGACGTTTTTTGATCAAGTACGTCACCGTATTTGCAGCGGAACTGACAAATAAGGACATCGACTACCGGTCCAATAGTACGAGCAATCCGCCATTATTATTTTTCCCTCCGATTTTGTAATCCAAGCTCATTGATGCAGAAGTTACGAGAGGGCTAGTCAAAATGTTCGGTTGTTGGATGTAGTGACCTGAAGCACTTCAAGGATCCCCACTTCAACAACCTCAGCCAGTATACAGAAGGGTTTGCCGATCGACTTCTATCATTTAGCTGCTGTGTTTCCTGATGTTTCTAAACGTAAGATATCATTTTATCATCAATACAGATTTTTAGTGGTAAGATCAGACCGCAGTCATTTATCTTGTCAGTGTGCTTGTTTTAACAAGAGAAATAGTCGAGTTTAATTAATAACACAACATAGTTAACTTACATACCACTGCCTCCATATGAAGACCTGCAGGTTCGTCGTCGTCATCTTTTTCAAATCGCTTGGTGGACAAGTCTTCCGTTGTTGACATTTTGTTAACGTGTGAATAAAAATGTTCTTTGAAGCAATAGTAATTGTATCTCTTATCAAACTACAATAATGGCCAAACGCGGAGACTTGAGCTCACCGTGAACTCAGCGACCTGGAAAGCGGGCGGGGTAAGACGGTACGCCTTTTTATTTAAAGGGGCCGCATTGAAACGACTTGCTCACAGAAGCACATCAGAAAAGGGGTAGAAAAGGGGCCTGTGGAGCTATAATAATGAGGAATTCAGACCCAAGCATTGCAGTTATGCTTTATATAGACCACAAATGTATGATTTATAAGTAAAAATGAATGATTTAAAAGCATGATATGTACCCTTTAAGTTCAGGAAAACTTAATTTAAAGTTTGGAGAATTATGAGCATGGTTTGCTAAATTGGGAATGTTTTTTTTTTTTTTGGAGTTGCAATAGGCTTATTGAAAGGGGGTTATTATTCTGTTGTGTACTGCAATGACATTTTGATTAAAAAAACATAATTAATTGCAACCAGTCTCTGTCTGAAAGGAGTCATTTAAAAATTCAAGCACAAGCTTAATAAATATATCTTGCTCTACATAAAGCAATATTGATTTTACATTGTTTCTATATTGATTCAATGTTAAATAATATTGAAATAAAGGGTGCAAACCTGGTGAAAAAAAATCAATATTAAATTTCAACATTGATTCAATGATCTTTTTATTAATGACTGATTCACTGTAGATTCAGTGTTGGTCTGCTATCTGGGTATGGTCCTGAAACTGCGGTCCTAGAACTGGGGTCCTGAAACTGCAGCCTCCGGTTCTGCAGGAATACCTTTAACCCCTTTATGAAGTCAAACTAAGGAAATGTTTAATTAAAAGCAGATTCATTGAATCGATTAATATCTGTTTATCAAATGATATGAACATACAGTTTTCAGCTTTAATTTGTATAATTTCCATTCAAATTGTGATATTAACATATCATTAACATTAAGTTGAATATTAGCTAATTATATAATTCATAATAATATTCAATTACAGTTACATTACATTTACTATAGACTTTGTCTAAAATAACATTTAGTGTTAATTTAATGAAATTTAGTGATTCAATGTACTTCAACCCATTAATAAGATTTTTCTTTATAAATATGTTGTTCAATTACATGCTTTTGAACATTTTGTTGTTCAAATGAATAATGTTCAGTGAAATCAGTGAAGGTCGCCTACTTTAAACCTTACATTTTTTATGAATATTGATGTTGAGTGACTATGATTAGTAAAATGGTTCAAGGTACTTTTCAGAACTAAATTAAACCTAATGTTGAAAAGTTGTGCTGTTTTGATATTCATAAACATGGAAAAAAAATGTTTAAATGTATTTGTATACTTGGCAAATCTGGGAAGAAACCACACTGAGCTTGTGTGTAACAGTTTACACACTGAAAACCATGTGTGTATTTCTTTAAAGTGGAGCCTAATTAATTTCCTTGGAAAAACATTACATAACATAAACATTAATTATTTATGAACATTACTATGTGTAAGTTTTGTAAAAATGAAAATTCATGTGTTATCTCATGGTTTCATATACCATAATAAGTCAGGCGGGATAACGCTGTTTTTTTCCATTGAAATGCATAATTTCACTTGTGTGTAAGTGAAATTGTGTAAAGAACTTGAGCAAGTATAGGGTCACGTTTAAAAAAATCACAATATATAATGAGAATTTTTTTTATCTCTAAATATTGTTTACTACATCACTTTACATAAATGTATTAGCCTAAGTATTATTGATTTGAAAAGTGTTAATATCATAATATTTAGAAAATGCATTAACGTTATCCCGTATGGCATTTTGACTGTTGTCGTCACATGATTCTCAGTTAAAATGCTTAAAATACATTGTGTAAAATTGAGATTTTAGTAATAAGTAAAAAAACATCCCCATAAAGATAATAACTACTTTGATGTACAGTTTTAACCTATTTGATTTATTTATTTATTTATTTTTTTATCAGTTGAAAACCTTATTTGTCACTGGCCCAATTACAGACGTCCTGCTTGAACAGATTCTTGAAATTATTTGCAGATTCGACGTGTGCTCACTAGCTGCTCACGCGCTCTACTCACGCACGCGGCTTCGGATGCGCGTGCGAGCATATGAATGATTCAAATATGAGTTGCTATGGCGACGCGTCTTATGAATTCTGACTGCAAATATCAACACTTTGATCGCTGTTCATTGGTTGAGAGTTGAGGCGATTTCAGAGACTTTTGCTGAATATTTTCTTGTGCTGAACTTGAGATTTTGAAGCTGTTCGGAGGATTTCAGAGAGGAGACTTTTATTCTAGAAGGAGATCGGATAATATATCCTAGCTCTGATCCTAGCTAACACTACATCGTTTTTTTTATATATATATATTATTTCTAAGGGCGCTTTAATTTGATTGTTCTTTTCTTATTTTGAGGGAGTTTTGAGTTTTCTTTTATTTATTTTTGTTTCTTTTCTTTCTTTCTTTTCTTTTTTTCTTTTTTTTTTTTTTTTTGGTGGGGTATTTCTGAGGAGCATTGTATTTTCTTGTGTCGTATTTTGTATTGTATTGGTCTTGTTTGCAGGAGGATGCCAGGCCCGACCCGGACTCAGAGCCAGGAGCTTATTCCTGGATTTTTAACACCTCTCTCTTGTGAGTTTGTTTCTGTGTCCACAGGTCCGGCTAACAGGAAGAGGCAGAGAGACAGCCAGCAGAGCCCAGATGATGGACGTCCGTCCACTTCATCTCAACACTCTTGCAGAGCAAAGGTAGGGTGACCATTGACCAACAGTCCTGTTTTCAAGTCCTGTCCTGGCCGTCCTGGCTGTTCTTTATAAAGTGATTAAAATGTCCTGGTTTTCAAAAAACTGCTGGGAAAGATCAGCTCTAAGGCAAAATATAGATGGGCAAACAAGGAGGATGAGGAAGAAAAACAGGATAAAGAGGAAGAAAACTAAAGATATAAATTTCTTTTATTAGTTCTTTTTGGTAAGTTTGTGAGGGATATTTTTGTTCAATTTGGAGGTATTTCTTTTAGTTATTTATTATTCATATGTTTATTTTTCTAATACAGAAGAGACATTATTTCTATCATTATTTCATTCATTATTTTTGAAACCTGTCAAAATGAAACGTTGAGTAACCTCTGAGAAGCCTATCTGAATTTGTGTCTTGTAATATAACAATTTTCTATTTATACAGAGGAAGCATAGCCTACTTTCAATGTATTGAAATTAATAAGGCATCTTTGAGTAAACTTTGAGTATCAGATTTGAGTATCTGTTTGCTGGGCCGAGTGTCCTGGTTTTTGGTAATCAAAATATGGTCCTCCTAGGCAGAGGAAAAGGAGATGCCAATGAGGAAGAGGAGGAGGATGGAGAGTTTGGTGAAGCTTCATTCTCACTGTGACTGGACCGGCATCACCTCAGACCAGAAAACTGCACCAATACATGAGAGAAGAGCTGAGGGTAAATCAAATGACCATTGGAGAATATCACTGGAGTGTCATTAATTACCATATATGACCACACCATATTATACCAAGATACAAGTCTGAAGTTTGATCTAGCCGATAATCAGATTTAGTTTTAATTCCAAGACACATCATAACATATTTAAACAAGGATTGTGTACAAATTTCAAGAATAGCCATATGAGTATCCAAAGTTTCATAATTATGATTAGTTTGAAACATGCTGTTGTGTGATATTCCCTGCTTTAGAGGATCATGGTCTTCAGGACGCTGTATCCAGTGGTGTTGAAGATCAGCGGGTTCGAACCCCTCCAGCTCCAGTCCACCACGGTCCAGCTCTTCTCCAGGAATGCTTTAAGGTATTGGCCCTAATAAGCTACACATCAATTTGAATAGATATATATTATTATTTGAAAGATGTTGACACCTTTTTGTGCATATGTTTGAAATGTTCTTTGTTTATTGTGATATGGGAAGAAATGAAGGTCAAATCTCTTGTGTGTGCTCTATGTAAATCATCAGCCTGTCAGTGAGGAGAGTGCTAGTCAGGAGAGAGCGAGGAAGAAGAGTAGTTGTGTAGATCTGCTGTCTCTCCACTGGAGTTCTGGAGAGCATCTCTCTCTTCACAGCAGTGGCTCAGGTCAGGGGTCGAGAGTGGAGGATCAGACCACTGCAACCATTAGTGAGAGACACGCTGAGGGTAAATCCAGTCCCACCAGTTGACAATGTGGAAATACTCTGTTTATTAGTGCTCTGTACATCAGAAAGTCTGCATCATTTTCAGCCAGATATGAGGATCCATTAATGGAAACTTAATTAATTAAGAGGATTTTTCTGTTCCCTCGGATGAAGTGCCATATGTCACAAACTCACACCTATATCAAAATCCAAACGTTTGATCAAAGTTATATGAACATGTCTTAAATATTTAAACAGAACTTTTATTTTGTAAAGCAGAGGATCATGGTCTTCTGGACGCTGTTGAGTGACGGCCGTGACCTCAAGCATTAAACTCACGGCTGTCCATGACACTAAAACGAATTATCTTTTTGCAGACGGCATTTTGAGGCGTTATGAAATGGGCAGAATGCTTGGTGAGGGATCGTTCGGCTCTGTCTATGAAGCCAAACGCTTGAAGGACGGCCTTCAGGTATCCACATTTTCTCACAATATTTAGCCAACAAATTCTTTTGTCTCACTATTTCCATTTCAAGTCTTTTTGTGGATATTTTCCCATTATTTACTGCATTTGACGTTAGAAATGTAACGTTGTTTTTTCGGTTGATCAGGTGGCAGTGAAAATTGCCAGAAAGCCGGAGAACATGAAATACATCAACATTGTAAGTCGGCTACACTCACTGTGTGTTTTTGAAATGAAAGTATGTAAACATAATGACCTTCATATAACAATGATCTTTGTTCCAGCCTGGTCATCCCTCACCAGTCCCATTAGAGGTCGGCCTATTAACCCTTGCTAACACCGGCTACAAAGTCTCCGAGATCATCAAGCTGCTGGACTGGCAGGACCAGCCTGACCGATACATAATGGTCTTGGAGCGTCCCGCACCCTGTACAGATCTGTGGGAGTTCTGGAACGATCACGATGGAATCCTACATGAGGACACAGCGCGGGTTATTATGGCTCAGGCAACATTGGCGGCTCAGATGTGCTGTCGCCGTGGAGTGTTCCACCGGGATATTAAGCTGGAGAACCTGCTGATCAACACAGAAACTCTTGAGGTCAAACTCATCGACTTCGGGTGCGGGGATCTCCTGCAGGACTATGGCTATGAAAGATTCCGTGGTATGAATTCTCAATCAAACCTGTAGTTTTGGGACTTCAGTTCTAGTGACTGGTTCAGTCGGTGTCATAGAAACCATATCTCACATTTGATTTTTTAAATGAAACACACCAGATGTTTTGATCACATGCTCTGGTATTTCATGCTCTGGTACTTACCCATCAGACAACTCTTCTTCCTGCAGGCACTCTCGACTACCGCCCGCCTGAGTCATGCACAGAGGGCAAGTACCACGGCAAACCAGCGACTGTGTGGTCTCTGGGAGTGGTCTTATTCCTGCTGGTGTGTGGACGCCATCCAGAAGCACGAGACAGGCGAATGATCGAAGACGACGTCTGGTCTAAGCCGTTCTTGTCCAACGGTAAGGTGTCGTTCATCACAACAAAGAACAACAACTGTCATTTAAATCATACAAAACAAAGACATTATGAGAAAGTTACACCAAAAGATAGATATTGGACAATACAAGCATTTTTTCAGGTTTTCTGAGCGTACTTTATAGAATAGTGGAATCTTACAGTTTAACACACAGACAGCCGGTGTAAAGTTGAAGGTAATAATCGGACTTGCTTCTACCGCTCTCCACAGAATGCTGCCTCCTGATCCGATCCCTCCTTAAGGAAAGCCCAAGACAACGCATTTATTTGAGGAAAATCCTTCGGCATGAATGGTTTAAGGTAATGAGCCTAAGATCAGCTACTAATGATTTAGAACATTATATTCACTTTTCATTTGAAAGATTTTACAAATGTTTTCTTCTGATTGTAATCTATGACTGTAACCTTTTTTGTTTGTTTGTTTGGGGTCCCAGAATAAGCCATGAAGAGGAGTGTGAGGATTGGTCTCTTAGTTCCTGTGAAAGCTGCTCTCCACAGATCCTGCGCTGGATCCAGAGTTTCAGTCTTTGGATGTTTTATATATATTTTTTAACCTTTTGTACTTTTGTACTGAATTGTTAAATAGACTAAAATAGACTAAAGACGCATTTATTTAGCCAGGCATTCATATAATTTTTTTTATTTGCTATCTAACAGTTACTGTAAATTTGGCCTCTAGTTCATAAACACCAGAGGGGAACTGGCCCCCGACTGAGTCTGGGTTCTTCCAAGGTTTATTTTTTTCTCCATCGGGTCACTTGATGGAGTTTTTCGGTTCCTTGCCACTGTTGCCTTTGGCTTGCTCAGTTGGGGATATTCAAATTAAATGACCCATCATACCAGTGATCAGCTCCAAACTTGATTGTCTGTTTTTCCAGTAATAAACAAACACTGTTAAGTTGTTTTGATTGATACTGTGAGGCAGTTTTGATACAATATTGTGAAAAGCGCTATATAAATGTTTGACTTGACTATTCCACACACTTTGTATTCTTGTATAATGTATTCTTGTATAATGGCTGTTATTGTTCATTAACTATTATTGTTCAGTAAATAATTTTTTGTAACAATAATATATTGGCGTACCTGATTTTGAGAGATGGTGTGTGTGTTCAACTGCTTAACACTGTGATTTCTATCAGGATATGGGGAGACTTTCAACCCACATAATAAAAAAATAAATTGTATACTGTCACCTATTGCACCTCAGCATTTTCCACACACTTTTATCTTTATATGGAAACGGTATCCTCTATCCACCTCATTTTTATTTTTAAAAAAACATTAATGCCAAGGTATCAAAAATACAAGTACATAGCAAAAATGTAAAAGTAACATAATAAAATCTATAATTTATACAAATATACATGGGCCTATACATAGAGGTTTCATATAGCATATATATACATGTAAAAACAAGAAAAACAGAACAGAAAACTTTAATGAAATGAATCAAAAAGTTGAAACAATTCTGAGCTTTAAGATTCTCAGATGATGAAATATTTTGGATGTACTGTTGGACCTCTCTCCTAAAAACAGTGAATAAAGGATTTTGAAGAGAGAATTTAATAGCAATAATAGAATAATAATAAAGTATTCATTCGTTTGAGCTTTTTGCATATTAAAAAAGACAAACATTAACGTTACATGAAACGCGGAAGAACATTGGAGTTAATTCGTCCCAAAATTGGTCTCAAAATTGTTGCGTGCGAGGACAATCCCAGAAGATGTGAGGAGCAGTTTCATCGGGGCACCACAGAAAGAACAACGTGTGTCAATATCTAACTTAAAGGGTTAGTTCACCCAAAAATGAAAATTATGTCATTAATGACTCACCCTCGTATCGTTCCAAGCCCGTAATACCTCCCTTCATCTTCGGAGCACAGTTTAAGATATTTTACATTTACTCTGCGACTGCGAGCTTTCTGTTCCTCTATAGGGATCTTCACCCGTGACGTCACGACGCGGTTACATGTGCTCTGGTTGGCAGAAAAGTAATGGCCGTATGCCGCACAGTATTATAAAGTCATAATTTAACCCAAAGATTGGGTACTGTACAGTCAGTGTATCATCTGTGTACACACCCTTATAGATTAAGGGCAAATTATTGTATTTTCTTTGATACATTTTTACGTATATGTTGACCAATGTTATAAATCAGAGGTAAGATCATTTTGATTCAAAATATAGCCCATGGACAAATTGCACCTCTATTTTACTCTAGTTGTAACAAATTTACCAGTTATCCAGTTAACACAAGTAATATTCGTAATTATGACTTATAGGCATCTAAAGATTTGTACGCCTTCATTGACTCTCTGATAAGCATAGATGGCGTGTCGATGAGATACAGGTAGATGTCGCCGAATGTCAAATCTGGCCATGTGTTAGGACTTTTGTTCCAATTCTCACTCAGGTGATATGGATCAGGCATAGAGCATGAACCCTGGTTATATAAAAGCTTTACCTTATATCTCCTTTTAGCTTTTTCTTACAAAGAATTATAATTTTGCTGACAGAACACATAGACTGCTGCATATGTTTTGGTTCTTTTTGCCAACCAGTTCGCGCCCACGCCCATTTCGTGACGTCACATATGACGCTGGCGAACATCCCTATTGAAAATGTAACTGTTATGTACCTTATATGTCCATGTCCATAAAGACAATAAAGCCATCATCAAAGTAACAGTCCATGTGACATGAGTGGGTTAGTTCGAATTTTCTGAAGCATCGAAAATACTTTTTGGTCCAAACATAGCAAAAACAACGACTTTATTCAGCATTGTATTCTCTTCCGGTTCTGTTGTGGATCTGCGTTCAGTGACGTGGGTAACTAGCCCTCCACCTGCAGTCCGCACGTAAACACAATCACGTGATTGCAAACCACCTATATGATCGGGTAACTAGACGTAAGACGCGACGTGAGACGCGGCTGACGAGTGTCTCGTGCGTCGGAGCTTCATTCACAGTCTGAGGGAGATGCACGCTGCACAAAACAATCTTCGCAAACATGTCTAAGGATTTGCACACAGAGGAAGACTTGCATTTTTTTATTTTTTTGCCCATATTTATTTGAACCCGAATACACGGACGCACCTGACACACGTCAGCAGCGTCACTGAACGCAGACCGCAACAGAACCGGAAGACAATACGGCTGAATAAAGTCGTTGTTTTTGCTATGTTTGGAACAAAAAGTATTTTCGATGCTTCAAAAAATTCGAACTAACCCACTCATGTCACATGGACTACTTTGATAATGTCTGTATTGCCTTTTAAGGTACATACATTTTCAATGGAGGGACAGAAAGCTCGCAGACTAAATGTAAAATATCTTAAACTGTGTTCCGAAGATGAACGGAGGTCTTACAGGCTTGGAACGACATGAGGGTGAGTCATTAATGACATCATTTTCATTTTTGGGTGAACTTACCCTTTAAACTTTTTCAAAAAAGCTTTGGCAGGGTTAAATTTGTGTAATCATTTTAATGAAATGTCTTTCAAAGTCCATATGGTCAATAAAATTCATCCAATATGACGCCACATATAGAGTTGTTACAAGCTGCTTTTTAAAAGAGAGATATAATTCTAGAATTACGTGATGAAGGATGTGACAACGCACCGTTTTCCTACTGGGAGTTCAAATGGGGTTTTATCTGTGACCGTTATGATATAGAATTTGAATGTGATTTTATGATTATTTTGCTCTGTCCCTACAGCACTGTGGTCAACTGTGGTTGTATTAATGTGTGTGTAGCCTACTCTATAGTGTAGGGTTCTGTATTAACTGATCAGGTTGAATGGGCACAGTAACATTATATAGTTAACGTCTAAGCTCGTATAAGGAGGATTTGAGACAGCAGTTTCACTACAACTTGTGAAATTAAAAAAATGAAAATGCACTGAATTGGTACCAGTTCGAAGTTTATAAATCTACAATCAATAGAACTAAGCAGGCCTGCTTCATATGACAAATAAAACAAATGGTCACCCAACCACAATTAAGAAAGTCCTTGTGTTGTTATAAGTCTGATCCTTCCACAAAAGAAATATTGAAGTAAGAAAAAAAAAATAGAAGCAGAAGTAAACATGTGATAGAAGAAAGATTTACTAGCCGGGTAGTTTTAAACTCAGTTTCACTGGAAGTAGACTTTCCGAAGTGTATGGTGTGTATTGTAACTGGCAAGCAGCTTCCGCCCTGCATTCAATGACTGTCCTGCAGATCCTCCAAGCCGATCTCCTCCGAGGGACGAGAAAGGCCGGGACCCAGCTGTATGGCAAGCCATTTTAACATTTAACAGCTAGACTGGATATGTGTTACAGATATCTGTAATTCAGTTTTGCCTAGTCATAAAGAACATTTCAGATATCCGCAACTACATTCTTCCTATCCATAATTGTCATTTCTTATATCCACAAACAAGTTCTTCCTAGGACAAATGACATCACTTTTGCCATTCATTTGTATGGGGTTTAATTACAGATATCTACAATTCGGTTGGAGATGTCCACTATGTGAATTACGGATATCTGCAACTCAGTTGTAGATATCTGTAAATCCAGTTTGAGATATCTACAATTTGATTCTGACTAGTCATAACTCCAGTTCAAGATATCTTTAATTAAACTCAATTCAAGATATCTACATGTTACATTTCAGATATCTTGAATTAAGTTTTGACTAGGCGAAATTACATTGTAGATATGTGTAACTGGAATTATGACTAGTCAAAATAACTTTGTAGATATCTCAAACTGGAGTTAGGGATAGTCATAATTGAATTGTAGATATCTATTATCAAGGTATAGGAACTGAAATTTGATTAGAGATATCTGAAATTTGAGAAATCTGTAACTTTCCTTTTGCCTAGTCAAAATGTAATTGCAGATATCTTGAATTGGAGTTTTGACTATAGGCGAAATGACGTTGCAGATATCTGTATGCAAATTAGGCCCGCATCACACTTTAGGCGGGAACAGAGCATGTTTTTAATTA
>JAQIUQ010001965.1:12500-246241 GCA_030378365.1 Hybognathus amarus | reverse complement strand
TGATATACTTCGTTCAGTTACGTATTGCTTAATGTCTGGATGTTTTCGATGTATCAGACCAGACCAGATGAGAAGGCTGCAGAGATCTACAGTTTTCCTGCTGCTACCTGTATAAAAGTTCTTGTATAAAGTCAGAACGGTTAAAGGTGTTTTTGGAGAGAGGAGGCTGTGTACAAACAGGTGGCAGTTACAGCCCTATGTCTTGTTTGAGGTAGAGTCATTACAAACAAAAATGTACTGCCGTGCTATCCAGATGGGCAGCGTTGCTGGGTTGTTAGTTGTTTTTTCTTCTTTCTTTTTTTTGGCAGATGAAAAACAGCAATTTGAAAAACAATATACTGTATATTTGCCCTAATTTTACAACAATGATCTTCACAAGGAAAGAGTTACTGTTATTTATTAACCCAATTCCTTGGTTTTCAAGAAATGAAGAAAGAAAATCCAGCCCACATGAACTTTGCCATCAGACAAGACCTGGTGAAAAGAATGTGCAGTTAGTAAGTAAAAGAAAAAAATAAATGAATGGGTGGGAAAAAAACCTCAGGAGCAAATACATGGCAAAGTGAGATGACCTGCCTGCTGTTTATTAACCATGTCTCAGTCTTAAAGGGACAGTCCACCCAGAAAATGAACAGTGTCATCATTTACTTTCTCATGCTCATTCCAAACCTGTATGGCTGTACTTTTTTTCTGTGGAAAGAAAAAAAATGTTTCATAAAAGAAAGTCATACAGGTTTGGAACAACATGAGGATGAGTAAATGAAGGTTATATTTTGGGTGGATTATCCCCTTTAATAACATCATGGGACAATAAGTAACTGCTACTTCTTTAGTCTCCTGCTCAACGACGTCTTGTCTGTAGATTTCACAATCTTCCTTACAGGCAAGTTAATATTTTGTATACATTAATCGTCTTGACTAATGTCAAGCATCGTTCCTTGACTTAACCAAAGCATTGATGGTGGAATGTCTGATTTGGTCCCATGTGTGTCATTGTTGAAGATAACAATTATTCAGTCTGTATGAAAAAAAAACATGTGAAAGATCTATAAGACTTGTATGCAGTTTGCTGGTTTATAAGAACTTAAAGAAATTTCGGATCATTTTAAATGTTTCTGATTGTTGTGCTATTGCTTAGCCTACCAAGAGATCTTTTACACACATTCACATAAATGAGAGGACAAGGAAGGACGCTCACGGAGCATAAAAGGAGAGGATTGGGACTAGATTACTCACAGTTCACAGTGATATCAACTGCAGCCAGTGGAGGAAACCTGGAAGGAGAATCTAATATTACATTAACAGTGCAAAACAAACAAACTCTCTCACTCTCTATCTGTCTCACTCACTCAGATCAATTGAAAGCATCTCAGGTAGACATTGACAAAGCAACACTGCAATCAACTTCTACTTGGATCAAGGTCCAAGGACATGAGGAGCAGACAGACAGAGGTAGCATCTGTAAGACGGGCTCACTGTGGCTTCCCCAGCAAGTTGGACAGGAAGCTCGGACCCCCTGGTTTCGAGTTCTGACCTCTCCTGCCCACCTCCCAAAGGATCCGACTGGTTCAGCTTGGACTGATCCAACATCTCAAAGTCCTCTCCATCAAAGTCCAGGTCTGTGTCCAGCTCCGAGCTCGACTGCTTTCTGAATCCCCTCGGAGGTGCTCCTGGCCGTGGGCCGCTGCTCTCCGAGAGGACCCTCCGGTGGCCGGGGCTGCATGGCTCCTGCCGATGGCTGCCTGGATCATGTTGCTGGCGACTGAGCCCCTGCCAGGTTACTAGCAAGGTCAGAGGTCAGTATTTAGGGAGCCTCAGGGAGATCTCGGGTCGAGGTCTTCCTGATCAGAGTCCATCTGGGTGTCCAGATCCAACAGGGCAGAGGTAGTCAGAGCCGCGAGGGCCGGAGAACGCGGCCGAGTTGAGAGCTTGGGCAGCCCGAAGTCTGGCATCATCATCGTCGTCCATCAGGGTGGCATCTGGGTTGATGGAGGGAAAGTCTGGAAGCCCACAGGCAAATGATTCCTCTGGATCACTGTGCCTGTCTAAATCTATTCAGTGAATGAACAAAGATGATACACGGTGTCAATGACGGGACACTAATTTTTATCCCCATTTACTAATTAACTCGAAAATATACACCTCATTTAAAAGTTTGGTGCTGGTAAGATATTTAAATGTTTCTGAAAGAAGTCTCTTCTGCTCACCAAGGAGACATTCTTGATCAAAAATACAGTAAAAACAGTAATATTGTGACATATTATTACAAATTCAAAATAGCTTTTCTATTCGAATAGCATTTTAAAATGTAATTTATTTTCAGTGATGCAAAAATGACTCTAGTCATATCATTACTCTAGTCACATGACCCATCAGAAATCATTCTATGCTGATTTGCTGCTCAGAAACATTTCTTATATTGAAAACAGTTGTGCTGTGTGTGTATGTGTGTGTATATATATATATATATATATATATGGGCTGTCAAACGATTCGTGCATTTATCGCATCCAAAATAAAAGTTTGTGTTTACATAATATAGTGGGTGCACTGTGTATAATTATCTGTGTGTATATATATATATATATATATATATATATATATATATATATATATATATAAAAATAAACACACATGCTGTATATATTCAGAAATATTTCCATGTATTTACTGTATATAGATTTATATATAATTATTTTATATATAAATGTTTTTTCTAAATATACATGTGTGAATATGCATAAATAAATATGCATGTGTGTGTTATTCATAGAAATACAAAATAATCATACACAGTGCACCCACATATATTATGTAGACAGAACTTTTATTTTGGATGCGATTAATCGTTTGACAGCCCTAAAACGGTCAGTTTAAACTATTTAAACGGTCCCTAAAATTTTAACAGTATTATATTACAAGATGGAATTTGCATACATACAATAACTTTAATATTCAGATTAAAGATCTAGAAAGATTAAACATACAAATATATTTACACTTTAAAAATAATGATTATGATTAGATGTGTAAACTCACATGTGTTCTTTTTACTTGATGGTTGCACCACAAGAATCGTTAAACTAAAACTTTTTTTTTTTTTTAATGGTAAAAGGTTTTTTAAAGACCTTCATTAAAACAAAGAGAAGAATTTCTAAGAACTTTCTTTATTCTAGACACTCTAATATGTCATTGACCCGTTCCATATAGAGAGAATGAGAAGAGAGTTAAAGAGTAAAAGAGCTCAGTGTCTCACCCTCCTGAGCCCTCTGTGAGAGGCGTTTGACCCCTGGAGAGGTTAAAGGTGCCGTTATCCATGCTACAGACATCTCTGCATCCGAGTGCTCAGAGTCAGTCAGTGCCAGTTCCTTAGCAACCAATGCTTCATCAAACTACAGGTGCGGAATATTTAGAGAAGTATGAGCTTATTAAAAAAACAATATCTTCCAACTTGCTTTTTACTATCATGAACCTCTATGGATATTCGAATCTCATGACCATGCAGCTGCTTTAAATCCCCATGTGATAAATAACCCCTGTATCTGGGCCTCACCGTTGGGCAGAAAGCAGCCAGTTCCTCTTCGCTGTCACTAGCATCATCTGAGGTCCTCTCCTGATGGGCTTTCGAAGAACTGCAAACACAGGAAGGTTTATCAAAACTTTTGTCTGCCACTATATGCAACGAAAAAGATAATCATTAAAAAACGAATGTTTTGCATTCAATTTATAAAAAAAGAGCATCAGCTAAACAGCACTTCGGAAAAAATGCATTGAGTGACGAGGTGTCAACAGGCCCTACGGACTCAGTAGACAATCCAGTCCTTAAAATACAGACTCTAAAAAGGCAGGAACTGTTCTCAGCATGACCATCAGTCCTCACCTAGTTAGATCTGCCATGTACTTACATGGGTCTTCTATGGGCTTTAACATCATGTATCCTTTGGCGCTGAAGTCCAGCCACTGCAGGGCTGGCTCCAGCTTCAAACATCCACGCTGCCATAGCCGATAATACAATGCCAGTGGGCACAGCAACACACCCAGCACTGAGGGAGACAGAGAAAATATTTAAGTAAATATTTTGCAGTTGTTAAGGCACTGGAGAAGATAAGTAAACCCTGAAGGATTTCTGCAACTCACAAGCCACGTATGAGAGCACCAAGTCCAGGGATGTAGCGCCCCACCATGGCCACTAAGGTGAACAGGCCACAAAACAGCATACAAAACTGCAAGAGAATGGAGTTTTAGGATTTGATAAACATTTTGAATTAAAACAAAAGCCTTTGTAATTACAATTTATTATAAATTAACCTTCAAATGGTCTTTGTTTCCTGTTTACACTTCTGGGCTTCAGGGTCTATATGACCCCAACAATTGATTGAGTAATTGTAAAAAAAAGGAAAAAATAAATAAATAAATTAATTAATAATAATAATAATAATATATATATATATATATATATATATATATATATATATATACACACACACATTTTGAATCATACAAATAATATATATATATTTTTTATCTATTCATTAATGCTGTGTTTTTGGAGATATAAAGTACTTTTGTATCCATATACCACACAATTCCTCAACTACACCATTAGCTTGCAAAATAAAATGAAATATTATTTTTTATGATACATTGCACTAGGCACTGAGGCCCTCATTTCTGTATAAAAATTTTCAGATTTATGCCGGATTTTTTTTTTTTTGACACATGAAGAAAATAAATCAAATTGGGGGTCAAATTGACCCCGAAGACCAGAAGTGTAAAACATTTTTTTTTCATACCTTCAGAACAACCGAATCAAGCCCAGTTTTGTGTGTGTGTGTGTGTGTATAGATAGATAATGTATGAAAAGCCACAAAATCTCATTCCACTGAGATAAAGGGAACCTTTTTTTATATTAAGTAAAAGTCGAATTGGGGTCTTATAGACCCCATGAACCGATTGAGGGTTAATCATTAGTCATTAATTTATCATTAGTCATGAAAGCAATAATACTAATTATAGGCTTTATATGGCATGTAAAAACAAAATACATTGTGGTTGGTCACTTTACATGTTTCCATGCTCAAAAAGTCTCTTCCTGTTAAGTGGGCAGTTATTATCCAGAGTAAGCTGCAAACTGGACCACACGCCCACTGTCTGCTCCACAAGACTATAGACTTGATAATGTCTATACAATTTTAACAGTGATCTGTCACAATATATTGCTATACAAACATGCATCTATATATTATATTGTGGATAGTGACAACAATCTGTATTGTGTACAGTATATATTAATTGCTGTTTGAGGAGAGAAAACTCAAGTTTACAGAGTTTTACTGTCAGTACTACATTAAACTACTATATACATAATGTTGAATATTATGTATAATAATGCAATGGGGGAATATTTGAGGCTCCTGATAATGTCAGTTACCAGTAAAAAGTGACCTACATTATTTTAAATATATCTAGCCAGTGACAGAGTGCAAGCATATTCATCTAAAATAACTCTATTTTAGAATCCTAATTTTTTTTTTTAATTTGGTGTCACCGTTGTCCTGTGCATTGGGTTAGCAGCACCAAGTCCAAACCTATTCATTTCCATCCCCAATGTAATACCAAATTTAGCATTTAAATCAACAGTACATTTTTTGTTAACCTTTTACCATATGTCTTGGATTATTGCAACAATATCGTATTGTGAGTTCAGTATCGTGATATGTATCGAATTGTGACATTAGAGTATCGTTACACCCCTACTTAACAGTGTTGCTAGTTTGGGAACAATCTCACCTTCCCTGGATTTTGCCGTTTAAACTGCACAATATCCGTAGCACAGGAAGACCCTGTAACCCAAATCTCAGCCAGGTGGTGGCATAATTCAGGGACACTCAAAGTCCCAGGTTGCACCAGACCCCAGCTGTAAGCCAATCAGAAAAGAGAATTAAACTATTTTGTATCAAACACCACAAAACAACCTCAAAGAGTAAACAAACACGCCAGACATTACCTTTCATTCTCACTCTCATCTTGTCTTTTAACTGCAAGAAATCAAAAACAATTTTAGACGCATTTGTGACTGTTAGAAGGCTCAGTTATTCGTTTTTAAACAAACTTAATTACATTTACCTCTGATCTTAGGCCAGATCTTATTCCTCCATGTGTCGACACAAACTCCCAGGGCCAGACCTGATGCCAGCAGAAAGAGCAACCTCAAAGAGCTCAGAGCAAAAAACCTAAGAAAATAATTACAAAAAAGTAAACACTTTATTCTGAAACACTACCTCTGGTGTTGACTCTCTAACCAAAACCTTGTGATGACATCTGTCATGCATTTATCATACTTAATGCATGAGGAAAGCTTTGTTCCACAGGTGTTTCCGGCCCCAGTGTCTTTCCTGTGCAAATCTCAGAGACAGCATGTGCTGCATGTGCAGTTGTGATTTCTGACAGTTTCACAGCAGCATGGCTAAATACGGCTATGTATGTGCAACATTACTTGACCAAAAGGTGAGCAAGCGCTGAGACCAGGCTGAATCCTACTGATCTCTCGGTGTGAAATAAGACAGCTAATGCTGTTTGATGACTACATAAAACAACAACACCACATGACCTGTCAAAAGCATTACAACCAAGGGCGGTGAGATGGTGGCGATTCTTTATTTCTGAATGGACTGGAATCTAGGTGGAATATGATTTGTAAATGGAAAGATCTAACCAAGTCCTAATATTAAAAAAGAAATAAGGCAGATAATATCAGTTTAGTGAATGAAAGAAAAACTAATGTCTTTCATCATAGAAAAAGTATATAATACACCTTTTACCCCCAGATAATAATCAGGTCAGTGCATTCAGAATCAGATTACAATTCTTCCAGGATAAATAAATACCTCTACAGGAAAAGAAATACCACAAGCAGTGTTTCTCTGCTGCTCACTGAGGCAAATAAAAGGAGATAATAAGATCAGGGGGAATATTCCTCTGATGGAGAGGGTGACTGCACTAAGTGAATGAAGACTGCATGCCTAAACAGTGAAGAAAAAGAGAGGGACATCCAACCTATAACAATATTGTCTTTCCTGCACAGCTTTCCTTCCTGAAGCATTTCAGATTTATTGGGCGTTCTTTATAGCATTTAGTCAACAAGAAATATCATTCACAGCCCATTTTACTTCTTTACTGTCACTATGTCAATTTAATCAAGACTGATCTGGATCTGTGAAAACTGGAGTTCAAATATGGAGATGTTTGCATAACAAATGCTTAAACAGCTATTTGGCTATTGTTTAACATTATCATTATTATAATCAGCGGAAAAGGGTAATGGTAATTTAAGAGGAAAAGCGTGTTATTAAAAAGACAAACTTTTCCCTGTAATAAAATGCACAGATGAATCACTAATAATAAGACCAGGATAGTTATTAAGAAAATACCATAAGGTCCATTTTGAATTGTTATTGATTTTAGAAGCACAAATGCTTCAGTGTGTGTACACACAGCACATGGCTTCCTATGTAACAGTGATTTCACAAAGTACAACATGTTCCTAGATCATCATCTTTGTTGATCCCACAGATCCTGGTGGAACAACATTACAATCAACCCATCAACCAAGTTTACAGTCTGGGATAAGTTTAGGATTACAACCAGGGTTAGACGCTTCTATATTAGGGTTATTCACTTATCATTTCCTTCTGATTTTAGGATAGAGTTAAGTTTAGGGGTAGTGTTAAAACTACATTGGACAGGAATGTTGTTCCAGGATCAACAAAACATGTTGATCCAGGAACGTCTTACTTGGTAAAAAGTGCTTAAAGTAATAATAATAATATTATATATATGTGTGTGTGTGTGTGTGTGTGTGTGTGTGTGTGTGTGTGTGTGTGTGTGTGTGTGTGTGTGTGTGTGTGTGTGTGTGTGTGTGTGTGTGTGTGTGTGTGTGTGTGTGTGTGTGTGTGTGTGTGTGTGTGTGTGTGTATGCATGCGTATCTGTCATGGTGCTATGCAGTTATCTACTATCTGCAATAATAATTGACAGTGGGAGGTAGAAGACAAGCTATATTCAACAGGCAACATATATAGGACACAGTACTACTTTTTAATATATTTTTTAAAAAACCGTGCAAACATGTCTGTGCTCAACGTGCATTAGTAAAAGTAGTCAAACATGGCAAAGGTTCTGTGTGAATCACAAATTTACACACAGCATTGTGTTTACAGTAGCACCACAACAGCCAGTCTAAATATAGGCACCAAGACAGAGAATGACACTCAGCCTGACCATCTGTTACTTATCTTAAATAAAGGGGGAAACGTCTGGAACAAGTAAGACACGTATGCATCCAGATAAAAAAGAAAGGCTTATACAAGATCCTCAAAATGTTCATGAATAATGTAAACGTTTCAACTGAAAGCACAGGGTTGTAAACAGAGCCCAAGTACAGATAACTTAAATCCATGGAGCTAAAGCTCATCCACTCACCAGAACATGACGTTGGCGGCCGTGTACAATCAGGACGCTGTGAAAGGGTCTCTCCCACAACAATACAGACTGCAGATAGGTGAGCGTGCGCTCGTGCGGTCCCAGCCGCTCAAGCAGCGTTGATTTCACCGCCCGGAGCTGCTCGAGCCTCTCGCCGGAGCACGAGCCGCTCCGGAGGCCGACGCTGGCGGAGGAGCGCAGCTTCATCGAGCAACCGCTGCTTTCAGTCGCGTCTTCCGCTGCTCCACCCGTATGAGACATACTCGCGTGTTTTAAACACGTGACGGCAAGAACGCCAACAAAATATACTTTACGTTAATGCTTAGAAATAAAACCCGAGCTGGAGATCGCGAGCTAGCTTAGCCGGAAGCCGCTCAGGACTGAGCAAGTGCAGGTAGACCTCGTGTTTTCAAGAGGCTGCCGCCGTTCATACGGAACAAACGTGAAACAAAACCCATTATTCGGTCTAATTTGCTATATTAATACTTGTATGGGTCAGCTCGGGTCTTATTTAACCGTGTCACCGCGTGCAGCTGTCATGTCCAGTCGTTGTTTTTGTCGCGGGAGCAACAGAGAGAGGGAGCGGTATGGAGGACGGGCTTGATCTGGCCAATGGCATCAGGATTATTACAGTCAGAGCGAGAAGCACCTGGCTGCAGCCTGCAGATTTGGGCCGGGGTGCACATGGGGCGGGGGTACACGTGTAGCCCCGCCCACAATGCTTCTCATTGGTTAGGGGCAAAGTGATGACGTCGATCGAGGTGGAGCCGCGCCCGTGAACTGATGACGTCGCTTTCTAGCTTGTTTACAATTTTTAATTCTGAAGTGGCGTTTAGTGTGATGATACAATGAAGTGGTATAACAATAAGATTGTGTAACTTTACTCACCATATCACACAAATAACCAGGGCAGCGTTTCCCAAAAGCATCGTAGGCCTGTGTGTGTGTGCGTGCGTGCGGGCGTATGTATATTAGTGTGGTTTTGGTGGGATTAGGAGGATATTAGTGTTAAAAATGAACCAGAAGAAAAACATGATTTAAGAGTTAATAGTAACAATATACAAAGTTATATTGTAAGACTTTTTTTCTATAAATAAATTGATTAAATGTAAACTATTTTGTAATTAATAAGATTGCATTTATTTCATTGAACATGTAAAAATTATGCTTATTCTTATGCTCTATACTTCATTCTCTTTGCTTATCCTTGGCATTGTCATCATCATTTATATTCCCTGGGTACCACTTTTGCTATTTTACTTTATATATATTTTGGTGTTTGCTGATAATTATTCTCTAACACATTCTCTAGTCCTCCATCTCTCTCACCTATTTTTTTTTTTTTTGTTTGTTTACTTTATAAATCCAAGGATTTTAAGAGCCATTCCCCCCTGCAAAAATGTACACAACTGTGAGGGGGTATGAGCAGTAGTAGGTGCCCATTCTGCCAGTACACCAGCATGCCATGCGGCTGATGTATTACCACATCAAAAATAATTTTCTATCCTATCCTAATCTATTCATCTCTGTGTGCCTATCTATCTCTACCTATCTGTCATATCCATACATCTGTCTGTGCTTGATAAACTATATTGCCCTCAAAACTTTTAGGATCGGCTTGCTCAAGCCAAATTAAAGTTTTTATTAAGAGTTTATATTCTTCATAAACAATTAAGGTACTTAGTTACTACAGACAAAGCCAATAACACTCAAGTGTATCTTGTCTAACATTTTCCTATATAATATGTTTAACATGTATAAAAAAGAAATTCCTTGTATGACTCAGTCTGTACTGATAATGCCATTCTTCAAAATGATTCAATATTGTTTGTTCTGTATTTTATCTAAATTAGGTGTTGTGAACTGGAGTGCAAGAGTTCCAGGTGCCCTCGTTGACTGTGTTTGCACTGTACTGAAATACACAAGGACTGCCCACCTGGGTGTGTAGGTGATGGCAGAAGGGGAGTCCTGCGTGCATTTCTTCCGTGAAGGAGGTTGAGGGCTAGTTTTTTCAATGATGGAGGGGAATTTCAGGCTGAGTGGATTGTGTGAGAGTGTACGCGTGTTTGTGTTTGTGTGTGTGTGTGTGTGTGTGTGTGTGTGTGTGTGTGTGTATTTGTGTGTAGGTGATTATCTGAATATCTCTTTACACAATTTTTCAAACTTGTTTTGAAATAAAAGTTATCACTGGTATGAGTTTGGTTTTTTGGAGTTGGCATGCATAATATGGTTTGCAGAGATTGACAATGTACTGTATATAGTTATTTTAACTTCAAACTTTATTGGCATACATTTTTTATAATAACCTATATAATGCACAAAAATAAACAAGAACTATTGTTACAAGGAATATTGTTACAGTTACAATAAACAAGGAATGCTTAAAATAAGAAATATATTTAGGTGCCATTAATGTTTACAGTTATTTTGTTATTTACATGGTGACAGTGCAATAGAATGTGAAAAACATTTAAAATACTACAAAAATATTACACAATACTCTGTAATTCCTTATACGCTGAACTTGGATCAGGCATAGTTAAAACGATGGATATGTGCTCTACTCCTTTTTCCTGCTTTCATTATTACTTTAAAGATTTGTAATACCTAATAATTTTATTAAAAGTATTATTTCAAATTTGCGCATACGTTTTGAAGCATCAACATCATTACTGTACCACTTAACGCAAATACGATGCAGGTGCTTTCAGCGTGGTGTATATATATATATATATATATATATATGTATATATATATATATATATCACAAAAAAAACTTATATATCACCTTTATCACCTCCCATATACACACACATACACATATATATATATATATATATATATATATATATATATATATATATATATATATATATGCATAGACCATTTCACAAGATGTAAACAACACTGGTCCAGAAACACTTCCTGTTTCAGTTTGTAACAATTTTTTCTTTATTTCACATGTAAAGAAAACATCTTAAAGATGTTTGTTTAACTTTTTGATTCAGTTTTAAATGTTCTGTTGGTTGTATTTTATCCCAGCTTTTACGTAGTGTTAAAAAACTGAAACAGGAAGAGCTTCTGGACCTGTGTTGTTTACAGCTTGTGAAATGGTCTATAGGCTACATACATAGAGAGGCTTCTTCATGAACCACAGGGATTTGTAATGGGCTACAATGCAAATTTTCTCTTAAAGACAGTAAATAGTGACTGTTTTTAAACATTTATATTTGTGGATGAAAAATGTACCCAAGACAATTAAAGTGTTTAAAAGCATTTCATAGTTTTTGTCTTTCATTATAATTCCTAATGTGATGTTATCTCTAGACTGGAGATAAGGCTCAACCCAATCATACATGTCACACCAGAATGTGTTGCTGTGAGAGCAGGAGAAAAACAAATGATCCATGGTCTCTATGTTCTAATCACAGAATATACAGTTAGCTCTAAGTTAAATCTACGTGAGAGGTTTCAGCGCGATTTAGCGCGTGAGTTTTTCAACCTCATTTCCTGTTTACCGTGCATGGCGTCGACTGCTGTGCCACTAACCAATGAGAAGCGTTTTGGGCGGGACTGCACATGCAGCCCCGCCCTAGTGCGGCCCCGCCTCGATCGACGTCATCACTTTGTCACTAACCAATGAGAATTGTTATGGGCGGAGCTAAACGTGTAGCCCCACCCCAGGTGCAGCCCCACCCCGATCTGCAGTTATAAAAGGGTGTCATAAGGGCAGTTTGATTGCAAAATCCACTAATAAATCAAATAGTTGCCATTTGAATTATTGTCATAGTTCAGAAGCTTATAGGCAAAGTTTGTGGTCAAATAAAGTAGGGGATTTCAGGATGGGGAAGATTTTACTGTATACTTTTTGAAATGTTTTTATGATCAGTAATAAAAAATAAAACCCAATATATATTTTATAATATATTTTTTTTAATTGTACATCTTATATCCGAAATTAGAAAATTAGGAAAATAAATTATTTAGTTTTTCTTTGTGAATATTTGTTTCTAGACAAGAGGAAAATTAATATTTAAACCTGGCCTGGATACTAGGCACATTTCCATGATGTTGTTTAATGTAAACCCGTACTACGTCATGTCATGTGTTACGTTCATTATGCTCTCTACGTCTGTTCTTTCTGTTTTCTGTGTATATCTCATATCTATTTTTGGCTCTTTTCGATAAAGAGTGCTTTTGGTACATTTTAACCAATATTGATCCATTCACATCTGCTGGCCTTTACAGAGTGAACGTGTAGCGTGGGCGGAGTCTGCGCATGCGCACTGCTCCTCCGTTAGGCCGTTGCTGTTGGAGCGGGAACACGGCGCACAGAGATTGTGATTGACTGACAGCAGCACATCTCTCCTTTAGTGGTTATACAGCTGAAATAACAGGATAGCATGCCTCGAGAAATCATCACCCTGCAGCTCGGGCAGTGCGGGAATCAGAGTGAGACATTCTCATTACCTTCTGTTTGCTAATAAGATTGCCATCTTCTCTATATAAACAGTTACGTTAGCTAGCAAGCTAACGTTTACGTTATCAGTCTGGGCAGCTTTACAAATACACATTTAATATGACCAGGGGCTTTATATGATATATCAATTTGCGAGAAACCAAGAACTCTTTAATTAATGACTTCTCTTTGTTTTTGTTTGCTAATCAATACTGATAAATATTTCGTGTTGTCAGTTGGAGATAACATACAATTTAAGTGTAACGTTAACTAACTTGGCCAGCTAACGTACTGTGTTTTCCTATGCACATGATTCGAAACTTTGCTTTTTATTATTTACCGTCACGTTTGATAGTTTTAGCTGGAGATACTTACATCGTGTTTATCATTTTACTCATCATTGATTTTGATCATTTGATTTTGCAGTTTTGCTGTTACTTCTAACAAAGATGTGATACAATAGCCATTTAATTATTATTATTCAATCAGCAACATATAATGGCATATGACGAAGCTTGCATCCTGTTTTACAAGTGTGTCTTTATTGTCTCTGTGCAGTTGGTTTTGAGTTTTGGAAGCAGCTTTGTGCAGAGCATGGCATCAGCCCAGAGGGCATCGTGGAGGAGTTCGCCACTGAGGGCACTGACCGGAAAGATGTCTTTTTCTATCAGGTAAGTTACACAAATACAGGCTGATGATGCATTCAGAGCGTGCCAATCATCAGCCACAACCACATTATATCCTAAATCTTATTTATCATTATATATAAATCATGGAGTTGCTATTTACACACTTACAGTATCATTATGGCATCAACCGACATACTGATTGTGACCTTAAAGGGATAGTTTACTTTGAAATACATTTTTGATATGTTTTAGCTTACTTAAAGGGCATCCAAGATGTAGGTGTCTTTGTTTCCACAGAATTTTCATATTTTTATTGTCAAACCGTTCTTGTCTGTCAGTCATATAATGGAGGTTAATGGGGTCCACCCTGAGTCCACCTCAAGGAGCATGCACAGAGAAGTCCAAATAAAACATGATTTAATGACTCGTAAATGTAAGTACTGTACACATTGATGGCCTAAGACACGAAACGAGCGGTTTGTGTGAGAAACGAACAGTATTTATATCGTTTTTAACTAATCACAGCCACGGTGAACCCAGGGTGGACCCTATAATCGCCATTATATGACTGACAGACAAGAACGGTTTAACCAAAAAATATAAAATTTTAAATACTGTGGAAACAAAGACACCTACATCTTGGATGCCCTTGAGGTAAGCTAAAACATATAAAAAATTAATTTCAAAGTGAAAGTTGAATTTCTTTCTTCTGCTGAACGCAAAAGAAGATATTTTGAGAAATGTCGGTAACCAGGCGGTTGATGTGCGCTATTTCCATTTTTGAGTGAAATATCCTTTCAACATTGTTAGTGAGGAGTTCACATAATTTACCACCAGATGGAGCCATGTTCCAATGTTTTCAGCTGTCATCTTTGCAGTCTTTAGGTGGAGGCCTTTAGTTTTCAACATCTGATGGACGACTAATTTGAAATAAATGGCACAGCTCCTAGTTCCATTTGTCAGATTAAGAGATTATTCTAATTAAAGACCTAAATGAGGTATTTAAGTGAAACTGCCGTGAAATTTGAATAAAAGGCTTTTTTTTTATTTTACAGCTCTTCTGATGTGAATTATCACTGATTCACAGATTGTGTGAGTCACAGTATTATAGTAATTTCCTCTATTATTGCCATTGTTATGGACGGTAATGCTAAAGATATTTAGAAAATAACAAAAGCTGCAATTACATTTTCTTTTTACATATTTTTTTAATTAAATTAGAAACAAATAACTTGAAAATCAATCAATATGAAAAAAAATCCAATATCCTAATATAGTGATAAAAAAAATGTTTTATACATGGTACGAATGCACACTTTGAGCTGAATTCACTAAAGTTTGTTGACTTGTATGTTGACTAAAGTGGACTTGTTTAAGAAATAAAAATTGAGAATTTGACATTCTCAATGACATAACATAATAAGAGAAAGTGTGTATATATATATATATATATATCACTCGCTTACCTATGCACACTTTAAGGATAAAATCTACGCAAAGTTTTATACATCTACGCAAAGACTTGTCTTGGCAGGACTGAGGAGATTGGAGCTTTAATCTAAATTTCCATAATGAATAAAAAAAAGTGCAGGAGCTTGTGCTTGCGATTGATTCTGCGAGAGTGAGGGCAGGGCCTTGATTTCGCGGCTTTACTTCCTGGTCCCGAAATCGCTACTGCGCAGACTCAAGTTCCAAGATGTCAGCGGCATATCGGGACACTGGCGGCTTCAGTTCTGACCAATGGAAGAGAGCGAAGGGCGTCGTCAATCTTTTTTTACAGTCTATGGTATAAAGCGGCAGTAGTCAGTTTACTACTGATATCACGCATTGTAAGGTTCTTTTGCAGGCCTAAACTGCACAAGCATCTTGAGTAAACCTGAGCTGCTTCTCATTTCTTAAATTATGCATCGTCATGTCCTTGTATTGAGTATTGAGAAGCACTTATGAAAAATGCTCCTTTTTCTATTGTTTCTCCCCCTTCAGGCGGATGATGAGCACTACATTCCTCGTGCTGTGCTGTTGGACCTGGAGCCCCGTGTTATCCACACCATCCTGAACTCCCCCTACGCCAACCTGTACAACCCGGAGAACATCTACTTGTCGGAGCATGGCGGTGGAGCTGGTAACAACTGGGCCAGTGGCTTCTCTCAGGTACAGTCATGTTAGACATCAGATTATATATTTTATTTATCAAGATTTTAGATTAAACTTATGTTATATTTTAGGTTCTATAACGGTTTATCATTTCTATTTCACGATGTTTAACCATTTTATTTGCTGTTCACATTGTGTAGGGGTGTCCAGTCCTGCTCCTTGAAGGCCACTGTCCAAGTTGGAGCTAAACACTGCGGGACAGTGCCCTTCCAGGACTGAGTTTGGACACCCTGACATAGTGTGATAAATTAATTTTTAAATGAGTACTACTACTGGCTAATAATTCAAAATGATATCAACTACCCATAAATACTGGACAAGCTAAAACAGTAAAACTGTCATATTTGACAACTTTTTAAGGCGTTGTCTTTATAATTGAAATGTTGTCAACATATTTGTTCATTTCAGGGAGAAAAAATCCATGAGGACATCTTTGACATCATTGACAGGGAGGCAGATGGCAGTGACAGTCTTGAGGTATGACTCTCATTTACTGTACACTTCGCTATCTGGAGATTGGGCAATTTAACATACAATTTCAAATGTAGTTAGTGTAGAAATAAATGCAGCAAAAATTAGCTTAAAGTAAATGTTGAAAGTAAGAATGTATTATGAGTGGGTCTGTCCTTCATTAATACTTTTTTTTCTCTGACTTTGGGAATATTTGGTCTTTTAAACAGATTATATTTTTAAACAAAGTAAAACGCTTTCTGATGATCTCCAGATGGTAAAGTGACGTACCATTTGACGTACTTTAATTTTTTTCCATCCCTTTTTTTCTCTCCTCTACCCCTTTTTACAGTGCTCTGTCTACTCTCGTTTAAGCTACATTTGTGTCTGTGTGTGTGTATATATACATATATATATATATATAAATGTTTATGTCAAAGAAGTTATAGAGATTTAAACAAAAGTGCTAATGTTATGCCTTATTTTGCACTCTTAATATACAAGATACAAATGTTCCACCCATTAAAACAACAGACTCGGGCCTCCCTGCGTAATCGGTGTCGTTCAATTTATTACCCACAATTACTGGTGTGTGCGTGTGTGTAACTTGAATGTAAGTGGAGGTTAGGGAGTGGTTTGGAGAATGTTGTTAAAAGTCAGTTAGTTGCATGCACGTTTGTGAAATTATTATATATATATATTTTTTTTTAAAGAAGCAGCTCACCATGTTAATCTATTTAAATACAATAATTTAAAATAGCAAGTGTGTAATATTATTGCAATTTAAAATACTGTTTACACACAGTATTTTATATATATATATATATATATATATACAATTTATTTCAGAGATGTCAAAGCTCAATTTTCAGCATCATTACTCTGGTCTTAAGTGTCACAATATCCATCAGAAGTCATTAAAATATGATGATTTGCTGCTCAAGAAACATTTCTTGTTATTATTAATGGAAAATAAAAAGTTATGCAGCATATGGTTTAAGCACCGACAAGCTGACCTTCCGCTTCTGCAACCTCTAAAGCAATGCTGGTAGCACTCATGTGTCTGTTTTTTTAAGCCAGCTTCTGTACCTGACGCACAGCATAAGGGCTCTTCTTTGATTGTCCCTTGCGAGGCCTCTCCAAGTAGAGCCAGACTCGATATATCGGCAGGCCGATATTAGGCATTTTCGCCTACACGCCACACATCCTGCAACCTGCTGATCCAAGTTGCAGGTAGCTTATAAGGCAATGTAGGGACTAATTATTATTTTATTTATCAGAATTTTTATATATTTTGATGTTCCTCTGTTCTGTTGTGACAATAAAAGAAATAAGTTTCTTTTTTAAATGCATGATCATATTATTTTAGTTAAAACTCATAAATAACTACAAATAACTAATGTTAGGGAAATCTGTTAATGTTTTGTTGCACATTTCTGTAAAAAATAAATAAAAAAATATCGCCTGATATATTGGATTTTAAAACCAACAAATATTTGTATTGGAATCGGCCTTCAAAATCCTTTATCGGTCTGGGCGCTACTCCCAAGTGGAACTCTTCTTGGAAAACCTCTGTATGACCCTGGCCTGGACTGTAACTCAGTTTCAGGGTGTTACCAATCTTCTTATAGCCTAGGTCAACGTGGAGAGCAACTATTCTAATTCTCAAATACTTAGAGTTATTTGCCATGAGGTGCCATGTTGAACATCCAGTGGTCAGTATGAGAGAATTGTATTCAAAGCACAAATTTTAACTCCACTAATACAAGATACAACAATGTGTATGGTCCTGTCAACCATCAAAAACATGAAAATGGTGAATAGGACTAACCGACGATTAAACGACGTACAGCTATTATCACTGAGGGTGTACTCAATTTTTGTTGCCAGCTATTTTGACAATAGTGGCTGTATGTATGGCTATTTAATGTATGTTGAGTTATTTTCAGAGGACAGTAAATATGAACTGCTATACTAGCAGCACATCGACTACTCTAAAATATATCCAAGTTTAATTTCTATAGTATTGTCTAGTGATGCACCGATGTGAAAATTTGTGGCCGATGCCGATAACCGATATTAATATTGCTGTTACCGATATTTACCGATGTCGATATCTCTGTATAGAAAACACATAGCGAGGATTAGGGCTGCACGAAATTGGTAAAAAATTACATTTTGTGATATTTTATTTTTCTGTGATATATATTGTGATTTGTGATAAAAACAATTTCACCAGATTACTTGAATATCTTGAATATCTCTATTTGGAAAGAATGAATCATTCTAGAATGACTGGGCTGGGGTGGTTTTGTCATGGAGTAAATATAATATTAAATATATATTTAATATATTATAATATTAAATTAAACTAATATTAATAGAATGTTAATAAATGTACACTTTAATAAATGGAACCTTATTGTAAAGTGTTTCCGATTTATGTCTCTTGAGTTCAGTGAAGGACAGATCAGTTGTTTTAACCATTCATTAAAGTGAATCGGTTCAAATGAGTCATTAGTTCGCGAATCGGATGTGTCATTAACGGAGCACGGCACACGTCGTGATTATCCAGGCAGTTTAGGACATCGCATGAGATTTGTCTCGACCTATTTTTTATAGTTCTCGACACGGAAAACATCACCAGGTAGATTTTTTTTGGTTTATTGAAAGTGTGGTTTATGTCATCTGATCTGATGTGTGGAACGCTTTTCAGAGAAGATAAGGCAACGCTATTTTAGCACAATTCACAACCAGTAGTTCAGAAAAAAACCCTTTTACCATCGTGTATTCTCAAAGATATTCAGTCAACTCAATTCATAAACATGCGCGAGTGAGGGAGAGAGAGACAGTTTGAAGACGACGCGCGCGACCGGTGCTTTCACTCTCTCTCGTTCCCTCAGTTAAACAAGCGAAGCAGTCAATCTACATCACTTACCGGTCAAATATGGCTTTGGCGGGACAAAAATACGCATTAGGCTGACAGAAAACAGTGCGCCAGTTACAGTCTTCAGGCGCTTGACGTTTTAAACGGATTTGCGCACGCTCGTGTAAAAACAAACATCCCAGCCCCCACACTCAAATCTACACGCACGTCAAATACACAGGAATGATCATCGGCCCTATTTTGACATCGGAACGATACCGATGTATAAAAAATTTACCAAATCGGCCGATGTTATATCGACGGCCGATATATCGTGCACCACTAGTATTGTCCCTTGAGTAGATATACTTAAATGTGAGGGGTGTACTCACTCTTGTGAGATACTGTACATTTATTTTCTGTATATTTTTAGCATTCTGTTTTTGTGTTGTTTTTTAGGGGTTTGTGCTTTGCCACTCTATTGCCGGGGGAACAGGATCTGGTCTGGGATCTTACCTACTGGAACGACTGAACGACAGGTGAGAAAACACAATTCATTGATATAGGTCTCAGAGGACTTTGTATCCTCAGAGTGCAGTCTACACTCCCTCTCCTGAAGTGTAAATCCACACCCGTCGCATCGTTCGTCTAGACTCGCAGCCCTGAAGCGTTTGGGTGGCAGTCAGTGTAATTAGAGGGAGATGCAGGCAGCAGCCATCACTGGGTGTAATTACCTCTCTTTAGGGATGTGTTTAATACCATTGCGTGTGCAACCTCAAGGCCACGTGTTCTTGTGCCTTAAACTTTCAGCTATTTTCTTCTTTTCTTTTTTTTTAGGTATCCTAAAAAACTAGTTCAGACCTACTCTGTCTTTCCTAACCAGGATGAGATGAGTGATGTTGTCGTACAGCCATATAATTCTCTTCTGACATTAAAGAGACTGACCCAGAATGCTGATTGTGTGGTGAGTGAATGAACGCATGTGCGCACACACACAGTCTGCTAACCTTTTCAGCTGACCTAGAGTCTGGGAGGTGTTACACACACACACATCTCTCTCTCTCTCTCTCTCTCTCTCTCCTAGGTTGTAGATCTTAAATGAATGTGTTTCTATTTGAAACAGAGCCCTTCTCATATACAGCCTGCTACTCTAACTGCACATTTCCTCACAATCCTCCCCCCCAGGAATGGAAGTTTATAGATGTGTCAAAAATCGCTGGTTTCTGACTGATAACCATCAGCACATGATTAAGCAGAGAGTCAACAGGATGTGTTGTTTGTTGAATAAATATCTGAGGTGCCAAAAATTACGTTACGTATATCCTTATTTGAGTTTTATAGGAATTGATAGGTTTGATCACCCCAGCAAAATACATCATTATTCAGATCACCAGCAAATATTCATGTGTAAGGGCTGTGGTTCAGAATAGATTGAGCTTTAGTGGAGCAGATGTCATTAGTGAAGGGTAAGATCTGTTTTATGCATATTGTATTTCTCGCAGCTGTCTGTTAGCTTCATTCTCTTCTCTGGCTTATATAATAACGTCAGATCAGAGAGACCGCACAAAAGATGACAAGGTTAATAGAGGTAGATGACTTTCTGTCTTTCTTTATGAGAATACAGATCTAGACTTAACTCCAAGTCTGATGCGTTAAAAATGCCAGCTTCACTTTTAATTAAAAGGATAGTTCACCCCAAAATCAAATTACTTTGATGATAAAAATTTAATTTATTCACTGCCAAACCTATAAGTCCATTTTACTAAAACATTTAGGCCTAAAAAATGTTGTAAAGGTCATAAAGGGAACTATCCCTTTTACTCCTAAGAGGAAACATTCTCTAGTCGTATAAAATATGCAGTGATCCGCATTATCATATTATTTTAGTTAGAACTCATAAATAACTACAAATAACTCATGTTAGGGAAATCTGTTCATGTTTTGTTGCGCATTTCTGAAAAAAATATATATATATCGGCCGATATATCGGATTTTATAACCAAAAAATATTTGTATCGGTATCGGCCTTCAAAATCCTTTATCGGTTCGAGCTCTAGTTTGAATTACAATTTTGCATTATGTTTACTACTTATGTATTCAAATCCAGTAATAGCACAATAGTAGGTCCTCCCGGCTCCACTTGGGTCTCGGGTAATTTAAAATAAATATACAAGTGGTCCCAAGAAGACCACTTTTTTTTTTTTACATACGTCAAATCGTTTCCATTATTTGTTTTTAGCGTTCAACAATATTTTAAAGTTTAAAACAAATACATACTAAATAATTCCATAACAATGTTATGGACCTGAAAACACCTCTAACACACACAGTTATCTCTTTCCTTTTCATTCTCTCTCCATGCCTCTTTCAGGTAGTGCTGGACAACACGGCTTTGAACAGAATCGCCACGGACCGGCTGCACATTCAGAACCCCTCGTTCTCTCAGATCAACCAATTGGTGAGTTCTTTTAGGAGGACACAACCACTGATTATTTCTATCACTATTTCATAACAACGCTATTATCCTCCCCCTCTGTTCTCTATCAAACTCTCTTAGAATATAACATTAGGGGAAAACTAGAGGATAACTTGTATCTTCCCAGATTGGATGAGCTTTGAAACTTTCCAGATCGTATACATGCACAAACAAATACGTTACACACTAAGGGAAAAGGTAAACATTAAAAATCATAAAATTACCCCTTTAAGCATTATTGTTGAACTCAGTCCTAAACATTTTTAAACCGTCCCCAACATGACTAAATTGACAATTAAATAAACCGTCCCCAACATGATGCCATTCTGTCTGTCTCTAAAGCCCTTCCCTGCAACAGAGAGGGACTGGCCTGGTGTGGTTCACTTTGGGACAGTAGTCACTCCTCATATTAATCACAGTTGGGCGCTGGCAGCTCTCCTACGATAAGACATGCTTTTTAAAATTTCAGACAACATCAGAAAACCAACCTAACTGTGAAACCGCCAAGGGTTTATTAGGTAACGAGATAAATGAAAGCATGAGTTTGGAAAATATATATATACACGCAGCTGTCAAGAAAGTGAATAACTAAACCACAAAATTTGAAACTGCACAGTTTCAGGAGGAAGCAACATGGGGAGTTGCCTATTCTGAAAGTTGTTATCAGCAGCCTGACATAATGTGATGTCACATTCTAATGAGGAGGTCATAAATAACTGGTGACATCCCGTTCAGAGCTCATCCATACCACGGTGAATAGTTCACTTTGTCGACTCATCCATCACTGTCTTTATCGCCTCTTAAAGAAATGTGTCATATGGTGAACTTCAACTGTCACAGTGCATAGATTTCTGTGAAAGGTGCTATAAGAAAACCTGTTTCACCAGTCCAGGCTATTGTGTTCTTAAACTCTGGCTGCGTTTACATGCACAACAGGTTTCAAATGGACCATTAGCACACCCAAATAATTAAAGTCCCTGTAAAGGCAATTCTACAAAAAAGTTCCAAACACATTAAAAATGTTGCATATGCATTGCTAAAACATATTACAAACAAAGACTGTGAACTGTGAAGTACTGAAATGTGGAGTTAGACCGTTAAACAGTTTTTCACCATTGCAATTTTACGGATTGTTTGGGCGGGGCTAAAACAGGGCTCAATGACGCACTGGAGCCCATGAGCTCCTGGACACACCCCTATTTGATGACGCACAGAGTCTGATATCTCCCCTAACACAAAATAACACTCCCCGAGCACATTCGCATTCACCGCTCAATCACAAGTGACTGTCAGTACAATTAGTTACTACAGCTGAGCCTACAGTTTTCTAGCTAGCTATGCCTTCAACACAGAAAAGCATAGGCTACTACCTGGATGCAATCATGTACAAAACAAATCGGTATCTTTATTTAAATTCCCTAAAAACGATCACATCAAGAAGAGGTTTTTAGAAAACCAACCTTGATGAAGAGCTGAGGATCACCGCCAACACCCGCCTCTGTAGTGATCATTTTACACAGGATCGTTTTATAAACTTTCCTCAGAGACAACTGGGATTCAGTCACTGATAATCCGCTGTTACTGGTGAACGGGGCCGAACCGACTATCTCCCGCCTCAGCGTTCATTCTCCCATCCCGAAAGCAGTATCAGCTTCAGCTAATATCACCATCGACAGCTTTCCCGCAAGTGGGCATGGTTTCCACGCAGCCAGCGGACACGCCCCCAGCATTTGGGAACAGAGATAACTGCTCATTTTTTCAAGATTTTGATAGCTTATTTTATGTACTTGCCTGCTTTTTTATCATTCAAATTTGGCTGGGTGGCTAATAACACATTTTTCTGTGGTGTGACAAACTCAGAACACATACTTAATTTTGACTTTACAGGGACTTTAAGACGACGCAATATAAAATTAAAACTTGACTGTTGTCATCCATCCACCCTAGACTGTCAAAAAACAAATGTTCCTCTTCTCTAACAGGTGTCCACCATAATGTCAGCAAGCACAACAACCCTCCGTTACCCAGGATATATGAACAATGATCTGATTGGTCTCATTGCATCACTCATCCCCACTCCCCGCCTCCACTTCCTCATGACTGGATACACACCACTGACCACAGATCAGTCCGTAAGTTGTTCAAACATGTGACCGTGCATAAAGATCTTTTGCAGAAATGCAAATAAGCTTTGTAGCTCTGTTCGAAAGTCTAGTATGTAAGCTTCTGTCTGCAGTCTATATATGCAACTACCTCCTTAGGCAACATCCAAACCAAAATGGAGCCTCATAAGTTACTGATTTGAAACTCAGTAACTTCATTGGCAGCTCTCTTTTTAACTCACTGTTGATTCTAATAGTCTTATGTTAGCATGTTGCTAATAGGGTTGGGTATCGAGAATCGAGTATCGACTTGGAACCGGGACTAACTTTTCGTTTTTCCCGGAATCGTTCAGTAGTTAAAATTTCGATTCCTAGTTTCGATATTCACAGTCCGCGACCGAAAAGAAGAAACCGCTGAACAACACCAACAAAGAAGCGTCTACCAGAAGTTTTGGCATAACCGCGCGAGTCAAACATGAGTAGCTTACGTCGGCGGTTCAAAGTGTGGCTTCACTTTTCTAAAAATAACGAAATCTCTGCAAAATGCAAAATTTGTGACAAAAGGAGTATTTGTGACAGAAGGAGTATTTCCTTCAGAAAGACCGTTGGTTAGCAAGGTTAGCTAAACTTTTTTGACCCTGCCTCTTAAAAGAATCGGAATTAGAAATCGTTAGGAACCGGAATCGAAACAAGGAATCGGAATCGTTCAAATTCAAATGATACCCAACCCTAGTTGCTAAGCTAAAGACCCATTTCTAATTACATGAACCATCTAATCTTTCTGTCATTCTATACATCTATAATTCTGTCTGTTGTTCTTTCCATCTATCTTTCTATGTCTGTCTGTCGTTTATTCTTATCTGTTGTTCTTTCTATTTGTCCATCTGGCCTTTTCATTATTAATAAAAGATGAAATATCTCATTTAATTTCTTTTTACTTTGTGTCTTGGTTTTTAATATTTTTTATTAAATGAATGCTCTTTAAATCATATTGTAATATTTTCTCTCTTTCTTTTTAGGTGGCAAGTGTGAGGAAGACTACAGTTCTTGATGTGATGAGGAGACTCCTGCAGCCTAAGAATGTCATGGTGTCCACAGGCAGAGACCGCCAGACCACTCATTGCTACATTGCCATTCTCAACATCATCCAGGGAGAGGTGGACCCCACACAGGTGTGAGCTTGCTAGATAAACACAGCACTTTCTTAACCTTAGGTGTGCATGTCCTCATGTTTGTATCCTTGCAGGTACATAAGAGTCTGCAGAGAATCAGGGAGAGGAAGTTAGCTAATTTCATCCCATGGGGTCCAGCTAGTATCCAGGTGGCACTGTCCCGCAGATCTCCCTACCTGCCCTCAGCTCACCGTGTTAGCGGACTTATGATGGCTAATCACACCAGCATCTCTTCAGTAAGCCCTGACCTTCATTTACAAACTCAAAAAAATAGTTTATCAGGATGAATCTTTTGGATTTACACTACCATTTACAAGTTTGGAATCAGTGCGATTTTTCAATGTTTTTGAAAGAGGACTCTTTCGTTATGGTCGAATCGAATCACAAGTGGACAGTACTTAATAGAGGTGCAAATGGGGTCTAAATAGATTTGAGCTTGTCCAGAGGTAGTTGAAAATGCTTTCGAACAGCCATAAAAGACTGTCTGCTCTCCGCCTACTGTCCTAATGCGTAAACATTATGGGGAGCCAAATAGCCAGATGGGATTTAAACTTTTTGGCTGAAGACCCAAGTTTGGTTTGAAGACAGAAAAACATACCAAGCACAATGTTCTGATGTTCTCTCACCATTCCAGATTTCTAACACGCATTTACTTCGTTCACTTCACTGTGGTCTTGTGGCTATCAGAGCAGAAACAAATCAGATATCTAACAAATCATAAATTTAACCACCCATAGACCCTTCCCTCAAAGAAATCAGGACAGTATTGGTTTAACTGGACAAAAGAGACGGATTAAAACACCAGGTGTAAACCGGAATGTGTCTCCCTTGTCTACTGTGATCCGAATCGACCAAAATGCACCTTAAAACCAGGTGTAAACAGGGCCTTACTTTTAAAGTTATCTGACACTGTAACATCTGTTTTAATAACTCTAGCAAATCTCAAAATATTATATTTTGTAAAAATTTATATTTTGTGATTTACCAAATATTTAATAATGTACATTATATTCACTAGCAAAACAATTGAGTTTTATTTTAATTATTTATTTATAATGTATTCATATTTTATTATTATTGAATTAGTAGTAATCAACCCATAGTTCCTCTCTCTGAATCCCAAAACACCACTGAACAAGGTTTCCATGTGTTTGGAAAACTAGGAAATTTCAGGGAATTTATAACTTGTGATATCCAGGCCTGGAAAATTCTCTAGCAAATATAAGCATTTCTGATTATGCTCAACTCTCAAGTAATTCATCAGCTAGACTGTTCATGAGTGCAGTTGCTATAAAATGTTTGAAAAAAATCCATGTACAGCAGAGCCAGCGCCAGATAATCACCAAAGAGTATGAAGTAATGAAAGGGGGTGATGATGTAGCACACACCATCCCCAGCTAGAAAAACATAACGTGGCCCATTCACATATTTGTTGGACCATACACAAACCTGTCACTCCTGCAAGAAACTACAAGCTACTGAGCAAATACAGATGTCAGAGCATTGTAAAATATTACTCAAAAATATGTCTGAGGCCAACATTTAAAAAAAAATGTACTCATTGATGTCCATGAAATGTACACGTTTTAGACAAAATATATAAACGTATATACATTTTAAATACACAATTTCAGCTGTTTTAAAATGAATACAGACAAGTACCACCACGACCAAAAGTTATTGTGTGCTTTACTATAAAACACTCATTGTGACGTGTTTAAAGGGATAGTTCACTTTGAAATTAATTTTTGATAAGTTTTAGCTTACCTCAAGGGCATCAAAGGTGTCTTTGTTTCCACAGTATTTTACATTTTTATACTTTTAGGTCAAACCGTTCTTATCAGTCATAATGGAGTTACATGGGGTCCTCCTCAAAGAGCATGCACAGAGAAGTCCAAATTAAACATGATATAATGTACTTGTAAATGTAAGTACACATTGATCGCCTAAGACACCGAAACAAGCGGTTTGTGTGGAAAACGAACAGTATTTACGCCGTAAGTGATCTCTTGCGTGGTTGCAGGAAAAAAATCAACATTGTCTTTTGCTATATCAAAATCGTCTTCCATTGCAATTTCCTGTATATCCAAATATGTTTAGATCTTCACAGTGAAGGGCAACACTTCTGAAATCTCTGTGTAAACAATGAGTGGCGTACACGCGCGAGAGATCACTTCCGGGGCTTTCCGGCGCTTGGGCAGACAGAATGCCCTCGCCCTCAGAGTATAATGGACGTGACTGTGATTACAAGAGTCAAAAAAGATAAATACTGTTTGTTTTCTTACACAAACCGCTCGTTTCGTGTCTAAGGCCATCAATGTGTACTTACATTTACGAGTCATTAAATCATGTTCTCTGTGCATGCTCTTTGAGGTGAACCCAAGGTGGATCCCATATACCTCCATTACATGACTGACAGACAAGAACGGTTTGACCGAAAAATATAAAAATTAGAGCCAGACCAATATATTGGCATGCCGATATTATCGGCCGATATTAGGCATTTTCCAAATTATCGGTATCTGCAGTTATAATGGCAGATAAATGAATATTTCAAAAATAAAAACGGACGAAACACGCTTGAACCATGTCATGAGTGTTGGAGTTGTATAGTTTGTCCACCAGAGGGCACTCTACATCGTCTCTGTTGGCAACCCTCGTTGAGTTGGTTACAAGACATACATTGCTTGAATAACAATTAAAATAACATCCCCATCAGTTGCGGAATTAGTTAATAATAATTACGTTACGTTGTTACAGTGTAGTTGGCTGACTGTCCTTTTAACTTTTGACAATGTGACTGAAGTATTTCTTTAATAGCGTGTGACAGTTATAGCAATGAGACGTATCATCTCTCCTTGGCCTGTTATATTGAAAACGTATGTTTTACACTTTGCAGTATGACGCCATCCATTGCTAAGTTATTACTCATCATAGACTAGCTAATCACAAAGCTAGCTAATGCCACTTTCATCAGTCTGTTCTGTTGTGACAATAAAAGAAACAAGTTTCTTTTCAAAATGCATGATCATAATATTTTAGTTAAAACAAATAACTAACGTTAGGGAAATCTGTTAATGTTTTGTTGTGTGTTTTGGAAAAAGATAATTAAAAAAAAATATCGGCCGATATATCGGCATATCGGATTTTAAAACCAAAAAATATTTTTTGGTATCGGCCTTCAAAATCCTTTATCGGTCGGAGCTCTAATAAAAATTGAAAATACTGTGGAAACAAAGATACCTACATCTTTGATGCCCTTGAGGTAAGCTAAAACATATCCAAAATTAATTTCAAAGTAAACTATCCCTTTAGCAGATGCATCATTTTATAGTAATTTAGAATAGCCGGAACTTTTAGCCTACTCAGTAGAACGCGGTAAGTTCTTAGGTTAATGTGGCAAAAGTACGGTGCCATCAAAATCTGTCTTTGTGAAACAGACCGTCCTTAACCAAAATTTTGCTATAGTAGTCTAATATTAATAATAGAAAGTCTATGCACTGGGCAATTGTGAGTTTCTTTGTTTGTCTATTCTATTTCAACATTAAAAGCCATTTTCACATGGGCTATAAAACTGGAAAAGTCATGGAAATTCATTGCTCAAAATGTGGGCAGACTTTCTAATCTCTGTTCTCCTCTCCCTCACTCTTAGTTGTTTGAGCGAACCTGTCGTCAGTATGATAAGCTGAGGAAGAGGGAGGCCTTCCTCGAGCAGTTCAGAAAGGAGGACATATTCAAGGACAACTTTGACGAGCTGGATAACTCTCGCGAGGTGGTTCAACAGCTTGTGGATGAGTACAGCGCCGCCACGCGTCCTGACTACATCTCCTGGGGCACACAAGAGCAGTGATAGAAAGCCTCTAAACTAAAATACGCAATGACTCCACAAGCAAATAGCAGAATTTCAGTAGCGAATGCACTTCTTAAGACTCGTGTCAATAAATCTTTCATGGTTCGTCATACTGTTCCTCCAGAGCCTATTTCCACGTTACTATGGTAAGACACACTCATTTATGTAATGTGATTTCTCATGTTTAGAAGCCTATCAAAAGTTGGTGCCTCTATCCTGAGCTGTAACTTTTCTCTTTCACCCCAATTTCCTTTCTTTGATCAGAGAATTTATGGCTCCGTCTTAATCTATTTTTGTACTGCACTCTGCACTCTTCTGCACACAATCTACATCAATCTATGTCAAGGTGGCCTGCACATAAACTTCCCTGACCACACACATGTTGGACGTCTACACCGATAAGACTGGGTGGTCTCGAATGAATGTAACCGTAGGAGGGAGTGTGAAAGATTAAGCCTCTTAGAAAAGATCAGACTAGAAGCAGCTTATGAATACACCATCTAACTCCCTCACGTTCACGCATGCATGCTTTAAGACAAAAGGCGCTTGCTTTCAGGGGATAGACTATGATTGTGTGATTTGACTCAATTTTCCTCTGTTTTATTGTCATGGATTACTCTAGGCGATTATCTCAGAGTTTTGAGAGATGATCAGTTAAGTCAAGTGTTGTGCTGTACCTCAATTCCATCCAATCGGTGAAGCCCCATCGGGCTCTTTTTCTAGTCAATTCAATCAGTTGTGTTACCTCAAAGTCTGGCAGATTCAATCATACACCAAAATCCCGACAAATATCACATTTCCTTTTTCAAATAATTTATTCTTCTGCTCCGGTCTCTTTATTTTTTGTATTGTATTGGGAAGTGATAGACCCTTCACATAAAACTCTCATGCCAGATTAATTTCTCACTGCTTTCTTTTCCTGTTACCACGTTCTTTTTATTAATATTATACTGTGTATATAGTTTGCTGTCAGACTTGATGCATTTACTTGAAGTTCATGAGATTGAATAAATGTTTTTGAACAAGAACATTTCCATTTGTATTGATTACTCTCACAGACCATCTGCAATCAGGTCAGAATGACTCGCAACAGATGTTATTTGGCCTTAAAACACATGAAATAGCTCAGAAATGGAAGCTAACTCTGATAACTGGTCTTCATCTCTTTACCAAACCAGCTGATGGATACTGATAAACTGAATCAAGTGAATATAGTGAATCCAATCTTGCTCCTTAAAGGGATATTTCACCCAAAAATGAACACAAAAGTTATTTTGAAGATTGCTGTTGACCAAACTGTTAATGGGTTCCATTGACTTCCATCATTTTTTTTTTCTTCATACTATGGAAGTCCGTGGGGCCCAGCAACTGGTTAACGGCATTCTTCAAAATAACTTATTTGTGTTCAGCAGAAGAAATAAATTCATACGGGTTTGAAACTATTCGAGGGTGTGTGAATGATGACCATTTTCATTTTTGGATGAAATATCCCTTTAAGTTTGGCTCCAACTAACCCTGACACAACTAAAATTTGCTAATAATCCTGAGGAACTTGATTAGCCTGTTCAGGTGTGTTTAATTAGGCCTGGAGCTAAACACTGCAGGATAGGTGTGTATATATATATATATATATATATATATATATAATTATTATTATTTATTTTTTATTCCCACCAATATATTTATTTATTTATTTTTATTCCCATCAGTATTATATATATCAAGGCTGTCAAATGATTAATCGTTATTAATCACATCCAAAATAAAAGTTTTTGTTTACATAATATATGTGGGTGCTCTGTGTATAATAATTTTATATATATAAATACACACACGCTTGTATATGTTTAAAGGGGACATATCATGCAAAATCCACTTTTTTAGCCCTTAAATGCATTTTGTTGTAGATTTGGAGTGTTTATAAGTACAGAAAAGATGAAATTATTCTCTTCAGATGCTTCGTTTATGTAAGGAATAATTGACGACAGGCCGTCTGAATTATTAGAAAAATAATGCACACCCGAGGTGGTAATGCGGTCACGACGCGAAGCGGAGTGGCCGTTACACCTCGGGTGTGCATTATTTTTCGGATAATTCAACGGCCTGAAGTCAATTATTCCGCTTATACTACAGTTACCACACCTCAAAACATTGTTCAGATGATTCATATCAAGACGTTTGTCAAGTTTTTGACATTAAAGCGCTCTTGTATGTAGGACTAATTTCTTACGCATTTAATCCCATGCCTCCATTGCTAATTCCAAAACGTCCTTTTAGAGGTAGTAGTAACGGAGGTTTGAGCCACTGATAGCAGACTAATGTAATGATGGGGGACACACTTTCTTAACATCTGAGTGAAAACAGACTGAACGCGCTGCTGTGCTGAACGCGCGTCTGGGCATGATCAGTCAGAAGTAGTCTATTAAATTACATTCATAACTGGCGTAGGCCTAAACTCAGTCTGTCCCGGCTTTATGCAGTTATTAGTGCAGTTATTAGAGAGAGAGAGACGTTGAAATAATGAGACAGAAAAGCATGTGCGTCAATATTAATATTATTTATTTATTTATTAACTTAGTTTTAATTAATTCGTTCATTATTGTTTTCTATAAGTGGCGGGCCGTGCATTTCACACCTAGGCCTTCTGTCCTACCTGAATTAATAACTTTTAATAGTGTATCAGCGCAAAGCCTCTCTATAATTGTTGTTTTTATTTTGCAACCGCAGTTATTGGATTAATGCGGTGAGTTCGGGAAAGGACCGGTAGAGAGAAACGAGCGCGTGAGTTCGGCTGGTGCGTTTGTATAGTGTTTCTTGCGTTCCGAATCTGATTATAAGTTCAGAAACGGAGCCTCCTTTATCTTGTCGTTAAGGGCTACAATAGTCCCTTTTCAGACGTTACAATAGATGTTTGAAATAAAATATAGTTTCGATCATAAATTTATAAGAAAAATTAAGAAGAAAATCATATTCACCACGGGGAAAAAAAGCATTAACTGACCAAAACTACAGATTATTCTTTACACAAAAACCATACTTATTTCTTTCATCAAGAAGAATTCAATTACTGTTGTACAGGTTCTAACTGCGTTTCAGTTCCAACAATGTCGTGTCTGTCTCGTCATATTTCTAGCATAAGTTTTAATTCGCTTTATGGCTGAAAGTGCCTGTCGACAGAAGCACACAGTCACCGCAAAACATGACGATGTGTACAGCTTCCCCATGCTCTCACACAGAGTTTTGAACGAAATCAACGAGATCAGCGGGACTTTTGCCTTCAAAATCATTTGTTTCATAACTTACATTAACGTTAGTCAGTTCTGTTTTTACCCAGAGAGATTGAATAGAGTTCCGTTATTCTGCATTTAGCTCAGGCTGAATAAGGGATTTTTTCTGCTGGAGGTCGAGGAGGGAAAGAAAAATTAATTTTTGGGTCTGAAAAACGATTACATCTACAGGAATATATTTAGTTTTCGCAGTTCACAACAGATGCAGATACTACCAGATTCTCTGATACTACCACTAATAGTACGCAGTCTGAACGTGCATCCAATCAAAGAACGAGAAAATACATACGTTATTATATGCCAGCTAGATGGCCCCGCTGCAGTCAAAGCGAAATCTGATTGGCTGATTAAAGGTGCAATACCTAAGATTTTTGCATTAAAATATCCCAAAATCACAAGGCCAGTGTTATATATTTAGTTAAGATGATAACTTACAATATTCCAAATGTTTCAAGCAATGTTTAAATCGCGAGAAAATTGAGATATCCACGTTACCTCGGTTTCCACTCGTACTACGTGTAGTCCTGGATAAATGCGGAAGTTGTAGTTGTGCGTTTGCGTCTATCAAGCAACAAACGTCAGCTTGTTTCGCGCATTTGTAATGGAATGGTGCACATTCTGGTGCATTATTCTTTTCAATTATTCTTGGAATGTGAACTGTTGGCTGTAAAGGGGGTCGCACACCGGACGAGAAGAGCCGCGCCACGTCTAGGACAAAGTCCAGTATCGCACACCGGACGAGAAGAGCCGCGCCTCGTCTAGGACAAAGTCCAGTATCGCACACCGGACGCACTTTCTCATCAGTGTATAGCCAGCAATATTGTTATGTTTAATGACATGAAATGAAGATAATGTATGTTGATCTATGTTATGATTGTACTGTACAATTAAATACAATCGTTGCTGAGTCTGCAGTCTGAAAATTTTACCTCAGAACATCCGTTAACTGAATGAATTGAGAATCTCACCTGAAAAATCTAATAACATCAGTAATTGTCATTCAAGCAGCTGATTTCTGTAAATGAATGCAAAACTAAATGCATATTGCAGCATAGGGCGAAGTCAGGATACATTAGCAACGACTGACTTCAAACCCTCTCCACCATAGCTTCGTCCAGTGACTCGTACAGTAACATCTGTGATAACTAATTTACTTTTAAACCTGACTTTTCTTGCGGCTATTTTAGTTTAATGAAAAACAAGCATGTCATTAAACGCAACATTTATAGAAATCGAACTTTACCTCATCCATGACAACTAATTTTCGATTCCCGTCCTGACTGATTTATCCACGGTGGAGTTGAAAACAACAGTTCCCATCATTCCGCGTTCCTTCCACGCCGTCATCAAGCAAAGCCGTTGTTGTTGTTTTGAATGTAGCGCCACCTAGAGACATGCCAATCTTAGGTATTGCAGCTTTAAATCTGATGGATTATCTGATTGGTTAAAGAATTGCCATTCATTTATACTACAGACTAGGGGTGGGGAAAAAAATCGATTCTTCGATGCATCGCGAATGCGGACGTGGACGATCCTGAAATCGATTCACAAATATCCCAAAATCGATTTTCCAAAAAAAAAATTAAAAAAATGTATATATATATTTATAATAATGTAATATTGACGGAACGCGAAAGACGGAAGTGCAGTGACCGGACCGTCCTGACGCGTGCACATAACAGAGACGCAATGGCGCGCGAGATCCAAACACCCTCCTCGTTAGATTAAAAGCTGACGTGTGGAAATATTTTGGCTTCTGAAGTTGAAGGGGGAAAGGAACTGGGCAAGAGCCACGCCAGTTGTAAGCTTTGTAGAATAAAACTACGACGGAAACACAACAAATATGAGAAGCCATATGACACGTTTCCGGCTAGAGGAGGAAAAACACTCGGCTGTACCGGTCGTTATAATATTAATTTGCTACAAGTTAAAGTTATGCTCCTAGTTCAGGCACACGTTTATTTTCCTGTTGGTTCTTTGGAATGCTAATAAAATATATTGTATGTTAATTCTTTATGGGTCATTACTTTGTACATTTAAAGGAAAGTATTTATAGTCACACACACAAAAGATTCAGATAATCGATTTGTAACATTATAAATGTCTTCACTGTAACTTTTGATCAACTTAATTTAATTTATCCTTGATGAATAAAAGTATAGATTTCTTTTTTCTTTCTCCCAAAAAATTTAAGAAAAATTCTTACCGACTCCAAACTTTTAAACTGTATTATTTAATGTTACAAAAGCTTTCTATTTCAGTAGTAATAGAAAGACAACAAGCATGTTTGCATGTCTTCACTAACCATCATTACATTTTCATTGAATATCAAACAAATAAAAAGTGCAATTAATACCAAAATGTTGCTGCTGCTAATATAATCATATGTTGGTCTAGTGTATTTTTGTTTACTGTTGTAAAATGGAAAATCAATAATCGCTAATCAAGAATCGTTAATAATCGAAAATCGACTGTAATTCGAATCGGGACTTCAATAATCGTAATCGAATTGGGAAATCAGACAGATTAACCACCCCTACTACAGACGCCCGCTCTGTTCAATTCTGAAGGCCTCCAGGCAGATTTATTTACCCGGCAACGCATGATGGATGAAATATGATTGGATACAAGCTCTAACATAAATACATACTACTGAAAGCAGCGCAACCAAGAGAAAAGCTATGAAATTTAGAGAACTATTTGGAATAATTTAATGCTCATTCATGGAAAAAATATATTAAAGTGCAAGTCAGTGATTCTGATAGTGTTTAGGCCAGCAGAGAAGGCCTTGCTGGCCCTGAACGGCCCACCACTGTTTTCTATAATTGACATTGGGTACCCAATAAATGAAAAACACAAAGCCCTTTTAACAAGTAAGCCTATCAATAATTATTTATTTGTTATATTATCTGGAATAATTACGAAAATCCGTGCAGCAGGACTATTAATTTATTTATATTTTCAGTTTAATTTTCTATTTAGCCTATTATAGATAGGACTATACTTTATTTATTAAAATTAAACTGTATGTGTCAGTTGATTGTGAAGTTAGACATCGAATATTTCAGATCAAGCGCATGGGGCTGCATGTCTTCTCTTGTTATGAATTGAATCCTATTTTCCATTAACTATGCAGTCATATGGAACTGTAATGCGGTTCAAACTTGCCTGAAACTACTTTAGCCGTGCGTTTCCCTGAAAATAACGGCACACCTTTAGAACGTTCTCAACCAATCAGAATCAAGCATTCAACAGCCCTGTAGTATAAATATTTATATTCTGTTTTGGTCATATTTTTCAACCTGTTCAGATTTTTCTGTTGTCTATGACGTTTTTTGAGCAAGTACGTCACCGTATTTGCAGCGGAACTGACAAATAAGGACATTGACTACCGGTCCAACACTAGAGCAATCCGCTCGCTCCGATTTTGTAGTCCAAGCTCAATCATGCAGAAGTTACGAGAGGGCTAGTCAAAATGTTCGGTTGTTGGTTGTAGTGACCTGAAGCACTTCAAGGATCCCCACTTCAACACAGTGGCGGCGTTTCACAAAAACCTAGAGTATGGCATCTGGCATAACGTTACATAGAACAACGACATTACCGAACGATATACCTCACATTAACAAAATGCACAATGCACTGTTAACTTGTAACACGTTGTGTCAGGACTCAGGAGGGAAAGAAAATAGGGATAGCTCACAACTTATTAGGCCAGACAGAAACAGCATTCTCTGACATGGAATATTCAATCCATTCAAGAATTTTGTAAAGCTGCGCACACCCCCCAAAAAAAAAAAGTTGTTAAAATAATAATGAAAATACGTTGTTCGGCGTTTAGACCAAGAGCAGCGCGGCGCTCATTGTTATTTATCACTTCATTATCATGTGTTTTGCCTTCGGATTTATTATCAAATTAATATTATAACAATTTCTTTGCAACTTTATTGCACTGAAGTAGGCTATAGCAAGAGTATGAAAAGTCACAAAAGTCTCATATCGGACTCGTTTATATGAAAGGAATTTTATAATTAAATAAATAAGCCTAGATTTCACAGTGGGAAACCGTGTTTAATTACCAGCATCATTTAATGTAAACTGCATTTATGACAAACAAAGAACTAAACAGATGTATATCTAACTTATACAGTGGCATAGCGTCTGGGCATGCAGGGTATATAATTTAGCTGCTGTGTTTCCTGATGCTTTCTAAAGTAAGTTATTCGTATTATTATCAATACAGATTTTTAGTGGTAAGATCAGACCGCAGTCATTTATCTTGTCAGTGTGCTTGGTCGACTTTCACTAATAACACAACGTAGTTAACTTAAGGCCCCGTTTACACGAGAATCAATTCCGGGTGAAAACGTAAAAATATTTTATCGGATGTGCCTTTCGTTTACACGGCGACGGCGTTTTGAGGCTTAAAAACGCAAAAAAGTGAAACAACCCTCCAGAGTGGAAATCTTAAAAACGCTCCACCGTCGCGTTCCCGTGTAAACGGTAAAAACGCAAAAGTCTGCTTGACAGTGAAGGTTGTACGCAGGTGCGTGGACTTGGTTTTGTCTGTAGTATGCACTCCTAGCCACCTGAAGTGCATACTACATTGAATTTCACAAACTTTTGCGTCACCATTTGCACCGGATTTCCCACACAAAACGCTCGTCTACACGCAGAATAAAAAGTGATGACGCAACGCCACTTTTGCGTTTTCTCTTTAGAATCGTTTCCGTGTACACATAGCCTAAGTTACATACCTGCCTCCATATGAAGACGGTTCGTCGTCGTCGTAATCTTTTTCAAATCGCTCGCTCTGGCTCGAATATGTAAGGCTTGGTGGACAAGTCTTCCGTTGTTGACATTTTGTTAACGTGTGAATAAAAATGTTCTTTGAAGCTATAGTAATCGTATCTCTTATCAAACTACAATAATGGCCAAACGCGGACTGAGTGGAGCTCACCGTGAACTCAGCGACCTGGAGAGTAGGCGGGGTAAGACGGTACGCCTTTTTATTTAAAGGGGCCGCATTGAAACGACTTGCTCATAAAAGCACGTCAGAAAAGGGGTAGACAAGGGGCCTGTGGAACTATAATAATGAGGAATTCAGACCCAAGCATTGCAGTTATGCTTTATATAGACCACAAATGTATGATTTATAAGTAAAAATGAATGATTTAAAAGCATGATATGTACCCTTTAAGAAATATTCTTATTTATATACTGTATATAGATTTATATATAATTTATATTAATATATCCTAATATATATATATTTTTTTCCCACCAATATATTAAAGTAGTTCACTTTAAAAAAAAAATGCTGATAATTTACACACCCGCATGTCATCCAAGAGGTCCACATCTTTATTTATTCAGTCGAAAAGAAATGAAGGTTTTTGATGAAAACATTCCAGGATTTTCTCCATATAATGGACATCATTGGGAACCAAACGGTTCAAGGTCCAAATGAGAGTTTCAGTGCAGTTTCAAAGGGCTTTAAAACGACACCAGACGATGAATAAGGGTCTTATCTAGGACCCTTCGAGTCACGACTTCAAAAAAAGATTTGTTCATTTTGATAAACGAGTTTGAACAGGAGAGTCACGAACGCTCATCACAGAACAGAGCAAGGCGAGCATTTGTGCTTATAAAACTTCAATTTTTTTATTTATTTCTTAAATGACTGATCATTTCGCTAGATAAGACCCTTATTCATCGTCTGGTGTCGTTTAAAGCCCTTTGAAGCTGCACTGAAACTCTCATTTGGACCTTGAACCGTTTGGTTCCCATTGAAGTCCATTATAGAGAAAATGCTGGAATGTTTTCATCAAAAACAATTTCTTTTCGACTGAAGAAAGAAAGACATGGATATCTTGGATGACATGGGGGTGAGTAAATTATCAGCAAAGGTAAAACAAAAAAAAGTTTAAAAGTGAACTACTCCTTTAATATATTTATTTATATTCCCACCAATATTATAACAGACACTCAAGTGATGTAATGGTGCTGCTTTTTATTACATACAGTATTCATCATTTTGCATTATTGCACATTTAAGTTAGCTGTACAAACAATAGTGCAACTGACTATTACACATGTAACATAATAAGGGTACCATGCAGCATACAAACCAAAGCATCAGAGTTTGTCAAGTTTTGTTACATGAATAACATTGGGTCAGAGCTGCCTGCAGCTAAAGAGTGACATGAAAAGAAGACAAGCAAACGTGACAACCACTACTGCCGTCACAGGGGCTGTAGGAGGAACATGGTTTGGGCAAAATAAACTTCTTTGAACAATATAAACAACATTGAAGACGTGATTGCCCTCCACCTTTGAAGTTCCAAGTATCTGGCAACCTTTTTTTCAAATTTGTAATCAGGCAGACAAACCGCTGTAGGGCAAAGATAGTGCAGAACCAAAATACTCCATAATCAGGCTCAGTGTTTCTGTATTCATAGAGTAAGAGCGAATTAAAGATTGTACAGACTGTTTGACAGGCACTAGTGGCTCATCCAAAGGCAACCTGAAGCCTCAGACTGAAAATGGGCTCATCCTCAGGACAACTGGGCAGGTTTTATTGCTACAGTGATAGATTGGCAGTCATTCGAAGGGGAAAAAAAGACCCCAACCCCAAGAAATTTGGTCCATGTGACTTTAAAAGGGCGAATGACTTCATTTTTTGGTTATGACAAAATCATAAGATCTACAATAAACTGATTAATATCAAGTTTTTTGTCACTCATAGACCTCACATGACGGGGGAAAATAAACAACAAATAACCCAAAAAGTAAATAAACATTATGACATCATAATTTACCTATGACATCATCAGCTCTTTTGTAATTATTTCAATGCAAGCTCTAAAATACAAATACGGGTCTTTATGAAAGATATATAAAACAAAAGTAAAAAGGACGATAAAAAAACTCACTTTCACACAATGTATTCAACAGACAGCCATAAATAAAACTAGTAGAAACTAACACACATTAAAGGAGACAATAAGCCGTCATGAAGCCGACATAAGGTTCATAACATAGCACAACAGACAGCGGCTACAGGTTAGGCTTAAAGGGATAGTTCACCCAAAAATGATTTACTTACTTTTGTGTCATTTCAAACGTCTCAGTGTTTTTTGTGTCCATACAATGAAGGTCAATAGGGTCCAAATAATGTCGTTTGGTACCCCGTTGACTTCCATTAAATGAAAAATAATAATAATATATATTTTTTTCAGCAAGGTAAAATAACGTCATACAGCTTTGGAACGACATGCGCATGAGTAAATGCTGACAATATTGTAATTTTTGGATGAACTATCCCTTTAAATGGAAATGTAATTTCTTTAGAATATGGGATGATAGTGTTGCATATCAATAGTGTTGATTTTTTTTTGTCTATCTTCAGTGTTCGAGAGATCTGGGAAGCTTGTTTTGAACCAAAACTTTATATATTTTCTTTTTTTTTTCAAAATGTAATTTACCCTCACAGGTATGCGGATGTAAGAGTTAGGATAATCTTAAGATCTGAGGCTGTTGTGGCTAAAGGACGAACAGTGCAGAGTTACCGTAAGCTAACAGCACAGTCAAGCAGCACCAGGTCGGGCTCAAAGCTTTTCACAAATACACTTGCATCATTCAGATGAGCTAAGGATCCTTTGGTTTCTACAGCTTAAAATATTCAAATATGTCTCTCACCCACACATGCACCACCGTCAGTTCGGTAAAGGTCGGTGTGAAAGTGACATCCACCTGCTTTCGTTTCAAAGTCATGTACGGTTTGATGAATGAGTTTAACAGCGAGCCAGGCAGGAGTCTCGAAAGGAACGTTTAAAGCGCAGCGACTGCGTGTGTGTGTGAGTGCAACGGCAGCATGTTTGTGTTGTCTTCCTGTAGTGCAATACAAAGACATTGCTGCAAAAAAAAAAAAAAATCCCTAAAACAAATTAAATTATTTGAAAAGATGGTCTAAAAATAAGTCTTAATATTTAATGAGTTGAAGTAAAACCAAATTAATTGTTCAAATTAAGTGAAAGTATATTCATGCTGTTTTAAGGGTGTTTAAACATTTAAATACTAAAAAAGCAAGACCAAAATTCTCCTCAAGAATTTTTTTTTAGCTGTTAATCTCTTTCAGTCACGCTATTTTCCTCTCTGTGATATTTGGCAGGCTCCCAGGTGGCAAGGGCCGTTGAGAGGCCTCCGTGTCCTTTCTGGATTTGGCTGGCGGTGTGTAGCAAGTGAGTTCCTGAACCGTCTCTCCTGTTTGTGGTTCCCTGGACACCTTCCACTCCTCTTCCATTTCCACAGCATCTGCTCCTTTCAGTCTCATCAGAGTTCGTCCTCATTGCAAAGCTCACAGGGAAGCAATCAGCCAGGACTGCATATGCATGTGTACATCAGTCAGAGTCAGTCTCAGTGTGTGCGTGTGTGTGTGTGCACAGGGCAGAGCAGAGTCATTCTCTTCACACCGGGTGAGAGGGGAGCTCAAGTAGGGAGGGGTGGAGCTTAGGGTTTGTTTCTATGGAGATGCAGTCATCTTTGCCTAGCTGTGCAACGGTTGGCACTGAAGTAAGCATTCATCAGCTGCATGATCTCAGTCAGCTGAGAGAGAGAGAGAGAGAGAGAGAGAGAGAGAGAGAGAGAGAGAGATGACTGTAGTAAATTTCCACTGTAAAATTTGTTACAGACATTTTTGTCAGTGCTATGCACTTTACACTAGTACAATGACTCTGTTATGCTCTCAGAAGTCCTTGTACACTACACTTAATCCTGGTTAACATGGTTTTTAGGTTAGTATAACTTTTCTGTAAAAGTTTCTTATACTGACAAAGCTGCATTTGTTTTACTATTTATTAGTTTTAAAAAACTGCATATATTATTGCACTTTTCTGATTTAATATATTTTAAAATGGAATTTAATCATGTGATGCAAATTCGAATTTTCAGCATCATTACTCCAGTCTTCAGTGTCACATGATCCTTCAGAATTCTTTCTAATATGATGATTTGCTGTTCAAGAAACACTTCTAAATAGTGTCAGTGTTAATATGAAATCAGTTGTGCTGCTTAAAGGAGTAGTTCACTTTTAAAAAAAACTTTGCTGATAATTACTCACTCCCATGTCATCCAAGATGTCCACGTCTTTCTTTCTTCAGTTGAAAATATATTAAGGTTTTTGATGAAAACATTCCAGGATTTTCTCCATGTAATGGACTTCAATGGGAACCAAACGGTTCAAGGTCCAAATTATGCAGTTTCAAAGGGCTTTAAACGACACCAGACGATGAATAAGGGTCTTATCTAGGACCCTTCGAGTACACGACTTAGAAAAAGATTTGTTCATTTTGATGAACGAGTTTGAACAAGGAGAGTCACAGAACACTCATCACAGAGCATTTGTGCTTATGAAACTTAAACTTTATTTATTTTTGAAATGCCCAATCGTTTCGCTAGATAAGACCCTTATTCGATCGTCTGGTGTTGTTTAAAGCCCTTTGAAGCTGCACCGAAACTCTCATTTGGACCTTGAACCGTTTGGTTCCCATTGAAGTCCATTACCTGAAGAAAAATCCTGAATGTTTTCATCGAAAACCTTAATTTCTTTCGACTGAAGAAAGAAAGACATGGATATATTCGATGACATGGGGGTGAGTAAATTATCAGCAAAAGTTTTTTTTTTAAAAGTGAACTATTCCTTTAATATTTTTGTGGAAACCACAATGCATCGTTGATGACTAAAAGTATACATTTTTAATTAAATTCAGGATTGAATATAGTGAGAAACAATGCGAAATGTTTTAACAATTTTTTTAGCAAGAGGCAACCAATCATTAACTAAATGCTTTACTCATTTAACATAATTACATGTAAATATTAAATAAAAAATATTTATTGAAATATAATTGCTACATTAAATAAAACTAATATATAATAATTTAAGGTTTATAAGGGGCAATATTTTAGGTAAATATAGTGAAAGGTGCTATATAAATGAATTTAAATCGAACAGCAACATACAGATGTCCTCACTTTTAATTGGTCATATTTACATTTACATTTATTCATTCAGCTGACGCTTTTGTCCAAAGCAACTTACAATTGCTATATATGTCAGAGGTCGCACGCCTCTGGATCAACTAGGGATTAAGTGTCTTGCTCAGGGACACATTGGTGTCTCGACAGTGGATTCGAACCCGGGTCTCTCACACCAAAGGCCTGTGTCTTATCTATTCCTGCCATCACCACCCAATTTATATTTCACTTTTATAATTTGTCACATTGATTTCTATAAGAGTTATTCGGGTTCAGAAAAAACTCTGAGCGACGGTTGATGACTGTCAATGACTAGATGTTAATAATGGTGTATGTGTGAGCTAGCAGAGACATTCATTCTATCACTCAGGAGGCAGGCAGATGTAGTTTGGCATGAAAACTCAAGAGATTTTTCAAGCTTAAAACGTATAGGACTGAGGGCACAGGATGGGTGTGAGCCTGTAGCTGATATCAGGAGAAGATAAACTGGTTGTCTCAGTGTTTCCACATGTGTGCGCACTAAAAGTCACAGCTGGTCTGACCTGTATTGTGTGAGTACTGGAAAGTATACATGATAAAAACCCTTTTGACATCAACGTCAATGCTATTTTAGGTCTAAAAGCATCACGGTTCATGTTAACACTCTGCCTTGGCTAGTATATGCCTTCCCTATACTATTTTGGCCTAACAGTCTCATGCACAGTGATAACATGGCCAAGTTGCATCTGCACAATATTGCTAGAGTAAACCTATGGTAGGAAGATCTGTATGGCTCCTGGCTCATAGTTATGTTGTGTTTTAATTGCTTAAAAGACTAATATCGGTAACTCCAGCCTCAGTTGCATGGTTTAAGAATATTTCATGTCCATAGCACAAACATTGCGATAGCAGTTCAAGCCTGCTTACCTTTGTGGTCTCAAAGAGCAGGTCTCGAATCTCCTGCTGTGATCCTGAATGTGTTGCTATCAGAGACACCATAGGAGCAGATCTGACCTATGGGTAAGACTCCAACGCTTCAGCTTCACCCTGACGATACAGAGACACGCAGGAAGCCGCCACGCCCAGCCACAACTTCTGAGAGAAGCTTCCTGTCGAGCTCTACAAGAAACACAAGGATGTTTAGGCACAGCTGTGATTCAAAATGCCACATGATCATTCAGAAATCATTCTATCATGTTGATTTGGTGCTTAAGAAACATTTCTGATTATGATCAGTGTTGAAAACAGATGTGCTGCTAAATATTTTTGTGGAATTTGACAATATCACTGTTTTTATTGTATTTTTAATGCAAACCAGGTGAGCATAAAATATTTATTTTACGAAACATTAATTTACGAGTCTCCAACTCTTTCCTCGTTTTACGAGTCCAAACTCATTGCCGGAAGTTTCCGTCAGTTATGAGACAACACTTCCCCGCCATTGACAAAAATTTCCATGCTTTCTGTGTTTTCACTGTTAAACGGTAGGGGCGCTATAACACATTATCTGAAAGAGTACTGCATCTCCTGATCAAAAAAGGCAAAGAAGATCATATGTAAGCATATACATATGTAAAATAACTGGATCATTAACATTACACCCCATATAAAAGCCATAAGTATAAGTTTCACTGTATACGTATACATTTTTCATCGTATTGGCGTTTTGTCCACACGGATCCGGCGTTTTGGGAGAGTGAAACCGCTATTTTTTGAAACCGGGTCCAAGTGGATAAATCTGAAAACGACACCCTTGCGGTTTCATGTGTACAGCCAATTCATATATTTCGATAAAGCGATGATGTCATCACATCACGTGTCGGCTGCATCACACGCCATCTTCGTCTTCTTCTCCTTGGTTAGTATACAGCGCGCATGCTCAAAGTCTTCTTCTCCGTGTATAGTGTATCTCTGTGGCAGAATTACAGCGCCCCATACTGGTCTGGCATTTATACTACACCGTTTTCAGTCGGTTTCAGTGGTTTTGTGTGTACACAAATATTTCTTAAGACGACGGCGCGTTACGGATTTTTTTTTTTAGAACGAGGGAAAAAAATCAAATAAAATTTGGATAGGGAACGCACCGGCTTCGTGTGGCCATGGCCTTAATCTGCCTAATGTTATGAATGAAATGTCGACCCAGGATGAGCTACAGGACTGTGCAAGCTTTATGACTGTTGATGGACTCGATCTACTGAATCCAATCCAGTATTTGACAAAAATTTTATTTTCTCTAGCCTAGAAATCTAGACGCACCCTAGCGGCAGCAAAAAATATTTCGCAGCAAAGTGTGGTCTAGCAACTCTCCGTTGACTTTTCGAAGTGGAAAAAACAAACTGTGGTCAGGCCAATCACATCGTGTATAGAGTTGGTGGGCGGGCTTAACACAATGACGGCAGAGTTGTGACGGTTCTGCGCCGTGATTTCCATAGGTGATTTCCCTGATACTTGAAAACAAACAAGATGCAGCTGGCGAACAGCGGTCTTTCGATTTCGGCTTTGGCCGCGACTCGGATGACTTGGAGTTAAGAGAATGTCACTTAAGTCATTCTTAAAAAGGAAGATGTGTTCAGAGTTTTGACGACCGGATACAGCAAAAGTTTAATATTGTGCCGCAGGAGGGAGAACCATGGGAAAACGCATGGGACTCACTCAGCCACAGCCGTTCATTGCTCTGGTTGGTTAGCGCTATCCTATGGCGTGCAGAGGGATATTGAAAGACAACCTTTATCCCGCCCCCGGATTGAGGTATGCCAATTGTGAGTTCCCAGACCTAACATTTTGATAGGTCTGGCTTGCCAGGCTATATTTTCTCAGCTTTTTGCTCAAAAGGTTGCTTTTTTAATGTAACTTATACCCACATGTTGATTGAAAAATAATGTAATAAACTAGAATAAAAGTTTTAAAGAAGAGGGTATGTTCTTTCTTTTGATATATTGCATATTCAGATACCCATACAACAAATATTCTTGGGGCCACCATTCAAATTTTGTGAAAAAAATCAAAAATTTGGCTGTGACAGACAACTTTTTTTCTTTTTTGAAACGCTGGTGGGAAAGAGTTAATGATTTCAAACTTTTCACCAGTAACAATCATCCACTCACTATGTAGAAGTCCACTTCATAGAGCGTGCAGCCAAACCCTGACCACTGCCGGGCGATGGCGACATGCGCGGCCATGCTGTCTCAGTCGACTGTATCCCACTAGGGCTTTCCAGTGCTCTAAAATGGTCGACATCACCACGGCTCCCTCCTCTCTCAGCCTGGCTTCGGAGTCTTTGGTCCTGTTCCTGACGCCGCTTGTGCCCCCATAATGTCCCAGCCAGCAGACCCCCCGGGGAAGGAAGGGCAGCCAGGGGGATCGGACGGGGGCAAGTCAGGCCCGGGCCTCCACCACTTCAGCCGGAAAAAGCTGCTCTCAACGGCGGGGTACGGAGAGAGGGCGCTGAAATCTCCCAGCAGGCACTGCAGTCTCAGTGCCGCCAGAGAAAGAAGGTCATCCTCACAGGCTGGCAGCTGCCCACGCACTACCATCTCATGACACTGATACAGAAAGAGAGAGGGAGGGAGGAAGTCAAGCATGGGAAAGTCTTACGCAGTTCACTAATGTGTTGCGTTTGCATGTTTGCTTTTCATCCGACTGATAAAGACGATATGCACACACTCTGTCCACACATCTAGTGTGAAACTAGTCCACATTAAACACAAACAGAAAGGACGAACTGGAAAATCCCTCTTTCTCTCTATGCCCCAAGCCACTCTCTGCTGTTTCATGCACATATAAAATATATTCAATAGATGTTTGCAGACAGATCCAAACTAGGTTTAGAGCAGTCATGTTACACTAATCCTGTTTATATTATTCAGTAGGAATTAATGGCTTGTAATATAAATGTTCTGAGGAAGGCATCCATCATATGGTCTTTATAAAACACATTCCACAGAAGGTTCATTTCTCTTTCGGCCTACAGTTTACTTAATCTATTCAACTTTCACATTTGTCTCGTGTTGTTTTACCTGCTCATAGAAGAAGAGGTACTCAATGCTGTCGGTACTGATATTATCGGTGTCCAACAGACAATAGAGTTTGAAGCAGAGTCGGCACTGGCAGACAGAGTCTGGATCTTTAGCTGACAAACTGGAAGACAGAAAGACAGAAGACAGAAAGATTTTGTTAATGGAACATGCATATGGATCAGATATACATGTGAAGCATAAAGCAAATACACTTTCCAATATAGATCCAACTCTGTGAGCTACAAAAAAATGCACACCACACTATAGGGGTCCAACATGCATCACAAAGAATGGATTGGTTACTGAAATTCTTCAAAATATGGAGCGAGTAAATGATGACAGATTTTTTTATTTTTTATTTTAAGTCCACAAGTCTTAGGAAGGCATGGCATGACGAGTAACAATTGAAATCCGCAAATGCTCCTTGAACACACGACTGAAAATCACCTGAGAGCGAAGTCATCATTCTCAATCACATGACACCCTGATTCACTTAGCTTTTTCTGCTGCATGTGCAGTTTTGCACGCGCGGGTTTGTGTTCGAGTCTGCACACATGTATGAGTGTGAGAGAAAGACTAGGCGTGTGTCCATGAACCCACTTCTGGGAAGAGTTGGCACAGAGACGTGCAAAAACACACACAGACAAACACAAACACACTTCCCAGAATAAAGCGGATGCCTTGAATTCTGGCTGGCTGGGCTTATCTCTCCTTTAGTTTGCTTTCCACATCAGTTAACGCGATGACATCAGTCTCACCTTGAGATCCCTGCTGGCTTACTGAATACTAATAAAGAGCTGCTTGTCCATTCTCACACTGTGTGTGTGTGTGTGTGTATCAGGTGGGTTGGTTAAAGTGTGATAAAGTGTTTGGAAAGTGAATAAATCAAAGATAAAGAAATAAACAGACCTGTAGTGCAATCGTAGATGGTAATATCATGGTACCTTGTATGTTCCATGGATATATTATATCGTACTGAATGATTACCATATTCACGTAACATGGTCTTTACATAGTACTTAAAAAATACCATAGTATTACCATGGTACATGTTAAATAAAAACAGTAATGGCCTGGTACAATGTCCAACAAAGTATGGTATTGACGTGGTACTTCAGGTTTGGGACATACAGCTATTTGTTATATTCCACATAATACAATTGATTGAAGAAATGTAGACTGAGTTACTTTTCAAATCTGGTGATGACATCAGCAATTATGGTGCTGCCTCCAGAGCTTTCTCCCCAGCATGTGTTCTGCTCAAAAAGAGCAAATGTGTTTCGGCTGTCCTGCAGTCCGAGGCGTTCGCTCATCTTCCTCACAACCTGGACAAAGAAAATGAGTGTTATTTTAGTTTTTATTTTAATATTTTCATTTTAATTTTTAAGTTCTGGTCATTTTGTTCTGTGCTTTTGTCCTTTTTCTTAGTTTATATGTATATACTAGGGCTGTCAAATGATTAATCGTGATTAATCACATCCAAAATAAAAGTTTTATTTACATAAATGTGGGTGCACTGTGTATCTTATTTTATATATATATATATATATATATATATATATATATATATAAACACATACATGCTTGTACATGTTTAAGAAATATTTTTATTTATATACTGTATATAGATTTATATATAATTTATAGGCTATATAAAATATAAATATTTTATATATAAATAATATTTTTTTCTTAAACATTCATGCATGTGTGTGTATTTATATATATATATAATAATTATACACAGTGCACCCACATATATTATGTAAACAAAAACTTTTATTTTGGATGTGATTAATCGTGATTAATCATTTGACAGCCCTAATTTATTTTTTATCATATATATGTATATATATATATATATATATATATATATATATATACTTTTGGTAACATTAAAAAAAAATTTAAGACCATTAAAAAAAACAATAAAAGAAATATTGTCGAATATTTTCTTGAATATATCAACAAAAAATACATTTACTTCTATTACTGAATAAAGCAATACATTTTTGTGGAAGGATAACCGCTAAAAGAAAATGATTAAATTAATTAATTACTAAATTACAAAAAAAAAGAACTAATAAAAAAATAATAATAAACTGAATACTAACTGAATAATAAACTGAAAAATACTAACTGAATGTCTTGTTCTTATGTTTGTATGCTAATGATTATTTCTTTGTGTGTCAATAGTGACACATGAACAGCACAAGGTTCCCAAGCCCTTCTGTAGAGGAAACGACTGATGCAATACCTCATTAGCCGTGGTGTGCGAGGTGATCGTATCTGGCAGCAGCCCGGTCCAGGGTAGTGCACAGTACACAGTATCTCCTGCCTTCCCATCAGCCCCTGGATCTCCTCCCAAGAGGGCACACACTCGCGGCCGCGCGCCTTCTCGAGAGCCTGGGCTATGAAGGACGCGTAGCTCTCCACCTCCGAGTCCGCACTCAAACTTTGAACCCTGATACATGGGGGAAGAAAATAAAAAGAAAGAGATTTTAAACTTTACTGGGACCATTTACAGAATTTCACATACAAACCACAAAATTTCCTCCCAAAAACTCTGGGGGAAGTTGTGTGGCCTCTCTGTTTAGTTTGTCTATTTGCGATATGAAGTGTCAGCCACTTGGTAATCACATGCATGGCGTAGGCCCTAATTGTGTTAAGTAAACACATGCGGGAAGCGACCGGAGGCCTCAGGAGAACAGAGACTCCTCCGTCTCCATTACACCAGCCGCCTCTGTAATCAAAGCCCTGTGGTCAACGCACCATTTCCTCAAGGCACACTCGTTCATTTAGCCATTCTCTTATTTTCTGCCCTTCTCCCCTGTCTATCCTCTGGCCTGGCAGTACTTTAAGAGTCAATTAGCCATGAGATCCAGAAAGCATTGTGCCGTTTCCCAACCCCTTAAGGAGAGGAAAGGAGTGAGAGAACAGGAAGTGAACTTTCAAATCCAGTCTCAGGCAGCCCAAATTTCCAACACACTCAGACCGCAGTTGTGCGTCTTTATACTCAAGGCCTTCTAGCTAATGTTTATATGTGTATGTTAGACCCAGGTGCATTGAAAATAAATTTTGAGAAAGAAATTGGCAGAAAATTTCACAATGACAAAGAAACGGCAAGAAAAGCATTGAATTAAAAGTTAAATTTAGAGTAATTTTGACATTGTGTGAGTGTGTGAGCATACACATCCAGAGGAGTGTATATATACATGATGCTACTCTTCTGTGTTATTGGTGTGTAACTGACCTCTTCAGGTGAAAGCGCAGGTATTTGAGGATGCTGCAGCTGGGCAGGAAGGTGCAGCTCATGCAGGTGAGCAGCTGCCAGTATCTGAGCTGCGGGTTTGGCTGAGTCTGCACACATGATTTGGTGACGCTGGTCTGTTTGATGAGCTGGCAGTAGAGCTTCGTCTCGGAGCGGCCGGAGGTCGAGGCAGGTCTGGAGGATTCCCTGTATGAGAGGAATGGGCTCGTGGTCCAGACTCTAACTGCTGGAGGCAGTTAAATAGCCTTACCGCCTCCTCACGGACGGATGTGTAGCCTTTACCAGCCATATCTGAAGAAGAAGAAGAGACAGAAGGTGTGTTAACTGGCACAATGGGAAGAAATCAAATAGGATGATATAAAGCAGCTTTTTAAGGACTCTCTTCAGTTTTCCGTCAAAATAAATGTTTGGTGTTTCAACTTTCAATTATTTCTATAGATTTAAAATCTGATGTGATTCAACTTATTAAAAAAAGTTTGAAGTACAAATTTACGAATTTACTCAATACTGCAATAACTGTCCTGGAATGTCAAACCTTAGTCTCTGTAAACAGTGCAGGTCACCGTCAGATTCTTGTTTTTAACCAATCAGAATGCCTTTGAGGTGATTGATGCCAGCCAATCATTTTGCACATTCAGAGCAGCAGTCTATATATGTTAAGGCGAGACACTACAGGTGAATAGGGTAATTTTTTTAACTAGCTAGCAGATATCAACATGAAACTTTCCCAGTTGATTACCTACATTAAGATGAGAAAAAATATATTACAAGTTTTGTGTAATTTAATGTTTAAATATGCAAATGAGGCATTATCTAATTAAATAAGCACTAATTTGCATATATTTTTAAAAAACGAAATCTGAGTATTGGATAAAGTCAGGTTGAAAATTATTTTTTCATTGTGCTGACATATTAGATAAGAAAAAATTACAGAGGGATTTATGGATCTACTTTTGTTATCCTGTAAATCAGAATGTATCAGTAGCCTTAAAAAATATTTTTTTGCCATGTTTTTGGGAATAAAATGTTATATAAATTAAGCTAGAAATAATATATTTACAAATTTCTCTGTAAATGTCGTTCATAATATAACTAGGTACAAGACTGGAAAGTTTGGTGTATATGGTGCTACTGTAAGTGGAGATTTCGGACTTGGAGAATGAGAGAAAAAGTCATTTTGAAAAAACTGGCTTTAAAGATTTAGCATCAGCCAATGAGATTGCGCATTTAGAGTTAAATCCACCCTTTTACTTTCACGATTGGTTGCTGACAAAAAGGAAATGACCATATTTGGATCCGACAGCGTTGTATAGGAGAATGAGAGCTTTGCGATCGCTGAGCAGCTGGATGATTTATAACGACAACTTTTGAAGAATTTATGAGAAATCTACAGACAAAGTGTAGTAAAATAAAGACCTAAATGTGTATTTCAGACTTTTTTTTCACCACAAGTCTGAAAGAAGACATGTTATTGAAGACAAATATCCCAAAATCTCAAAATTGACCAGTGAAAAAAAAAAAAAAAAATGTTTTTGCCTGCCGTGTTTCGCCTTAAGCCAGATGCTGAAAGCATGATAGATGACCTTCATGAGTTTGGAGGATACAAAATGTGTCAAGAACAGCTTACACAGCCAAACTTCCTCAAAGTTGGCATGAAACTGACATTGTGATTGTCTTTCTCAATTTGACATACACTGATGAGCCAAAACATTATGACCAGCCACAGGTGAAAGCGAATATCGCTATTCATCTTCTAACAGGACCACATATTAAGGTCTGGGTAGATTTTCAAGGTTTTCAAAGTCAATGTGTTGGATGCAGGAGAAATGGGAATAATAAAGATCTGAGCAACTTTGAAAATGGACAAATTGTTATGACAAGGTGACTGGGTCAGAGTATTTCGGAAATGACAAGGCGTGTGGGTTTCTCCTAGTCAGCAGTGGAAGCCAAACCACAAACTGGACTTTGGAGCAGTGAAAGAAGGTCGCCTGCTTTGATGAGTCCTGCTTTCTTTGACATCACGTGGACAGCTGTGTACATGTGTTTACCTGGGGAAGTGATGCACAAGGATGCACTGTGGGACGACGACTAGCCAATGGAGGGAGTGTGATGCTCTAGCAAATGTCCTGCTGGGAAACCCTGGGTCCGGCCATTCATGTGGACGTCAATTTGCCACATACCTACCTAAACATTGTTGTTGACCAGGTACACCCTTTCATGACAATGTTGTTCCCTGGTGATAGTGTCTTCATTCAGCAGGAAAATGCACCTGCATTATCGCACTCATTGTTCAGGAATGGTTTGAGAAACATTATAAAGAGTTCAAGATGTTGCCCTGGCCTCCAAATTTCCCGAGATCTCAATCCAGTTGAGCATCTGTGGGATGTGCCAGACCAACAAGTTTGATCCACGGTGGCTCCACCTGGCAACCTACAGGATGTGAAGGATCTGATTGCTGCTAATGTCCTGGTGCCAGAGTTTATGTCTCAGGCACTGTTTTGGCAGCACAAAGAGGACCAACAACATATTAGCCAGGTGGTCATTCATGTTTTGGCTCATCGGTGTATAGCTGAGTGAAATGGATTCTCTAAAAAGAAAAAATGCAGGGCTGGACTTGAGTTTTTCCATCAGGACACTATTGGATCAGTAGATCTTTGTTGTTTGCTAATCGCTACAATCTCATTGTGATTGACAGGTTGATGGAGATGCCCATGCGAGGGGAAGGGGACGTTTATGTTTTTCCATAAATTTTTTTTTTTAATTTATGATCGAATTGAAAGAACTAAGAAGACAGAGTTAAATAAAGAGACTCACGTGTGTTGTGGAGACTGCCGTAGGGGAAAGGCAGCAGTGGGGCGTAGAGGGGGCTCTGCAGTGTACCTCAGGATGGGATTATGCTGATAGATGTGCTCTACAACCTCTGGGTTGAATTTATTCTCCTGTAAAAAACATTGCACATAAACACACATACAGTAATGCAAGGACAATTAAACACATTGAAATAAATAAACTCAACAAAGATATATCTTCTGTGTACCATTATGTCCCCATAAACAGATGGCCTTTTTGTTATGGGGTTGGTAATGAAATGATGTTTCAAATGTAAATGCTGTGTTTGGGAAAACAGATGAGAATAAATGAAAGAAAGGGAAATGAATTTCAGCTTGCAGGCCTGCTCTGTGTATGTGTGTATAATGAAAGCTGCTGTGTACATTTCAAGTGTGAATAAGGCCTGTTTATATTGGTTGTGGGGTGTTTGCTTAAAAATTACCTTATAAACCAACCCAAGATCAGTTAAACATGACAAGATATCCTAACCTTACCACTATGTACTTTGTGTTTAAGTATGTGAGAGGTCAAATAAATAGTATATGTAAATAGTATCATAAAACAATAGTATAAATAATATATACTAAACTTAAGTTTATGGTTTGTTTATTTATCAAAACAAAATTTTCTAATACCATAAAATAAAAAAATAAATAAAAAACAATAAGGCAAGAATATAGTGTCTTGTCGTCTTAACTTTATTGAGAATATAGCATAGCCTCCCATGTCTTTTTACTTCAATATTTAATATCCATACATAACTTATCTTTAAGAGTAATATAGCAATCAGTGCGAACGTTTTTGGGTCAGGCCACTTAACATTTCAACCATTACGATTTTTCACGCCTGTCTGTCTGCCTGTCTGTCTCTCCCTCAATGGGATTCCAGGGAGTTCTGTGGCTAGCAACTAACATCCTATTAATACAGATCTCTCCAAGAGTGCCGGCATTACATCATAACAACAGGGTTATTCTAAAGAGCTACTCACTGCCCTTCAAAACTATTTCCAGGGACACCAGAGATACCGAGCAGCATATCTATAAGTGTAAAATCACCAGCCAACAAACTAATAATAATATACTGGGCAGAGAGATGACAGTGGGTGGGGTTTAGACGGTTTACACATCGTGTCTGTGTATGTGTGCCATCCTCACCATGGACTGTTTAGGAGCAAAGCTGAATGAACTAATAAAATGTCATATTTTTTCACTGAATATATATATACGCACTAAGCTGACATTTATAATCGCTTCATGTAGGCGTGTCTCTTACCTCGATGTCTACGTATGAGGAGCTGTGTTGGCGTCTCCACCGGCGCTTTGCTGTCGATGACTTTCTGCACGGCACACGCCCAGTGCACCGCCTCATTGTAGTGCTTTGTGAATAGTCTGTAGCAATGTTTGCGGCCATACACCGTCAGACTCCAGTAACCTGTCACACACATTTCAAATATTTTAGTGCTGCTCTTCAAAAAGAAAATTCACAGAAGCTGTGCAATGCAAAAATAGCATCTTCTAACAAATAACGAGAGTATGTACATAAAGAAAAGTCAAAAAATGCTTGTGCTATTTTTGATTAAAGACAAATGTACTAGAGCTCCAGTATTCTGACAACCTCATATTTCACGTGCATGGCCTGCAGTAAATGTGTTCAGATGTTCCTAAAGCCGGATCTGGATCTTTTATGAGGAGCTTACGAATACATAATTTCTGCCTTTTTGGCAGTCAAAAGAATGAAGTTTTGGTTCAAATTAACTGAGACTTATAAAAGACACAGCAATTCTTTACAATCTCCATAAAGCCCACCAATCTCTCTAGACTAGGCAAGATCTTGCTCTCAATAATATCTAGCCAGTGAAAAATTTTAGAGCACAACAATGTACATATATTCACAGTAGAAATTGTCCTGTAATTAATTTGGGTTTTTCAAGACCACTGTGTTTGTAAGATTTGCAGGCCAAAATATTTGTTGTCCGCTGTAAATAACTCCTATTTCTTGGCTACAAAATTGTACCTCATTAATGTTTTCATTAAAAGAGCCGGTTTCTGTGTGGACGAGCCATTAGACATGATATTATATGACTAATTGTTTGTTAAAATAAGAAACCGTTGCCATCGTGTTTGCCTGTGCTGGATAATGAATGACTCCTGACCAACTGCTGCTCTTGCACACACACTTTCAGACATATACACACACACTTTTATCTAGGAAAGTCCCTAAAGTTAATCTGGGAAAAGTTTAGAGTTCTGTGGACTGTGCTGGTTGAAAGTTTGCGTGTGTGTGTGTGTTTCAGAAAGCCTGCTAAACATTTGCCATGTGAATATGCACACACACACTGTACAGTATGACTAAGTCTTTGATTCTGTCTGGTCATTGCTTACAATCTCCCCAGACAACAATGCATGCCATTTGTCTGCCTTCATTTCGCTTTTGCTCTTAAACAATCCTGCATTTCATTTCTGTGATCAAAGTCTTCCCACAAGAAGATTTCACGCCAATGTCGAAAAGAGATCAGCAGTCTCACGCCTGCTCTGTGCCTGTGATCTGACCAAAAGATCTGTTCTCTTCGAAAAAATACATGTCATCGTGAGGACAAATCCTAAAATAGTGAAATACTATGTTTATCTTCCATTGAACATTAAAAGGCAAGTTCACACCATTTACTAACCGTGATACAAAAAAATGACAAGCGATTTTGCAAATATATTTCTGAAATGTGGATGAGGAGAGATGGAAAAATATTGTACAGTAAACCACAAGGACAACCTTGAAGGTATTAAATGGATAGATTACCCAAAAATTTAAATTTTGTAACATTTTAGGCTTTGTTTACATATAAGCATATGCTTTAGTTCACGTATACATAGAGCACATCACATATGATAATCATGGAAACTCATTTGTGTGTCACATGCGTGAACAAACCACATTGGTTCTCACACAACCAATGAGCTTCCAATGTTTACCATATGTAATGTGCTATTTGTATGACTGTCAATGAATGTTTAGATGTAAATAAAATGTAAATGTCATCATATAAAGCAATCATATCTCTTCACAAGACTGAAAGCAAATGAAAGTTTTTTTTTTATAACTTTATTACTTTAAAACTTCGGAATGTTATTTTATAACGGCTCAATTCATATATATTTGTTTTATTATGCCTTTATGACATAGTAAAATATTCTATGATTCTGTTACACTGACTTTGAATGGAGGGACTGAAACCTTTCAGGTTTCACTTAAAATATTTGTATTTGTGTTTTGAAGATAAACAGTCTATTGGGTTTTGAATAAGATGATAAATATTGTTCCAAATGGTGACATTTCAGAAGATGTGAATACAGGGAATGTATTTTTACACTCTTTCAGTGCAAACAGAAAGAACTGCTCTGATTGGTTGTTTTTAACCTTCTTTTAAAGACATACTCAAAGGTAAAAATATGCATAAATAAAGTAAAAAAAAACATTTATAAACGAGAAAATCCAAAATAGAAATATTTTTCCATATACACAAAAATATGCAAAAGTTCTTATCACTAGGGCAGAACAACTTTGTACCATATCTACACCTAAAAGGGTAGTTCATCCAAAAACTCAAGCCATCCAATGTGTATGTGACTTTTTTCTTCCAGTCAAACACAATCGAAGTTATATAAAAAATATATATATCCTGGTTCTTCCAAGCTTTATAATGGGAGTGAATGGTACATTGGATTTTGAAGACCAAAAAGCACATCCATCCATCATAAAAGTAATCCAATATAGTTTATAAAGTTATAAATAGGGATATTTTTCTTACAAAACACACCTTCGCTCCAGAAGGCCATTAATAACATACTGGAGCCGGATTTGGATTACTTGGTAACACTTTACAATAAGGTTCATTGTTAATGTATTTACTAACATGAACTAACCATGAGCAATACATTTGTTACTGCATTTGTTCATCTTTGTTAATGTTAGTTAATACAAATAAAGCTGTTCATTGTTTGTTCATGTTAGTTCAGTGTGCATTAACTAATGTTAACAAGATTTTAATCAAGTATTAGTAAATGTTGAAAATAACATTAACAAAGATTAACAAATGCTGTATATGTGCTATTCATTATTAGTTCATATAACCTAATGTAGTTAACTAATGTTAACTAACGAACCTTATTGTAAAGTGTTACCGATTACTTTTATGATGGATGGATGTGCTTTTTGGGCTTCAAAATCTAAGGTAACATTCACTCTCATTAAAAAGCTTGAAAGAGACAGGATATTTTTAACATAACTCCAATTAGGTTTGGCAGAAAGAAGAAAGTCAAATACACCTTTTAGCACCTTAGATAAGTAATTTGTACCCTTAAGGTACGACTTTGAATAATTTAGGGAAAGGCACACAGTTGTCCCTTCAAGGGCACTGCTCCAGTGACAACCAATTTTCAGAGAGCATGTACAATGAAAGGGAATGGTGACTGTGACTGTCCCAGTTTGTTTGCAGGTGCGTTACCTGTCTGTTTGTAGGTGTATTTATCGGGCCACAGCACTGAGCAGAGGGACGTGAGTACAAGCGTGCCGAGTCTGCGAGCATCTCTGTCCGAGCCGCTGCAGTAATCGAGAAGTCGGTTGTCAACACAAACCAGAACCTCCTCTGCCGGAGCCAGCCTCCCTGCACCTCTCGCAGGAGCCAGCCTGAAAAAGAAAGACAAAAATACCCATATTATACATGATGAATAATGAAACAGATCAATCTAAGAATATTAAGGCTCAATTTCAAAACCTGACAGAAATTAATAGTTTAATTTGAAATATAATTGTTTGAAAGCGCTCATGCAGAGTTCCAGTGTTCATGGAAAAAAGCGACAGCACAAACCAGCCCGTCCAAGTCCAGTCGAGAGCAGCGTACCCAAACCATCGCTCACCCATCTCTAATAGAGGGTTGTGTTAAGGTCACACAGGGGATAAAATCTCCCTTCAAACCAAGTTTGTCAGCTATGTTCAAATGTGTATCAGAGCCAATAATCAAGACACAGTTTCATGGGAAAACTGCTTTTTTTATTTTGGAGAAACCCTCATGACACCCGGACCATGTTACCTTTTTCCGCTGCTGCTTGCAGATGTACTGCACCTGCTACCTTTCCCGTACTGCGTGTGTGTGTGTGTGTGTGTGTGTGTGTGTGTGTGTGTGTGTGTGTGTGTGTGTGTGTGTGTGTGTGTGTGTGTGTGTGTGTGTGTGTGTGTGTGTAGAGAGTGAGTCACCCAGACAGACTGGGGAAGACTGTCTTATTTAGCAGCTCCACGGGCCAGCAAGAGACAGGCTGGCGGAGTATTTGGACCCCTCTACACTAATATTACTCTTGCCTACTTATTATTACTCATTACATGTGATTGAGTATTATGTGCACAGTGCTCACATTTACACACCCTGAGATCACAGACAACTCTGAATAACACTCGCACACTTAAACCTCGTGGACAGGGTGTTGGTTAACAATGTCTGATTGTGTCAGTGTGTCACTGATAATACTGCAAGCTATAACTAATGCATGTGTGTGTGGACTTACTTATAGATTGGTACACAATTGAGCTCAAGATGACAAAAACATAATTTTGGTACTCTACCTCATTTGAAAAACTATTTATAAATATGCATCAATTTTTCTTTATGTAAATATTTTTTCATTGTTTTGATGGTAAGGTTTGTGTCAGATTGATCGATATATTAATATTTTCTGTCTACAACAAATAACAATAATGATTATTTGTGTTCAATAACCAATTATGATCATAATAAGAAATGTTCATTGAGCATCAAATCATCATTAGAGTGATTTCTGAAGGATCATGTGACACAGAGGAGTGGAATAATGATGCTGAAAATTCAGATTGCAATCACATGAATAAATTATATTTACACAGAAAGCAATTATTTTAAAATTGCAATAATATTTATTTAAAATAATAATATTACATAGAATAATATTTGATAGATTCCATGTTTTACTGTATTTTTTTTTTGTTTTTGTAAAATAAATGCAGCTTTAAGGAGCAAAAGAGACTTCTTTCAAAAACATAAAAAAATCTTACCGACCCAGACTTTTGAATGGTAATATCTGTAAACCTGATAATTACCAATAATGATTATGTTTAAAATAATACAAATTTTGTTCAGTATATTAGATTTAGCCCATAAATACATTTATATAAAAACAAGTCGGCAATTAGATTGATAAGTGTGTGTGTGTGTGTGTGTTTTTAGGGGGATAGTTGTAGACAGAATTGAGATGAACTCACTGCAGATAAAGTTACCAGAATGTCAAATTGAACATTGCATAGAACATAGAAATTGCAATCTTCATGCTATCTTCAAATCTTCGATATTCATGCTATCTTAGAAATTGCAATCTTCATGCTTCAAATCAATCTGATTCCATAATTGATGTTAAAAATGTACTTTGTTTATACCCCTAAATGCACCAATGCATGCAAAAAAATTGGTCTTATAGCCATAATGACAACTACGGTGCCAGAGAATTATTAATAAGCAGAATTTCTCACCCTTTACGAGCACCTCTGGGTCTTCGTCCATCGCCATCTTACCCTTCTGCATGATTAGACTTCTCTTCTCCTCAGGAACTCCTGACAGACTGAACAACATGGAACGCAACATAGACATCAGCAATGTGTACTGTACTGACCCCTTCCCCTGGCCCCCAAAACACACACACACTTATATACACACATACAGTATATGCACACCATCCCTTGAGGGAAGCTGGGGTCAACATCATAATGCTGCTGCTAAAACAGAACCCAACATAGCATGAAACCACTTCGCATATGCAGACATTTCACATCTCACACACAAACACAACACTTACACACACGCACGCACATCCCTCCACCCTCCACCAACCATGGCCAGGCAAGCAGAGCTTTATCGGTCTGGCAGCCAGGAAAAGACTGAAAATAAACGTGACTAAGAGACGCCAAGGACACTCGCACGCTAAAAGAGAGAACTGGGAAAAGACGAGGAGAACAAGAGAGGTCTAGGGGCAAGAAAATAGTACTGGTGGTGGTTCCAATACATATGCTATACTATAAAGGACCTTAGTGGGACATTCCTCATCATTGGGCCAAGGACAGTGTTTTCAGATTTTTTTTTGAATGAGGTACCATGTTTAGTTAATAATAAGTATCATGGTATGTTTTAAAATACCATGGTACTGCCATGTAAAATGTTTTGTTGTGTAGTGGTTAAAGGATAGAAATCACTATGGATTAAGAGCTATACCAATATATTGAGCAGGCCCGATATTAGGCATTTTCTAAAATATTCGGTATTCGACAGTTATAATGGCCAATAAATGAATATTTCAAAAATAAAATAAAAATGGACGAATCACGCTTCAACCATGTCATGAGTGTTGTCAAAAAGTGCAGGTAAAGGGATAAGCAAGCTGACATTGTAATTATAAGGTAGCTTATAACTATAAGGCAATGTAGGGACTAATTATTATTTTATTTATCAGAACTTTAATATATTTTGATGTTCCTCTGTTCTGTTGTGACAATAGAAACAAGCTTCTTTTTAAAATGCATTATCATATTATGGTAACACTTTACAATAAGGTTCATTAGTTAATGTATTTACTAACATGAACTAACAATGAGCAATACATGTGTTACTGCATTTGTTCATATTTGTTAATGTTAGTTCATGAAAATACAACTGTTCATTGTTTTGTTCATGTTAGTTCACGGTGCATAAACTAATGTTAACAAGATTTTAATCAAGTATTTAGTAAATGTTGAAAATAACATTAACAAAGATTAACAAATGCTGTATATGTGCTATTCATTATTAGTTCATATAACCTAATGTATACTAATGTTATTGTAAAGTGTTACCCATATTATTTTAGTTAAAACTCATAAATAACTACAAATAACTACTGTAATGTTAGGGAAATCTGTTTTTTTTGCTGCGTTTCTGAAATAAAATAATATCGGCTCGATATATCGGAATATTTGAATTTTAAAACCAACAAATATTTGTATCTGTATTTGGCCTTCAAAATCCTATATTGGTCTGGCTCTACTATGGATAGATACAAGGCCACAAGCATCTACTGTACATTTGGACTAAAAGACTCTTGTTAAATGCATAACAACTTGTAATGAGCAGGTAAAAGATAAGTCAGAGGACGTCAGTAGCTATCAACTGATAGAGGATTTGAGGAATGCTGGGAGCACAAGCACCTTGAAGCAGACAGTGATGGATAGATAATCACTCTGATAACACTGGCACTCAGACAGACTAAAACACACACACACACACACACACACACACTGGGCTGAGGAATTGAATGTGGCAGTGAATCGGTTAATTAAACAAGACATTCCTGAACATCCTGTTTATCATCTGAGAGAGAGCTTCAATTGACACTGAATTATTTGGACTTGCTAGTTTCTCACACAAATTAGCCATTTGTTAAGTCAATGAAATTCAGAGTCCTGAAAACTCATTTCCTCTTGCTAATGCCCTGGAAAAACATGGTCCGTAACCAGAGATCATATGATCACTGATCGTATGGACGGAGACTAGCCCGGAGCACATATGGGATCTGATGGGGAGAGCAAATGATCAGGTCGATCTCACACACAATCAATCATACTTTATGCACACACACAGTTAAAATCTCTCATTCTGTCTTCTTTAAAGCTACACTGTGTGATTTTTACCCCCATCTAGCGGTGAAAAGGTATATGACCATCCAGTGAACATTAATTTCTGTTCCTCTCAATTCCAATTTCGTTTTAAGCTCCTACGGTGGCCAATGTAGTCCAAGATTAACATGGCTTCCAGTTTCGACCTGGTCCATGAGTGTTAACTCGAAACGTAAATGCGAAAGGCGAAGCTGTGAATTAACGGGTATGTCCCTCTTTGGCTAATGTACTTTCAAGATGGAGGGGCAACATGGCGAATCAACATTAGAACCCCTTACCCGTATGTGTTTTCAATGGCATATTATACACTCTACGAGAATACTTTATTACTTGAACGAAGTAAATATACATAAATGAGCACATATATTTCTGAAAGAACTAAGTGTTTTTAGCTAAGAATAAACTAAAAGAGTTAGACAGTGTAGTGTTACACACTGATGATGTCAACATATTGCTTATATCAACAAGCTGATGAAATTGTTTGATATGACAGATATTATCATGATATAACAGATGATAGCTGTGCATCGCATCAAAGTATTTTTGTGTTCTTTGAATATCTTGAACAGTGGTGGAGGAAGTACTGAATTTCAGTACTTAAGTAAAAGTACAAATAACCAGATAAATATTTACTTTAGTAAAAGTAGAAGTAACACAATGACAACCATACTTAAGTAAAAAGTAAAAAGTACCTGATTTTAAATGTACTTTAAGTATTAAAAGTAAAAGTACTTGCATAACAATTTATTCTCTTAATGTCTATTTTCTAATGATTAATAAAACATTCATTCTAACTCATTCAACCTAATACTCATATAATGATGGAAAAAATTAGTTGTCACCATTTCTGAAACAAGCTTGCAATTAATTAGGCAATATAAACATCATGCTTATCCTTACTATGTTAATAACTATGTTTGGCAGTTAAACGTGATTAATTTATGGTGTAATTCTGAACCTCTTGGCTTGCCATAATCCCAACCAACCGTAATATTACACACGGTGTGTTTCCTATGCACGTAAATACAAATTTTCGTGTATTAAATTGCATCGATAAATGCACTGCGTGCGAGGCGCATTTAGTGTGACCGAGTTGATATATCTATGGCAACCAAACGTCACTGGTGAGACAACGTGCACGACGGATGGACGGTCAGATTACGTTTTGGCAGGGGAAAACTGGTCAGAAAATGTAACAAAAATGTAACAGAAGTTGTAGAAATGTAGTGGAGTAGAAGTATAATAATTGCTGCAAAATGTAACGAAGTAAAAGTAAAAAGTATGCACTATTTATTCTACTTAAGTAAAGTAAAGATACGTGAAAAATGTACTTAAGTAAAGTAACAAAAGTATTTGTACTTCGTTACATTCCACCACTGATCTTGAACCATGTCGATGTTCTGTACATTTATTTACAGGTCTGTTTACAAGTGTGTGTGTGTAATGGAGATGCAGTGGTAGATCCCTGCGGATTTGCATCATTCTCTAATTTAAGTTAAAGCTCAGGCAGAGTCAAGAGTTTACAGACATCCATCCGAAAGAGAGAGAGCGAGAGAGAGAGAGGGGGCAGCACAAAAAGAGGAAGCCTCCATTCGCAGGAGCTGTGAGGGCTGGCAATCAGCCGGTCAGAACCTGCCAGAACCGGTTTATGGATCAGAGCAGAATCAAGATCAACAGTTCGGTTTTAACAAAAAACATTCTCTGTCCGTCAGGCATGAGAATGAAACCCTCATCCTAATCCACAGACAGCATTAATACACACACAGATAAAATGAGTCGAGCTCTGCAATGAGACCAGCACGCAGATACAGATAATAAACATGCTCTGCTATATAGAGACTTTAGAGGGCAGTAAGATATCTTATGGATATGAGGTGTAAAAGTGGAAATGAGCTTTATGACTCATGTCTGCGGGCTAGATCTGTTTTACTATCTGTCTAGACTATCAGTAAAACTAAAAACGTTTTTAAGAATATGGGGCTCAGAGAAGTCTGTGATGGTGACCTAAAGGATACATGATTCTGGTGCTAAACTGTAAAACCGGAGCAGGCAAAGATATATCCAGATCTGAGTTCGGCGCACATCCGTATTTCACTGAAAAGTTATGGAGAGATATGTGAAACACTTGACTCATTGGCATTATCTCTTAGCTCTGTACAGGACATGACAGTATACAGGGAGACCGTAATACCCAACATACAGCGTGCACTACAGAATAGGAACTCATAATCTAAGGCCTGTTTCCAACAGCATCCACAGACTCACAACATGAACTGACAGAGCCATGGCTACAAACTGTAGAAAATAAAGTGCTTTCTGAGTACTTTCTTCAACAATGACGAACTTGCTGATGGAAAAATATATAGATAGGCGCATCATAATTGATAACAGAATGGTATCTAAGTGGGTTTTGTTTCAAGTGCAGGCATGATCATTTGAACCATGTTAACCTATCTGCCCTTTTCTCTGAGAAAATATAGTTAGCAAGTAAAGAAAGCAAGAAAGGCAGGAAGTAAGGGTTACAGTTGGGCTTGGGCTGTCTAAACAGTGATGCCCTTTTCAGTGAATGAGATCAATTGAGCACCTTGGACCCTCGGAGCCAGAGGACACACAACACAATCACATGTCGTTGATTACCTAACAATACCAGCTCCCCAATCGACACGAGGCGGGTCACGTCTCTGTTCAAACCTCTCAAAGTATAGCTATATAGCAGTAGTGTTCGCACACACACACATATACACACACAGTCTATGCAGTTAATGTGTGTCTGAACTTGAAATGCCACACCTACACGCGAAGGCACTGATAAAGCGCAGGGTTTGGCGTGGTGTGACTGTGCGCCACTCTTATCCTATGTAATAGATCAAACAGTGACATCAGCATGGCACTAGGCCAAACCTATGCGCTCTGACTCTGCCATCCTTTCAGCTGAATGAGGATAAAAGAAAGTACTATTTCCTCAATAGGAATGTAGAAATGAATGAGACGCCGCCATTCTGACTGAAGAGATGTTTTTAAATGACGACAATGTGATCAATTTTAAACGATTAACATGTATCATGGTGCATCTGTATGTTTACATGTCGTGTGGATATGTTTGCCCAAATTGTATTGTTTAGACAATGATCTTAGATTGATCAGGAGACATATGGAGTTTTATATTAACCTCATCCCAGATGTTTCTCCTTAAATTCATTTGGAGAAATACAAATGTAATTTTATAGAACTATAAAAAGAATACGATCAGAGCATAGCTCAGCTAATTTAGTACTGGGAAGAATTTAAATTTATACTGAGATTATGAAGATGTCATATGAATAAAATGCATAATGCACAGGTGAAAAAAGGATATGCTCACTTGAGGTGGATATATTCTCTATTTAATAAGATCAAGGGGTAATCCATCAGCCAGAAGTTGAAGCCTCGCGTGAGCTCACCATTGTAGCAGAACTTCACCTGCTGTTGGCATTCCATTGACTCCCATTCATTTTGGAGTCACTTTGACAGCGAAGCTTTACATTTGATGAGTTCAAAGACTTCATTTGTCGTGTTATTTATTTCTAAAGAAACACTGAGATGTCTTAAAAGGCTCCATTACTTTGTATCTACGTTATCGCCCGTAGAAAGCTGTTTTGTAAAAATAGTAAATCAGTTGCGTCATAACAAATCGACTTTGTCGCACAGTAGAGATAATCTAAAGTATAGACAGGAGGAGAAGCTCGCAGGCATTAGGGGGACATGGAGGCATAAAGTCAGATAAAGTCCGAGGGAGAAGCCCATAGGAGCATAAGTCTATCTGCGGCTATAGCTCATGGACAGCTAATACTCAGCTCCGCCTCTGTGAGATTCTAAGGAACTATTCGATTCCACTCTGGCACAGCTACTAGAAGACATACAGGTTGCTCACCTGTGACATGACAGGCTCAGTTTGAACCTATGCAGTACGTCTGGCGATCAGCTTTTAACAGGCTTCAATTTTCTCTGTTTAAATCAATGGAGTAAGCTGTGTCCATTTCTTTTACTGTCTGTAGGCAGTGTTGGGGAGCAGTTAACTACAGTAACGAAGCCATGTAACTTAACAACATTTTTCAGTAGCTTGGCAGTAGCTCAGTTGCTTTTTAAACAGTGTAGCTTTTTCCAGTAGCTAACTACTTTTTGCAGCAAGTAGCGGTTTAGCCGAGCAAAAGCTACATTGCTACATTGTCGCAGACTGCGCGAATCAGCCGATGCAAGGATATTCTTCTTGTTAGATTACAAACTAATTTTGCCATTACCGCCACCTGTTGTTCGAATTCGCATCTTGCGGCTAGATTGGTTCACTGCACGTACAGAAATGGGTTGACACACCCATATTATGATTATAGCAAGACGTGATGGCAGATTTGGGAGGATGGAGAAACAGCTAACGTAATTACCCATGGCCTTATTTGTCCAAAGTTCAATCCGTATTTCTGAGAAAATGTTCAACATGCAATTTACGTCTGATGATATTTTGCTCTTCCAATGTTGTAGGCTATTTGTTGGCACTTTTGACAATAGTCTGAGATATTTTAGTGTTGTGTGTAATAAAACAAGTACTCTTTGAAATTCGAATTGCATTGCCTTGTTTTAAACACTAAATATTTTACTCAAACATTCCTCAGAGACTTATTCAGTTATTGATAAGACACTGTTGTTTCAAAAAAAGAAAAAGTAGTTTCAATGTAGCTAGCTACTTTCTGACAGTAACTTGCTAGTGTAGCCAATGACTTTCTAATTGGGTAGCTTGACTGTAGTTTAACTACTTTCAACTTACGAGTAGCTTGTAGCTTGTCAAACTGACAGTTCCAGTAGTAGCTTCCCCCAACACTGTCTGTAGGTAAGACATTTGCAAAAACTACGTACAATGGAAAATACTGATGTGACTTTGTCTCAAAGCCCATGTGACCGAATTCACGTCTGAATTTTTCCTATCAACATTTTTGGCCCTGACGGCTCCTGAACAAAGTATTTACCAATGATCACAGATAAAACTTGGAAAAAGCACTTGTTGCACTGTAACCTGTAATCTTAAACTTATCAACATTTAATAGAAGAGTCAAAGAGGGCTTTTTTTTTCAAGTGAATGCCACAACTATTGCTTCTACCGTGCCAATTTCCTCAGAACTTTATCACAGTTTTATAATAAATTAAAACAGAATTAAACAGAGACATTTAAAGGTCTCATTTGTCATCTTCTTTCTCCTATGGGAGACTGAAATTCATAGGCAGATTTGTGGTGTGTGATTGTGTGAGGGAGTAAGTGTTAGATGTTGGAAGCGTTTGAAGTTTTAAGACTGGAAAACTGTAAAGTAGAGTGTTCATTTCAGCAGAGCCTCACAGCTGGAACGCAGGTTTGGTACAGCTGCAGAGGGGGTGAGGGTGTGTGTGGGAGGGCTGGGGGTCTCCAAGGTTTCCACAGCTGTCCAATCAAACTCATCCCAAACCAAACCCACGCGGCCCGACTCCTTCCCGCAGAGCCCACAACAGTGGCCCCCAAGAGGGGCCCCTACAAGTCCACCTCCCTGGAAAGAGGGAGAGCAGAACAGGAAGCAATTTGCTCACACAGGATTAAACGGCAGGAATAATAGAAGGAGGAGAGGAAAATCGAAATGCCTTTCTCCAAATCCGTAGAGGGCATGGAAGACGTTAGGAAGAAACAGCAAGAGAGAAATACAAATAAATGGAAATATAAGATAAAGGGGCCTAGACAAAATATCAAACCCAAACAGTCAATCAAGTAGGATGTTGTCTTTACTGACACATGGATAAAGGGATAGAAGTCATAAACCTCAATTCAACGCATTATAAGACAGGTTAAAGAAATTGAGAGAAGAGAGAACAGGAAAGGTTATTTGGAAGGGAAGGTGGAAACTGCTGTTAAGAATGTCACTGTTTTTGCAGAAATATGTCAAATGACTGATTTGATGAGGGGAGAAAGGAAAATAAAGCACATACTGTAGAGCTTGTTAGCCGAAGTGACAACAAATTCACCCCCAAAAAAACCTCTGCAGTTTAAAAAAAATTAAAAATAAAAAAAAATAAAAAAACCTCACCTCATGTCATGAATACAAAACTGTGCCTGCACATTAGGGGTCTTGAACTTAAATGACCTGGGCGGACAGTTGAGTAGATGAAGTGCTTTTATAAGCACAATTAAAAGGTTTGTTCTATGAATTATTCTAATAGTTTGGGGTCAGTAAAAATTTTATACTGTTATTCAACAAGAATGAATTTAGAAATTGATCAAAAGTGACTAAAGACATTTGTAATGTTACAAAAGATTTCTGTTTCAAATAAATACTGTTCTTTTGATCTTTCTATTCTTTAATCAATGTCCCAACACTAACAGCAAAAACAGTTTTCAACATTGATAATAATAAGAAGAAGAGAATGTTTTATTGAGCAGTAAATGAACATTTAAATGATTTTTGAAGGATCATGTGACACTGAGATTCAGTAATGAAGCTGAAAATTCAGCTTTAACATCACAGGAATAAATTACATTTTTTAAAAATATATTAAAACAGAAAACACTTATTTTAAAGTGTAATTATATTTTACAATATTACTATTTTTACTTGTTTTTGATTCAATAAATGCAGCCTTGTGGACAGAAGAGACTTACCAGTGAAAAGAAAAGTATTACTAACCCCGAACTGTACGGTATGGAAGAAATGATTAATTTAATATTTTTTCTAATAAAAAAGCACAAAAAAAATAATTAAAAAGTTGTGCTGCAAGTGAATAATCTAAAAATAAAAAAAGTTTTTCGCTTTTCTGAATTCAATTAGTTCATTTTGTTCGTTGAATGAATTAAATGACATGAAAAAAGATTAGTTCATTTTGATGTAACGAGTTCGAGACGAACTTGCATCACAGAACAGAGCAAGGTGACCATTTGAGCTTATAAAACTTAAACTTTGTTATTATTTTTTAAATAGAGCGATTATTTTCCGCTTATAAGACCCTTGTTCATCGTCTGGAATCGTTTAAAGCCCTTTGAACAGTTTGCAGTGAAACTGTCTTTTGAACCTTGACTAAACCGTTTGGTTACCAGTAAAGTGCATTATATGGAGAAAAATCCTGGAATGTTTTCATCAAAAACCTTTATTTCTTTTTGACTGAAGAAGAAAGACATGTAACATCTTGGATGACATGGGGTGAGTAAATTATCAGCAAAAGTTTTTTTTTAAAGTGAACTACTCCTTTAAGGATAACATGTTTTTTATTTTGTTTTGTTTTTTTTATGAGTGAGGGGGCGGATGAACTATCTCATGGTTTAAGACTTGAACTCAAATGTTTTGTAAGTTTTTAGTGGAATAGCGTCATGGAACTGGAAACTCTGGGGTGGGTAATATTGCCAGGCATAACGGTTAATATGAGGCAACGTAGCACTATGTGTGTATCCCTCCCTCTCTGACGCTCTCTGTGGCCTAGGCTTACTAACCTAAACCATCTGTGTGGCCCACACTGACAGGAAACTTATAAAAGAAATGGAGGGATGAGAAAGAGGTAGAAAGAATGGAAACATATTTTATGCTCCCCTCCATTAAACGTCCACTGAATCAAGGAGATCTTTTTGAGTGTGTGCGTGTAAAACTTTTACTGCCAACTCTCAAATTGACTTAGAGTAACAGACATCAATAGATTGATTAATCAATGGTTAACACAATAATGATAAAAGCTAATATAACCCAGTTACCCATTGTACTCACACGTACACACTGTCTAAGTTTAAATAAATCACTGGTTTGTCTCTGATATAACTGCACTGTATCTGCCCACTGTCATAGGTGACACAAAGAACTCAGTAGGTTCTCCACTCCTTGTGTACAATTTTATATAATGTTTGTTTAGTGTCTAACAATCTCCATAACACACTATTCTCTATAGTGCATTTATGTGGCGTGTTGAACTGTGGTCAATAGATGATTGATTTTAATCCAATTAAAATGCAATGCTGCTTATTTAGTAACCAAGTAAGCTATGCCCTTGCTGGAAGGCTTGCACACACATTTGACCACATTTATATACAGTACGTTTGTATACTGCCACGTTCGAAGACAAAATTGTCCCTAAAACTTTCTTCAGTTGAAAAGAAATGAAGGTTTTTGATGAAAACATTCCAGGATTTTCTTCATATAATGGACTTCACTGGGTACCAAACAGTTCAAGGTCCGAATGAGAGTTTCAGTGCAGCTTAAAGGGCTTTAAACGAAACCAGACGAATGAATAAGGGTCTTATCTTGCGAAACGATCGCTCATTTAAGTAATAAATAAAAAAGTTTAAGATTTATAAGCACAAAATGCTCGCCTTGCTCTGTTCTGTGATAAGCATTCGTGCACTCTCCTGTTCAAACCTCGTTCATCAAAATGAACAAATCTTTTTTTGAGTCATGACTCGAAGGGTCCTAAGATAAGACCCTTATTCATCGTCTGGTGTCGTTTAAAGCCCTTTGAAGCTGCACTGAAACGCTCATTTGGACCTTGAACCGTTTGGTTCCCATTGAAGTCCATTATATGGAGAAAATCCTGGAATGTTTTCATCAAAAACCTCCATTCTCTTTTCAACTGAAGAAGAAAGACGTGGTACTGACATGTCTTGGATGACATGGGTGTGAGTAAATTATCGGCAAAAGTTTTTTTAAAAGTGAACTATTCCTTTAAAAGTGTGCGCATGTGTGTGTAAGTGTGAGTGAGAATATGTACAACAAGAATCATCAACATTTTAGTCAAAAACAAAAACACAGATTTCAATAGAGAAACCATGAAAGTCCAGGCACTCAGCTTTTGAAGCGTGGGAAACACATTAGCACCAAGCTGTGACCTGTCAGGTTGACCCCTTAAATGGACTGACAGTACAGAACAGCTGGCCAAAGAGAAGAAAGACCTGAAACCTACAGCCAAACATGAACAAAATGTTCTTTTGTGGAGATTTAGAAAAGGCAGGGAGAGGAAATAAACCAAGAGACAGATACAAAGACAATACATTCTTTCAGATATGGTGATTGAGGACAGTATGATGGAGTGAGTCTTTCTGACCTCTGCTAAAAATAATACGGTTTACTCAAGAATACTGCCAAGACATCCAGAAATCCAAAACATTCCACATCCAGCCAGCTGAGCGAGACAGAAACGATGCACTCAGGATGACAGGACGTGCATGTCTAATCTGTGATGAGACTGAGTGACCTCTACACGCGATAAAGAAATAAAAGACTGAGTCACCGTCTGGCTGACGCTTTCATACAAATCTTGATAATACAATAAAATAACTGCTCATTAGTAGTGATTAAATGCACTGTAAAACATTTTCTGTGTGTTTGATTCTTTGCACAGACACACCCAAAATCTGATGACACAGCCAGGTTGGCCCACATACCATTATCTTATAAGTGGCTGTATAACCAGCTGTGTATAATAAAGAAAAAATGCTTTTCTTTTCAACCTTATCTTCATCAAAAAATAAAAAAACACTGATAATAATAAGAAATGTATCCCTTAGAATGATTTCTGAAGGATGCTGAAAATTCAGCTTTGACATAACAGGAATAAATTACACTTTAAAATATATTCAAGACATATTTATTTGAAATTCTAATAATAATATTTCACGATATACTGTTTTGGTTTATTTTATTAAAATATTTAAATATATTATGCTTTTATATCAAAATACCAAGTATTACAATCTGATTCCAATGTCACAATGGCTTTTTGAGAGGGTATGTGCTGTATCAAGCTGACAAATTTGTATTCACATCTCTCTCAGTCCAGATTTGTGAAGGAGATGTAAGACATACACATGTGCGTACACGCACACGCACACGCACACGCACACGCACACGCACACACACACACACACACACACACACACACACACACACACACACTCCTATTAAACATCATTAATGTCTGAACTCACCAGGGTGTGCCGTTGGCTGTGCGAGTGGGCTGAGACAGAGTGACCCTCTAGTTGCCCCTGTAAAGGAGAAAGGACAGAACACATGGGCATCTGGCAGGTATTGATCTCACACTTCCTTTCCAGTTAACTCTGCTAAATATTCTTATTCTCGAAGATTGTGCAGTACATAGAGAACATTCTGTCTCTTTCACTTCCTCTGTTTCGATAAGTTCAACAAACATCATATGGTTTGATTTGCTGCTTCAGTTTTGGTTTGCCATGGTGTGTTTAGTATTATACCAAAACATTCATAGTTGTTCAAAATGTGCTAAAAAGAGCAGTGGACTCAAAATATGTTAACGCCTACGCAGATGATTGACAGGCTAGGATTCAACGGGACGTCCGGATTCTTTTGTGCATTCCTTAGGTCTGGCTTCCCCTTCTCAATCTCAAAGCTCATATTAAAGAGAGGAAGACGGAACCAGAAAAGAGCTCTGGACTGCAGCAGGGGTCCAGGAAAGGTCAACCTGAATGACCTGGAAACACTTTGATGTGGCTCAAAGCAAACTAAGCAAAAGAAAATGTAACAATTGGTCATATTGGCAGTCAGCTGGCAGTCAGTATGGTGTTTCATCAGTCTGAAATTGAATCATGAAGTAATTATATATTTAGTCATGCAATTTGTTTGGTAATTGTCAAACAACTGTATAAATGCCTAGTCTAGTGCTGTGAGACATAAGGTCATTTCCTGGACCCAAAGTCTCCCTTGGTTGGAGAAACCTCCAAGGCTCTGCGGATATAAAGCTGAGTGGTGCAAAACTGACCACACTTCCTCTTTGCTACATGATATACTGTAGTGTAACATTCTGAAATACCACACATATACACACAATTACCTAGCAGTCTAAATTTGGACTTCCCATTGACCTCTATTGTTCTTAAATTAAGCTAACAATGCTAGCATCACTATAACTACACACGCTTAGGTATTTTAACAAACCCTTAGATACACTAGCATATGATATTTCAAATTATGCGGCTTTCCGAGGAGACGTATGCTATTTCCATTCCAAGTGGACTTACAACTTTCAACTGGTAAAATTACCATCAGAAGAGTCAGAGCACCCTATAGTAGCAACTGCAAAGACACATACTGAAACTACTCAAAACACTCGTGACTGCACAACAATGCACTAAATACACACTCATAACACCCTAGCAACTACATACAAAACATGCTACAAAAAAAAATTTATGCTGTGTCTGAAATCTCCACTCAAAGCACTACTCCCTACCCCTATGTTGGGGTTAAAGAGCAGAGCACTATATAGTGAGCTCACCAGCATAATAGAAGCCACTTTCGGACACTACTCGATCGTCTCTGGCGCCGTTGATTACATCATCTGTCAGCTGGTGCTGAGCCGGCTGTGGGCTAAATAGACTTTTTAAAAATAAATACATTACATTATATTGAGCTTATTTCTCCAAAATTTTAAAACTAAAAGTGATTTCTGTCCGTTTTTGTTATAATGCGCTACTTCACACATGATTATAACTTATTTTTGCGATCAGCGCAATGCATGATGGTATGTAGGGCTTAGTTAGTGACCAATGGTTGTACACTACTTTTCAAAATGCATTCTGGGATACATTGAGTGGACTATATAGGGTATAATAATCATCACTATACATTCGGACAGCACTACAAAATGGCGAGCTCACTATATAGTCCACTATATAGTGAGTAATGGGAGATTTCGGACACAGCAATAGAGTTCAAATCTAGTTACTTTCTGTAACCAATTCCTGAACCCTGACATAAAACTTTAAATAAAAGGCAAAGTCGCCATGAAATGAAAACCAGCGACCATACAAAACGATAAGCGGTTTGCATAAATGAAATGAAAATTCACTTTTACTATTTTCTAAATGTGTTATAGATCTTATTGTGAACAATCCATCCAAGCATGTTTCATTTTTTTTTATTGACGTTTGACCTCTTCAACAGAAGTTTATAACTGGATCTTCCAGATGTAACATTGTTCGTTTCTTTACAAACCCTTTTGCGTTTGAGCTTTTCCGATTTGGCTTACATTCTTTAGTAATTTAGTCACTAGGTCATGAGTACGCACACACACATACCTCTTTGAACAAGTGCATTTAGAAACAGCACCTCTTCTAGTAATTGGCAGTGGATTCAAACACACACACACACGACAACTGCTGCAGGCAGATCATAACATTCAAAACGAGGGCCGTTCTCAGAACTGACAAAGACACAGAGTGCTTTTGTGCTCAATCCGTCTACACGAAATACCAACCCAGTTCTGCTCCACCCAGCCCCTCTGGACCAACTCTGTCCCGCAGCCAGCCCTCAGACCCTTCAAACCCAGCGGACAGTAAATACACACTGCCCTTCCCTGCAAACGGATCTGATGTCAGCTTTAGTTTCCTCTCTGTGCAACTTGACATGCATGTAAACATGAATTAGCGAGAGTTCACCCTAAAATGAAAAATCTTCTATTATTCAGTCACCCTCATGTTATTCCAAAACTGTACGACTTACTTTCTTCTGTGGAACACAGAGGAGATCTTTTAAAGAAAGACTGACTTTTATTGTATAGACAAAAATATTTTTTCAAACATCATACAGTTTTGGAGCGACGTGAGGATGAATAAATAATGACAGAATTTACATTTTTGGGTGAACTATCCCTTTAAATGCATATGAGAGGAAGGGACGAAGAGAAAAATACATAGACAGGGAAACATTTCCTACTTTGAACTATGTAGCCTCTGTCAACACTGTTAACCTAAAACACACACAGAGCAAAGCCTCCGATACCTTCTGGGAGGTGATGGCTACAAATAAACATGTTCAAAAGTGTCCTGAAGGATTAGTTTGCTCCTACCATTTTGCCAGCAATTTTCTTGTGAATGGTGCTGTAGTCAATAACAGCAGTGTTTCACCATACAGGCAAGCGAGCAGCCCGCAATTTGCAATAAATACTGTTTATGAGCGGATTCTCAGTTAAAGTTGATTTCCAGGAAAATTACAAGGAGACGCATTTATACAACCTTGTATTTCTACCCACTGAGAGATGACCATCTGACCCGTCAACCACCCACTGGCAGCCCCTGGCTGCGGTGCCACGCTCTCACTCAGCTGCGGGTTCCCGTTAACGGCTGGTATGCTTTGGCTCTGATTCTGCCCTTTGGTCCAGTGACTCGGTGGGGTTTATCAAAATCGATCCTGGCTGTAAACTGACTCAGTCTGAAACTCCACATCAGCTGTAACTCTAGCTCCCCCTCACCTCTGACCTCTTTCACAGACACGCACCTCTGTCTGTATGTGTGTGTGTGTGTGTGAGAAGAGAGAGAGCATGTCTAAGTCTGTGCCGCACTGCGGTATCATGTTTCTGGGCTTTGGCATAGCCTCGGAGGAACGTTTCCGTGCCGGACCGGGGGCTCCTGAGGGTCAGGAGGCTAAACAGCCAAAACATCACCAATCTTTTCTTACACAAGCACTTTCAAAGAAATGCCAAACATTTCAATGAAAAGCAAATAAATTTTTTCAGGGGGGGTTTTTGTTTCTTTTTAAGGTTTAAATTAGTTTCTTATACTCACCAAGGCTGCATTTATTGGAACAAAAAGTAGTTAAAAAAAAAAGAAAAAAAAAGAAAAAAAATGTAATATTGTGCAATATTATTGCAATTTAAAGTAACTGTATTCTAGGGCTGTCAAACGATTAATCGCGATAATATATATATATATATATATATATATATATATATATATATATATATATATATATATATAAAAGAAATATTTTCATGTATATAGATTTAGATATAAATATCAATATTTTATATATAAATAAAACAAATTTCTTAAATATACATGCATGTGTGTGTATTTATATACATACAACATAATTATACACAGTGCACCCACATATATTATGTAAACAAAAACTTTTTTTTGGATGCGATTAATCGCGATTAATCGTTTGACAGCCCTAGTGTACTCTGTTTGAATATATTTTAAAATGTAATTTATTCCTGTAATGGCAAAGCTGAATTTCAGCAGCAAGAATGTAGGGTAAACCAAAAAAACGTATATGCAAAAAAATCGTTAAAAGATCAAATGCAGCCAAATATATCACTGAAAACTATCTAAATGTAACAATCACTGCTGCAAGAATAACACTGAAATATTATCACATTCTGACAGCTTTGGAGCTAAATCTTTGAAAACGCCATCCAGGTCAGCGGCAAGATGCTTCACAATTAGCATGCCACAATTTACAACTATGCTGCTAAGTTTAGTACACGCATGCATTCAGAATGATGGCCTAGTAAGATGGACGGCTGAGGTATCTGCCAGTGCCAGAGGAAGAGTGGAAATAAAAGAGCAGGAGGATTGAGGTGAGAAAGAAGGTAAAAGTGACCAAAAGGGGTGTGTATAATGAGACTTGCTTAATGTTTAATCAGGGGTGCAGAGGCACCATAAATGTTGGACAGGCTCAGCATGCAAGATAGAGAGCTGTCATTAAACCTCTCTTTCTCGCTCACACACACACTTTCTCTTCCTCTGAGTGGTGCATGCTTTTTCTTTTAGACACAAAAGCACAGACCAGAATTAAAAACCATGTTTCCATTAGCTTTTGGATTATTGCAGAAAAAAGCTCTATGAACATTTGGTTCAATCTTCACAAATGAACACAACATTAATGAATTTTGAACCCTAAATATAATCACCAGATGTAAATAGCTATAGGCAATAAAAAGACCATGGTCAAATTACTCCAGCATCACAATCACTAAGCTCTTTCAGTCTTTACTAAAAAAAAAAAAAAAAAAAAAAAAAAAAACTTTCCCTGCGAGTTTGAAAGACGCAACACAATGAGACTGTAAAAAGTGGACTAGTGAGTAGATTAGGTTTCCAGTTTGGTGATGACATTTAATGTCCCTGATAACCTGGTGCCTGGTCCTATTTAGCCACTTGTTATCAACCACCTTTTTCAAGACAAGAAAAAGCATTTTTAAAAATCACTACGTTTTACTGATGTGCAATATGCCATAGAATAAAACGTGAAAATATATTGTGTTCAAAACCACAGACTCCATTTCAGGCATTTAACCAACAACCAATTCAAAAATCCATTGACTTGGGGACGATGGAACCGGAAGCGCTAAAAATACTAACTGGTAACTGGGTTTTGGCCAACAAAAATATGTCATCCCTGGCCTGCAGCACTCTATTGAGAATGAGGAGTCACGTACCCATTTGGGCAGGGTCTGAGCCAATCGGCCATGATGGTAGGAGACGATATCGGTTACCAGCGGGCAAAGCCTGTTAGAACCTCACAGAGACGCGACTAAACATTCCAGAGCTCTTTAATTTTTGCGCATTTATTATTTTCGCGCATCTATTATTTTGGCAGGACAGAAACGGATCTAAGAATACGAAGAAAAAAAAGGAAGAAAGTAAATTGTGTTAGTTACTGGAGGAGTTTTTAACGCAGCAGTGACTTCCAGGCATGGTAAAACAGTGCAGAATTGCGAGAACCTCCTCTACTACAGAGTTAAGAACACACGTAAACAATCATGTTTTGCCGTGGGAATCCTATAAACATGGCGGAGAGGGGAGGGGCTTTGTACAATGACGTCAACTACTCATTCTCAAAACCCAAGAGGCAAGTGGGGCTTGATTGGGGTTAAAGTCAGTTAGGAAGGCTGAGAAAGGTATGGCGTGTGAGCTCTTGCAAGAGCATTCTGGGATGAGGAGCGGGATGAATCATCCGGGAAGGAGATGCAGTGATGGGTTTGTTCCGTGGCTCACTTCCTTTCCTGCGTCCCAAGAGACAGGGTTGAGTAGGGGGCGGAAATGCCACTGCTCTGCCAACCATAGGCCTCTGGAGCAGATGTGTGCCTGTGTGCGTTTTTGTTTTTTTCTTTGATTCTACCCTATATGGACTTTTAGGGACAGACAGGACTAGCCAAACAAAACTAAATATTAATTTAAATAAAATATGAATTATAAGTATTAATAAAATATGGGTTTGTTATGTGAAACGCCACCAACTTTTTATATTAAATTTCAAGGTATCAGTCCTTGACGTTTGATCAGTGCTTGATCAGTCCTATCACGTTTTTTGTGTAAGTTAATACACTGTTATAACTTAAAAAATTAAGTAACCTGGCTGCCTTAAAAAAATTAAGTTCATTGAAATGGAAAAAATTGAGTTAATACAATGAAGGCGACTGATTTAATCATCAGAATCTTATGTTATCTGAACTACATAAATTATTTGAGGCCCTGTTTACACGAGAACGCTCGCGGGTGAAAACGTAAAAATATTTTTTCGGATGTGCCTTCGTTTACACGGCGATGGCGTTTTTGGGACTTGAAAACACATAAAAGTGGAACCCCTACAGAGTGGAAATCTGAAAACGCTCCACCGCCGCGTTTCCGTGTAAAGGGTAAAACGCAAAGGTCTGCTAATCTGCTTGACAGTGACGGTTGTACGCAGGCGCGCGGGCTTGGTGTTGTTGTAGTATGCACTCTTAGCCGCCTGGAATGCATACTACATTGAATTTCACAGACTTTTGCATCACCATCTGCATGCGGATTTCACACCCAAAATGCTCGTCTAAACGCAGAATAAAAAGTGATAACGCAACGCCACTTTCGCGTTTTCTCTTCATAATCGTTTCCGTGTAAACACAGCATATAAGTTGATTTGACAAAAGAAGTAATGTTGTGATTACAAATCATGAAAATATTATTTTTTACAGTGTATGTGTTGCTGGCAAAACTTTAAGACTAAAAAGTCAAAACATAAGGGGAAAAAATTTAGCATTATGGAAAATCTGTTTATTTTGCCCATATTTGCCCAACAAAGACAACAACAAAACATTAAACCTCAACTTTAACCTGCATAGCGCAATATTTTGGCTCATTGAAGAGGGTGTGGGGGAAATACCATCTCAAAGCTCTGTGGTTCTACACCTATACATTAACAGCACCAGGTCTGTGCCAGAAACTCCTGCCAGTTTGTGTTTCTTTCCCAGGATGCCCTGCTCCTCACCTCAACAGCTGCAGTGGGCGGGTGTCCTCGTGTCATAACATCTTCAAGACACAGCGTGAATGTCAAAAACTAAAAGAACAAAAAGGTTTTGCATCTCCTAAGAGAAACACAGAAGAGTAAAGCAAGGGTAGTTCGTCACTCTAAAATAGGAAAGAGGGGGAAGCACAGAGCATGCAGGACAAACAGAGGCGCTCTTTCAGTTCGCCCGCTGTCTGTTTGGCCAGCTTGATTAGGGGACGGCTGCTGACGTCAGAGTCTCACACATGGAGGAGCGGATCCCTGAACCAGTGCTACACCTCCAACAGACTAAAATGGCCTTAAAGAGAAAGTTTGTCACCTTAATGTTATCCCAAACCTGCTTTCTTCTGTGGAAGAACTTCATTGTGGAACAGACTTTCATTGTATGGAGAAAAAACAGTTGAAAGTTGAAACATTTCTCAAAATTTGTTCATGTTCCACAGAAGAAAGAAAGTCATTTGACGTTTTTGTAGTCATTTTTGGTTAAACTATTACCCTTTAATTTAGGATAATAAGTTATGAGTCAAAGTATTATTAACTTTACATTTTTGTAGGATGAAATGCAGGGTTTGTTTCAGCATAAATATAGTACAGAAGTACATCTGAGTTAAAGGTGGATCTGTTGAGATGATACATTCAGCTGCGGTCTCCTGTGGCACAAAAAAGGACCGTTAACAGTCACTGCAGAGAGGAAGTATCCAAACACACACGTCTGTGGGGTCTGACCACCTGCTTGAGCGTGTGGCCTACAGAAGGTTGTGTGCAATGGAGGAGGTCTTTGTGTAAACACGTCAATGGATGTTTCCGGAGAGGGCTTTCCTAGACGACAGCCAAACCAGTCCTATCCGTACCATCCATGTCTTCCAAGCATGCATTTCCTCTTTGGCAATAATAGTTGACAGTAAAAGCCCAACTTCCTTAAGTATCTGGTTTTAAGTCTGACTCGGGGGGTATTGGAACATGGTAGCTAGCTAAGCTAATCTAAAGGTGTGGTCACATTAGTGAAATTTAGTGGGCAAAGAGGTCCATTGTGTATCGTTCGTAGTATAGAGATGTATGAAACACAGCTTACACAGAGGTCACTTTCAAACCAAGCTGCTTTCTGTTGGTCAACGTGGGGAATTCGCATGACCAACTCTAGGCGAAATCTGCATGGGGAAATTCCCGTTTGTGTGAATTCTTCTTGAAAAGACTGAATTTCTCACACAGAAATTTGCCCAACAACACAAAATCCATGTCATGGGCTGGCAGGCCATTTTGGACTCCAGTTTAAAGGGATACTCCACTTTTTTGGAAATAGGCTCATTTTACAACTCCCTCAGAGTTAAACAGTTGGGTTTTACCATTTTCAAATCCATCCAGCCGATTTTCTGATATTTAGAAGAATATCAGTAACCAGACATTTTCTGGTCTCATTGACTTCCATAGTATATTTTTCTTTCTTTCTATGGAAGTCAATGAGACCAGAAACTGTCTGGTAACTGATATTCTTCTAAATATCAGAAAAATCGGCTGAATGGATTCGAAAACGGTAAAACTCAAACGTTTAACCCAGAGGGAGTTGTAAGATGAGCCTATTTCCCAAAAAGTGGAGTACCACATGGTGGTCAAGCAGTGAATGTCTGTCTTGAACAAGTTTAGTAATCAGATTAGTCCAGTTGTAAACCAGCTACCATGTGGCAAAACACAGTTAGTTTAGCTTGATTTTCCAACATGTTACAAAGTCCTTAAAGAATCAGTTTTGTTAGTCCAAACCCCCAACGGGCAGGGTGCTAATTATAAACATCAGAAAAATAGATGTCATCCACCAAGATCTGAGCAGGAACCATACCAGTTTCTCCTAGGAAGGACAACTGAAGGTTGTTGCTCTGTCTATTGATCCTGCCTGGCATGAAGAGGAAGCCAGGCCTTGCAGATGCACTCTAGATATCAATATCTTTCAGCAATAATCAATAATGGCACTGTGGCAACAATGAAAATAGCAAGAGTGAATTGTGTTGGTGCAAAAGCAAGAAAAAGCTGATAAATCAAAATAAAAGTTCAGGCTCTGTGTGCCCTTAAAAGGGGGGTTGATTATAATTTCACTTTTCTAACTTTAGTTAGTGTGTAATGTTGCTTTTTGAGCATAAACAACATCTGCAAAGTTATATCGCTCAAAGTTCAAACGCAAAGGGAGATATTTGCTTTTAAAGAAATAATTTAAGGACTACAACCTTAACGGCTGGTAGGAACTAGACAAGCTTCCTCCTGGGTTAGTGACATCACTAAACCTAAAATGTACATAAACCCCGCCATGTTGAGAAGAGTAGAGCTGTGTTAGTCAAGCACATTTGTGAGTCAGCTCAAACTGTAGCATCTGTTTTTTTGCATGCAATAGAAAGTCAGTCTGTGTGCATCTCACAACAGTTCCTTAACTCCACATCAGCAACATAAATTCATCAACGAACCATTCAGAGATGTCCCGTTGCATTCTACATGTTGTCACTTTTTCTTAGTCTCTCCATCTTTGTCTGACTCCGGTTTAAACATAAAAGGTAAAACAGTTTCTCATGCAGACACATTTTAGCATGGTAGGTAATTGGAGCTGCTAACACACACTTTTCAAGCTCTGCCCACTGTGTTGGGAGCTGCAGCTCATTTGCATTTAAAGGTGCCAGACACAAAATGGTGCGTTTTACTAACCCTCAAAAAGTGACAACTTTAATATGCTATATAAAAATGTTCTGGGTATTTTGAGCTAAAACTTCACATACACACTCTGAGGACATCGGATATTTATTTATCTTATGAAAAGGGAATTATACCACCCCTCTAAATAATGACTCAGCAAATGGTATTACAGCTGATTATCAAGTCTTAAAAGCTGACTCATTACTTTATTTGATACCCAAAGATGTGGCTGCCACTCAGTTGACTATGTAACATTATCTAATGTTTTACATCACACAACTGAGTCTGGCTGTGTTCAATGGATCAAATTCAATAATGCAATTCGAATTCAAAATGAGTTGAGTCAAAAAAAAAAAAAAAAAAAAAAAAAAAACAACAGAATCGCCCAATCAGATGTCCAAATTTGGTCTTTATCTTATCTCCAATTACACTTTAAAAAATTTTTGTTTCCTTTGGCCATGCCTTTTCTCTTTTTTTCCCTTTGGCCATGTCTTTTCTAAAGACACCAAGGACTGCCATTAAAAAATAGGTGCATGATGACCCAGGGGAAAAGGGGGGATGCACTGACCTATTAACCTCCTATATTCTACCCCCATTACCCTGACACATGCACACGCACGCAGAAATCTTTCACAGAGAAATAAATGGGTTAATGGCATAAGACTTCACTAAGGGAATATGAAGATTATTGATTTTAGGGTGATTAGTCCATAGAGGATGGATGGAGTGGGGATAAAAGGAGTAGGGAGAGATAAGAGGTCAGTCCATAAGAGATTGGTGCAAATGGTCCCTTAGGCTGTTTCTAATTGATTGGCCCACTGTATTGTGTGTAACATGGTTTTCACAGTATGGGCCTGATTAGAAATGTAAAATGTTAGTCTCATAAAGTGTGTGTATGTCCAGACATGTCAAGAGATCTCTTCATACTGCCTAGTGGAGGACTGATATTAACTGTATGTACAGTACAATTGAGGTAAGTCAGCATTACAGTGGGTGTTGGGTCATAATGCAGTGTGGAATACTTTCGATTGAAACCAATTATCCATCCCAAGTGCATAGGGTTTAATGGAAATATTTCTGCTTTAATTCCTAACATCAGCTCAAAACAGCCTTTGTGTGAATGTAAAAAAGTCTCCCTGGCTGTTGAAAAACTAATTTAGTGTACAAGCGGGGATCAATACCAGAGATTTTACTGACAGAGGAGCCATTATTAAATATTTGATCATGCGGATGTGTTCAGTTGCACAGAGGCGTAAAATAGATGGGGAACCGGAGTGCTGGCTCAGCTGAATGCCGTTCACTGTTCATTATATTTCACAGGAACCCTTCATCTCTGTTCTTCACAATGATTTGTACCTTTTTAACACACATGGGCTAATCATGAAACAACTCAACAAGCTCTTGTGTGTGAGAACAGTGAAAATAATACATCGGAAGTACAGTTGTCCTACAGACAAAGATCAACTACATATTTTGTGTCATTCAGTTTCTTAATGTAATCGAGTTGCTAGGATTAAAAAGCCCTCAAAACCTCAATTTGAAAGTCACACAAATGATATATGGGAAGCATTGGTATCTTGCTAGATAAAACTTGAGCGCTTCACTTCAATTCTCAAAATATGACCAGTAAAACTAGTTTTGCAAGAATAGCCTGGGTTTTCATCACACTCACACACACTTACAAATGAGAAATGAATACATTTGTCCTGTCAGTGCTGCTTCAAATAATTCTCACTTATATGAATCCATATTTAAAAAGAAAAAAATTCTCACTTATATGAATCCATATTTAAAAAAATCCATATTTAAAAAATCCATTATCTTTCCAGCATTATGCATGTAGGCCTAGAGAATGTTTGTGAATGGCTGATTATGGCAATAAATAATGATAATATTCATTTTAAAATTAACAGTACTTTTTCCCCAACATCTTTCCCAATTTCACTAGTAACTATTCATTCAGCATTTTTTAGCATTTATTCTTTAGATACTGGCACTTATGCAAATAGTGACTGACTAGCCATTCCATTAACCGTTGGCACTTATTCATTAAGCACTTATTTATTTTACTATTATTAGTCATTAGTTTTGCTAGTACTTATTAAAAAGACACTAATACTTAATCATTACATATCATGAAATGTAAAAAAGGCATTTGTGACTAGCGAGACTATAACTAATGACATTTAGGATAGATATAACTTAACTAATAAAAAGAAATATAACTAATGACATTAAGGATAGATACTATAGGGTTTCAGAAATGGTTAGGCTACAAGTGTCTAGTAAATAAGTAGTCCACTAGTAAAGAAGGACTATATACTAACTACTGTTAGAGTTTACTTTATATACCTAACAAAGTAGCCTAGGTCTACTACTAGTAGCCTACCAAATAACAAGTTATTAGTAAACAGCAGCAACTAGCAACATAGGCTAGTTGAAAGTTGTGAATTGAGATCTGAACAGCACATCCACATAAAAATTATGTTTTGTGACACAGCTTTAGTTTAGTCTACATACCCGTCCCGTATGTGCGTGTTCGTCCTGATTGCGTAACTCGAAAGACTCTTCCTCCTCTTTCTCTCCATGATCCCGAGCCAGCAAACTGAAGCCTTGTCTGCAGCACACAAGCCACCAAAGTCCCTGCAAAGGCATTCAAATCACAGCGTGTCGTCCAGTCTCTATCCGCAAATGTCCAGTGATGTCCACCGTCCCTGTGCTGTCGTGCAGATGGGCCCGATGGAGCACGTCTAGTCACATGAAACGGGCTGATACAAGATAGTAAACTCCTCTATTTCGGCTGGGACAACTCAGAAATGCCGCGCTTTATCAAACGGGATACATCCAAAAACTTCAAAAACTCCAACTTCGGAAAAAGACTTTTATCCCACGGGTACTTTCAAAAGGAGGGTAGATAACACATCGCGCCTAATCGGCTTCTATCGCGTCTCTGATTCTGCGGGACATGAGCATGCAGACTCTTTCAGCAGCGTGAGTGAAGGGGCGGGGCGAGTCACCCCATGCGTTCGCACTCGCAAGATGATTGGCTCATCATCCACACGCCCAGAAAAGGCCCCGCCCACTGTGTCTGGCTCGCTGGCATTTCAGGATCAGGAAATGCAAGCATTTCAGTGATGGGATCAGAAATATTTAACTCTCATTGTAAAGCAAGCAACACATCTGTCATATCTACCCTCAAATTTAGACAACACACAAGGGAAATGTACCTTTTTACTAACTTCACTCTGTGCTCGGGTTACCTTGTAATTATGAAAGGGTTATTTTCAAAGTTAACCCAATCTGTCCTTATCCAAACTATGATGTAATCACAGAAGGGTTGTCAACTTTGAATGGCAAAGTGAAATACGGCTTCTGTTATTTGGATAGTACTGTGCTGGGATGTGGAGACTGCTGCATTAACAAGTAAGTGTGAAGTTCTGGGTAAAGGGGTGAATGAGCACTCTGTGTTTTGTGTGTGTGTTGGGGGGGTAATGTAGTCTTCTGAAACGCATTATGTGCCTGAATGAAAAGCAGATGGACTCCTTTATTCCAGGAAACTCCTGTCACAAGGGGCTCTGAAGAGAGGGAGACAGACAGAGGGTATGAGCACCAGAAAGACTTTTTTTGTGAGACTTCCCAAAGGCCTGATGAGCCCTCTTCCCCTTTATTGTCTGTTTTCTACATTTTTCCTGTCATTCGTTACATTTATATGGCTTGCTTGCAGAGTAAATGATGTGGCCAGCAAACAAACATCACTAATTTTCATTTTCTTCCAGGAAATAACTGGTCTGATACCGTTACTCAAATGAATCAATCTGAAAATTGAATTCAAATAGCTTAAATATTATCAATAAAATAATATAACAGGCATGGCTTTGTGTAATATTTCATTGTGATTGGTCATAAACAGAATTCTGTGGCCAAATGACAGCATTAGTTATGATTAATTTGCATGGTTTAAAATAAAAGTGTCATGATGTTTTGTTAAAGTTTATGAGTTGTGTATTGGTTCATAAAAAGGTTCATTAGCCTGCTAAACTACACTATTATGCTCGTCTCTTCGCTGATTTAAGGTGGTCTCCCAGTGGGCGGTCTAAGCCTAACCGCTTAAAGGTGAGTAAAACCCCTCTAAACCCAGCAAACCCTATCAGACATTGGTCAAACAAATAGATAGTCCATGGTTGAACCCAACATGGTTGTACCATTGTTGCGGTGTGTTGATTGGGAATTAGGGATGCACAATATAGATCAGCCACTATATCAGTATCGGCCGATATATGTCAAGTTTTAAATTTATCATTATCGGCCCGATAAGAAAATTTGGCTGAATTTCCTTCAGCTGAGATGCTTCAGATGTGCACTGTTTGGAATAGCTTTAAAAAAATGAAAATACGCTTAACTGCAACAAGTGCAGTCATATATACTGTCAAGGCTACATAAAATTGTAATGAGAACATTATAATCGTGTGCTTGGGACATGGCTTTTAATGGTGAGACTTTTGTTTTTGTAATCAGACTCTCAAAAATGATATAAAAATTTGGATTTAAATTAATTGGCCAATATATCGGTTATCGGCTTTCAAAGAATTATCGGTTATCGGTATTGGCCAATACATTCATATCGGTGCAACCCTAATTGGAAATGCTCAAAAAACTTTGGGGGAAATCAACCTAAACTACTTTTCAAATGTCCTCTTCTGCTCACCCAGGCTGCATTTATTTCTTAAAAAAATACAGTAAAAATAGTAATGCTATGAAATATTATTACAATTGAAAATATCTGTTTTCTATTTTAATGTATTTTAAAATGTACTTTATTCCTGTGATGCAAAGCTGAATTTTCAGCATCTTTACTCCAGTCTTCAGTGTCACATGATCATTAAGAAATCTTGCTGATTTACAGCTCAATAAACATGGCATACTTTTTGAAATCTGATCATTTCCTAAATGTGCTCATTACTTGGACCAATTGTGTCTTAAAGCTTCATTTTTCCATCACACACATTGTCTGTCTTTCCTCTCTATTCTTTTCTTTCGCAGAACCCGGCTCACTCACTCACTCATCTGCACCCATAAATCACACTTTCAAAAAGCACACCAAACAAACTTTTGCTCGAGCACAAGCACGCCGATGACACATGATATTTTTCAGGGCCCCTCTGTGCTCCCCCGTTCGCTCTCACTCTCTCTCTCTCTATGCCTTCATTTCCTCTCGTTTGCCCGGCTCTGCTCTCTGCTGACTCTCTCCACACATTCATCACTCCACAAGCTGGCCCTGGTGTTTGTCTTTAAGTCTGCCTGTGGCTTTACCAAACACTCACACACACACACACACACACTCACGCAGGGGTATAGCAAGCTGTTCAGTGAAAAACCCTTCTTGGCATCTCTCTCTTTCAGTCTCTCCCTTGTCCTTTTATATCTAACAGATCACGTATCATTTTCCTCACAGCTTATAATTCTGCTTTTCTCTCTTCTCATCTTCCTAGTCATGCCGCGTCAGACCTGCCTCCCACCTGACCTGCTCCTGGAACAGATGGTTTATTTTTAGAGCGCTCTCTCTCTTTCTCCCTCTTTTTCACTCTCTCTGCCCACGCTAAGAAGAAAAAAGGAGTCTTGTGTCTATATATATGGCTTGTGAGAGAGTGAGTTTTTTTTTTTTAAAGAAAAAACATACTTTCATTATCACACCCATCTTTTGTCTCAGAAGACAAGGGAGTGAGAGGAATTTAACCACACTGATGTTTTCAGTTTTCTGTCTCATTTTCACAAACCAAACCCTAAATCTTCTTTTTGGGGCCCTTCTTTCGGGTTTTTGGTCTTGATGCCACAGTCCACAGGAGTGTAACTTTTTTTGAACGAAATTATATAATGCTAATTTCCCTGAAGTAGTAACAATAATTTCACCATCATTTGTACAAGCAAACATTTTGTGCATGACCACTTAGACTCAAATCGAATCAAGGTCAAAGTTTGCTAAGATTTATATCTATAATAAAAAGTCACCAGGTTTTTAATCATTCAAATAAATAAAACTATTTGTGTATGTCAAATAAGCTTGTAAGAGTTCTAAATTATATGAAAATGTAACATGTAACAGATGCACAATGTACAGATGTTCAGAAAACACTTTTATAATAACAATAAAAACAGGCATGGGTTTATGCAGAATTTTCATTGTGATCGGTCATAAGCAGAATTCTGTGTCCAAATGACAGCATTATTTATGTTTAAATTTCATGATTTAAAATAAAAGCGTGATGATGTGTTATAGTTTGGGAATGTGAGTCATGGTCTTTTGCCTGTGCTTCACTTTTTCCCTCTCCCTTCATGCCTTGCATTCAGGTCCCAACTTGGTGTGATTGACATTTCCTGTCTGCGAGGTCGTTTAAGGCTTTAAGGTGTAGATGCTACTTGAGAAATGGGATGTAGTCAAGCCCTGAGTCAGCCTGATATTAGACAGATACCACACTCATAATATTCACCAGCTGGTTCATGAATACACTTTTTCTCTTGTTTTATTTAGCACACAGACTTATTCTCCTGACGTGTTTCTATCTTTGTTTATTCATCCTAATGGCTTGTCTGAAATGTGTCTGAATAGCTCAGAAGCTGTAGATGTCAGAGGTCATCTCAGGCCTTGTAAATCTATGTCTACGACATTGCAAATGACCACCACACAAACATTTACTATGCGTCATGGTAGATGTGCTTGGAAGATAGTAATGCCTTTACTATGAAGTTCTGTTTTTGGCACAGGGGCCATGTTGGGCTTTAAATACAATATCTGTGTTTGGTTTCTTAAAGGTTATCACTGAGAAGGTTTGCTCACATAAATGGCACCAAACAGAGCAAGCTGCCTCAGGAATGAACGCATGCACTTTATGAAACTTTTCTGTGCAGAGCATTGTGCTTTTTTGCAAGTTCCTCAGAATAAATAGTAATAAAAAGTAATTGTTAGATATTGTATTATGAGATATATAGTCACTTTGTGAAATATACAGTTACATTGTCTGATAAAAAGTTACATTATAAAATAAAAAGTCAATCTCTCAATTGCAAGGAGTCACAATTGCAAGAAAAAAATTCACATTTTGAGAATATTGTCAGATATGAAGTCACATTATGAGATATAAAGTCACTTTGTGAAATGTACAGTTAAATTGTCTGATGAAAAGTTACATTATAAAATAAAAAGTCAATCTCTCAGATATAAAGTCCCAATTAGGAGAAATGAGTCACAATAAATTGCAAGATAAAAATTCACATTTTGAGAATATTGTCAGATATGAAGTCACATTATGAGATATAAAGTCACTTTGTGAAATGTACAGTTACATTGTCTGATAAAAAGTTACATTATAAAATAAAACCTCAATCTCTCAGATATGAGAAATGAGTCATAATTGCAAGATAAAAATTCACATTTTGATAATATTGTCAGATATGAAGTCACATTATGAAATATAAAGTCACTTTGTGAAATGTACAGTTAAATTGTCTGATAAAAAGTTACATTATAAAATAAAAAGTCAATCTCTCAGATATAAAGTCCCAATTAGGAGAAATGAGTCACAATTGCAAGATAAAAATGTACATTTTGAGAATATTGTCAGATATGAAGTCACATTGTGATAAGTCACATTGTGAGGATATAAAGTCAAAGTCTCATATATAATGTTGCAACAGAGAGAAAAGTCTGAAAATTTTGGAGAAATGGAAGTCAGAATTCATAGATACAAGTCACAATAACCTATTATTTTAGTCTGAGGTGGATGGAGAGAACACATGTTCATGGCTGCTAGATTAGATTGGGTGGTTTGGATTTCGAAATCTGGCAACACTGAGCTTGTTAAATGCGCATAAGGCTTGTTAGGTCCTACAGCAAGATAATGGAGCTATTAAATGAAAAATGTTTTCATTATAAATGACCTGTAGACTTGATTAAGCCGTGTGGAAGGCTGGGTCCAGGCCGTGGGGTGTAGTTTGCACATGTCTGCTTCTGGAGAATCAGTGTATTTGTAAACGGCTATCTCTTCTTTGTTTTTCTTTGTGTGTGTGTGTGTGTTTTCTCCTCTGTAAGGTGGGGTGTCATGGAGAGGGCACATAGGAGAAAAAATATTCTCTCCATAAACTTATTATGACCTCTTCCCAACCCCCTCTCCTCCCTTCATGGTCTCCATTACTCTATCTTTAACTCTGGTACCCTCACCTCTTTCCCCCTCTCCTCTTGCACAAAAACCTGCTCACAGCCCATTGAATTTCCAAGCATTATATGTGTGCCTCATAACTGTCTCCCTTGTGGACACATTCTTCTGCTCCTTTACAGGAAGTTGTTGTTTTACTCTGCAGATATCACACGAGTGTCACTCTTTGGCGTCATGTTAACGCCATTCAGAATGAGCGTCCTGGTATTTCCTTCTGCAAAATATTTCTCTCGTGGTGGCAGAACAGGATCTGAGACACTTCTCTGTTATCTGATAGTAGCTGATTTTTGTCCATTGTGAACTGGCCTAGAAAATTAAAGGAGAAAGGAGGACATAAACAAAAGCAGACCATATCATATCTTGCATCTGAGTCGTACTAACAATAACCAGGAAGAAACGCGCAGATCTGTGAATGCATACGCAAACACAGACACATAGATTCATACAGGGTTGGTTGGAGCACAGGAGGAGTAAGACAAAACAGTAGCTAAGCAAAACAAGCAGCGAGAGAGAACCAGCATCCAGACGCCCTCATGCCGCACGGTATGTGCACACTAAAGAGGGAGAAAGATAACTGGATAACAACTGGAACTCTCTCAATACTTCTGTGGTTTTGGGAGAAATCTGTTAAATTCTGCAGAATGGATTTAAACATGGAAAAATATATCAAATTAAGCTGATAGTACTAAACTCTGGGTGGCTAAAAGTAGAGATGCGCCAATTTTAAAATTCTAGCTTCGAATTTTAAAGCTACACTATGAGATTTTACCCCCATCTAGTGGTGAAAAGGTATATGACCATCCAGTGAATATTAGTTTCTGTTCCTCTCAATTCCGATTTCGTTTTAACTCCTACGGTGGCCAATGTAGTCCAAGATTAACATGACTTCCAGTTCCGACCTCGTCCATGATTGTTAACTCAAACGTAAACGCGAAAGGCGAAGCTTGAATTAACGGGTATGTCCCTCTTTGGCTAATGTACTTTCAAGATGGAGGGGCAACAAGGCGACCGACATTAGAACCCCTTACTCGTATGTATTTTCAATGGCATATTATACACTCACGAGAATATTACTTGAACGAAGTAAATATACATTAATGAGTAGGGCCCTATGATTTCTGCAATCATGGAATTCGGAATTGGCAAATTAACGCAGAATCTAGTGTTAACGCGGAAAACTTTAACTTTAAAAGCTAAAGCTTTATTTTTTTACGACTAAAATAACAGTCAAGATTATAAAATGAATTCCTAAAAATTAAAATGGAAAAAACGGAATTCGGGGAAAAATAAAACGTTTTTCATAGGGCCCTAAATGAGCACTTATATTTTTGAAAGAACTAAGTGTTTTTAGCTAAGAATAAACTAAAAGAGTTACACAGTTTAGCTTTAAATTATTAATGTTTTTAAAGGTTAATTTTAATTGAGTGTTATATGTAAACATTTGGCATGCACAATCCACAATCTTCTTTGTGTATATCCAATATTGACTAATATAATACATTTTTTACCATTGGTTTTATTTCAACCATTTCAAATAAAATCTGTAAAATATTGTGCATTCCCTGCTAAAACATTGTCAAATAAGTGTAATAGCCAAGTCAAGTCAAGTCACCTTTACTTGGGTCTGGGATGCCTCTGATATAATGACATTTTATTTCATATCTTTAATAATTCTGTGTGAGAGAACCTGTTTTGAATAGAGCATTAACTGTTTTTTTGTGATCTAGAGTGAAAATGCAGGAAAAACTTATTTTCTTTTTCACCCAAGCTTCACAAAACAATGAATTACCCATCTAATGTTTCAAAAAGCACCCAAAATCCAGTTTATTTATGAGCATGTGTTTATGTTCATGTTGGTGGAATATACCCTCTTAAAAGAGGCTTTCTTACAGGTTCGCGTGTGAGCAGAAGTGCATGGCCTGTAACTGCAGGGTAGACCCAATGGTTATTAAGAGTTAAGGAAGGGTGGGCAGTCGTCCAGAGGCCTTGCTCTATTTATAGCCTCCAGACTGTGTGAAAGTACTCAGAACTCGTACAGAGCTGCCAAAATCCCTGAACCCCTCTCTCTCTCGCTCTCTCTCTGTGTGTGTGTGTGTGTGTTTTGCATGCATCTTTATACATGTGACATATAGAGTATTACACCAAGTCAATCTTAAAGAAAGATTTCAACTTCAATCTGTGTGCTGTAGGGGTAAAGAAAATAAAAGGGGAAAAAATGTTGGAACATCTAGGGTAAATAACCGAAGGTCTGTTAAACTGAGTGGAAATCTGTACATGTTCCCAGATCTCATAGAGCTTTGCTTTGATTTCTTACGCATAATCCCTCAGAAAAACCATGGCTTACTTTGCTTAAGGGTAGGGTGGAAGTTGCCGTGAACAATCATAGAAACCTGCAATTTCACCCCGAATACTTGCATTAAAAAATATGGGTGAAGGAAACCTATTTTGGTATTGAGGTTGGACCGAACTGTTAACCATCGGACCAGTGTGTCGAATTTACAAGCTATTGTGGTCAAAAGCCTGAGCTATTATGACTGTTAATGAAAGACATTAGCTTGCTGCTTAGCCTGCAGACACGCACACAAAGGGACGTACACGGACATATAATCAGCATACTGTAAACGCAAGTTCATATGTGCGGCTGTCTAGCTGTCTTTCGCAAAGATACGGAAAGAACGGCCAAGAATAAGAAACTGTGGGTCAAAGGGTTGGCAGGGCGTCCACATGCTTTCTGGATAAGTTTGCGCTTAGAGAGTTCAGTAAAGCTTCCAGTACTCACAGACAATCACACTGCACACACAATAAACAGTCCATTTGTCATATTGACACTTTTACAAAGCCTTAAGCAGCTGGAATGAATTCTGGCACTGGTGGCTGGGGATTGTAGATTAAAGCTCAGACCCCTTATATTTCAAATATTTAGTCAGCATGTCACACCACATACATACACATATTCTCATTTAATTTGCATGCACTGAAAAAATTAAGTGGTTTTAGAACTTCAGAGAAACTTCAGAACAAAGGACAACAGTTTGCTTTTTTTTAAATTGAATTCACTCATGTAATTAAGTAAATGTTTTTGACTGTATATTGGGTGTCAAGTTGTCATGACTTAAAATAAGCTATTACAGCTGTTAGAATTACCCATTTAGAAGTGGGTCAGAGAAGATTTCGGAAGCAACATGCAAATTGTTCCTTTTGTTTAAATGTTTTTTAAATTGTTTAATATTATAATGCTTCATCTCAAGATTTTTTTATTCATACTGTATGTATGTAGCAATGTGAGCACACTGTAAAAAAAAGTTACATTTTACCATTAAAGGGCGGGTTTACTGCGGCTTCACTTTTTCACTTTAAATAGTGTGTAATGTTGCTATTGGTGCATGAAGAGTATCTGCAAAGTTGCAGCGCTGAAAGTTTAGTGTAAGCAGAGATATTGTCTTTTAAAAATCAGGAAGTATAATTGCCTACAAAAACGACTCGTTTTGGACTACAGCTGGGTTATGGTACGTCACTAACCCATACATTTGCATCAACCACTCCCTCCGGAATATGCAGGAAAGGCCATGATCATATTTCAGCAGCTCCTCGTCGAGTGTGTTGTTCACGCAGATGTCAGGTCTTCTGTGTTCGAACTTCCCACGGACGCTGTACTTCGACAACAATGGATACAGTTTATGTTTGATTATGTTCCTGAAAGTGACGATCGTAATCTAGCTCTCTGTGCTGCGCATTTTACGGGAGACAGCTTCCAGAATCTCCACGAGTTCAACATTCAACAAGAAACTAAACATGAAGCAGATCCAACTTTAAAACAAGAGGCAGACACAACCGGACACAACCTGTAAGTAGGCTAAGACTTAATCATTTTAAATGTATTTGCATGTATAATTCCTGTTTTATTATTTTTAAAATGCCAGCGCTGGCTTTATAGGCTTTATGGGCTAGCAGTTATGCTATTTTGTGTCGACAAACACGTACAAACATTATGGACCTGAATTTTGTATAAGTACTAATGTTGTAAACGTATTTTTCATGTTAAATATGTTTTATGCCGTTACATGCTATGCTATGCTATGCTACATGCTATATTGCACCCCATAAACACAATCATGCAAAAAAAAAAAAGCAGTAAACCCCACCAAAAAATTGGCATCTGTATATTTTAAAGTTTTTTTTTCAGTATATTTCATTAGGCAATATAATTAATATGAACCTGAACAATTGAAATCTGCTTTAGAGTGCAAAGTGCTAGTTGTCTTAATTCATGTGATATTGTCATATGACCACATTTATCAGACAAAAACACACAAGATACACTGCTCTATAAATATGTTAACGCCCTTTAGGTTTCAATGTGTATATGGAGAATGTCAGCATAAATTCTTAACCTTTCTTGGCTCAAGTACTGGCAGCTTTGAAGATTATTAGGTGAACTCTAAAGCGAATATAGTCCTTGCAATTTAAAGTTCACCCCAAAATGAAAATTCTGTCAGTAATTTCTCACCCTCATGTTGTTCTAACCCCGTAAGACTTTCGTTCGTCTTCGAAACACAAATGAAGATATTTTTGATTAAATCTGAGAGCTGGATCACTCCTCCATAGGCTTCTAAGGGAATGAAACTTGCCGGCTCAGAAAAGTTATTAAAGACGTCGTTAAAATAGTCAGAATGACTACAGAGGCTCAACCTTAAGCTTATCAAGCGATGAGAATACTTTTTGTGCAAAAAAAAATAAATAAATAACAACTTTATTCAACTATTCATTTCTTTCTCTGTGGGCTTCGAGTTAGTTCAAGTTGTGGAACTGCACAGCGCTTCTAGGTTGTACGTCACACATAGGCTCACTATTGGCTGACGCTGGTCATGTGTATGATGCGTGTGACATACAACACAGAAGCGCTGCGCAGTTTCACTATACGTGAACTAGCTCGAGGCTCACATAGAAGTAAATTAATAGTTAACGTTGTTATTTTTGTTAAAGGAGTAGTTCACTTTTAAAAAAACTTTTTCTGATAATTTACTCACCCCCATGTCATCCAAGATGTCCACGTCTTTCTTTCTTCAGTCGAAAAGAAATAAGGTTTTTGAAGAAAACATTCCAGGATTTTCTCCATATAATGGACTTCATTGGGAACCAAACAGTTCAAGGTCCAAATTTCAGTGAGCTTCAAAGGGCTTTAAACGAGAGTTTCAGCGCAGCTTCAAAGGGCTTTAAACGACACCAGACGATAAATAATGGTCTTATCTAACGAAACGATCAGTCATTTCAAAAATAAATAAAAAAGTTTAAGTTTTATAAGCACAAATGTTTGCTTTGCTCTGTTCTGTGATGAGTGTTCGTGACTCTCCTGTTCAAACTTGTTCATCAAAATGAACAAATCTGTCATGTCATGACTCGGAAGGGTCCTGAAATAAGACCCTTATTCATCGTCTGGTGTCGTTTAAAGCCCTTTGAAGCTGCACTGAAACTCTCATCTGGACCTTGAACCGTTTGGTTCCCAATGAAGTCCATTATATGGAGAAAATCCTGAAATGTTTTCATCAAAAACCTTCATTTCTTTTCGACTGAAGAAGGAAAGACATGGACATCTTGGATGACATGGGGTGAGTAAATTATCAGCAAAACTTTTTTAAAAGTGAACTACTCCAACAGACCAATTAGAACATAAGATGCTTACTAAATACCAATATAGTGTCTTTAGTGTACTGCATTAATTAATGTTATTTAATTATATTTCTTTTCATTGTCCCTTATCAAAGCAAAATCATAAGGATTTATGCAGATGCTATCTAAAAACCAGCAACTTATGTTGCCCAACTTTTGGAGGGCACTGTGTATCTTAAACATTTCACCCTGACACAAGACAGTAGCTTATGGGATAGTTCACCCAAATCTAAATTCTTTACTCAAGTTGTTGTGTGAAACCTGTATGAATTTTCTTCTTCTACTGAACACAAAAGAAGATATTTTGAAGAATGTCGGTAACCAGTCAGTTTATGGACCAGTTCATATTATTTTTAAACAAACAAGCCAATTTTATGATTTATTTTCACACAAAATATGTTGCTCATCAATGTACAATTAAAAACATTAATTTTGTTAATGCAGAAAAACATTTATACACCTATCGTATTAGTGAAAAGCACATTTTTCTTAGCCCTTTGCCCTGTTGTACCCTATTTGGACTAAAACAACTACATTGTAAATCTTTGGCATTTTAGTATTATTTTAAACATGTACAAAGGACATTGATCTCTTCTCTTACACACATACAGTATAGCAGCAACAGCCACATATAGATTACACACAAACAAACGTCTGACAGGCCTTGCATGTTTAGTCTGCCCATTTGTTTGCACGCCAAAGTGTTTGTTTGATATTGACAGCACTATGCTGACTATCATACTTGGCACCAGTTACCAGGATTGTGTTTCACAGTCCAATGTGTGCTTGTGTCTCTGAGTCTGCAAATGGACAGATAGGATTTTGCATTCTTCCATATGGAATTGCAAATGTTTGCAATTTTTCCCCACATAATTTACTCATACCTCTCTACAGGCGTGTGCAGTGACTTCAGTAAAATCATAGAGGGAATGGATGGGTGCTAATTTCATTTCAAAGGTGTTGGTTGATGGCCATTGACACCCTGATAAGGCAAACACTATTCTAGCCTGTGAGCTGAGCTGCAGTCATGGTTATTTAAAACTGTAAAGTGGAACTTGATGACAGGACTAGTCTGGGCTCTGTAAAATACAATACTTGCTTACACCGTTTGCACACTAATGCGTCTGCTATTGAAACTCTTGCTGACAGAGCTAGCACGCTAACCTCTGCAGTGTCCACATGACTGTCAAAACTGTCCAACAAGTTATAATTTAAAGGAAAAATAAGGGGAATTTACAGATATAGGAGGTAATAATTGATCATTTTCTTTGTAGATTTTACTTTATTGTCCTTGTTGGATGGTGTCAGGCAGCTGGCCAGTGCTTGCGGTCAGGGTATTTATTTGTTTATTTGCCTAATAAACTCCACCACAGCCATCTTGTTGTAGCAGCTGTCCTGTCAGGAGATGGTGAGCTATGGAGAGGCTGCAGGTGCCCCCCACCAACACCCCAAAGATTTTTTTTGTCCCTGCAGAGCGGCAAAGCAGCTGAAGGATTCGAGGATCTGACAAAAACAAAAACTGGTGGATGAAATGCTGCTTTGAAACAATTTATTTTGTATAGAGCACTTTAAATGCTTTATGAAAATAAAGGTGACTTGACGTTAAAATTAATTCACACATGACTTGAATACACCTCTTCTATGGAAGTGGTTCTCAACTTTTTTTTACTCCAAGGCCCCTATTGTTTACATGAATATTAATATTATATATTCCAGGAATGATTCATTGACCGAAAATGTGTGCAGGTCCCCTACCCTCCTGATGGAGGCCAAAGCAAGCAGGAGAACTGTTTTTAAAGACAGGACTTTTAACTCAGCTGCCTGAAGTGGCTCACTGCACCTGTCGATCAGGTCGTGCTTTTCCACAGATCTCCCATCCACTGCATTGTGAAATGCGGCAATAGAGGCAATATAAACTTTGAGGGTGGAGGAAGACAGCCCTCGCTCCAACCCATCTTACAGGAAAGAAAGCACAGAGCCGATCAAACAACTTCGAAGGTCTTCTCGGTAAGAATAACGCCACTCAACTCGTAGAGGGTGCTCTCGCAGAAGTGATGGTGTCTAGAACTAGATCACCTAGAACCTCTGCGTCCCGTCCCAGGGACCAGACATGGAGTTTCCAGAGGTCTGGAAGTGCCATATTGTCCCATCCCTGAGAGAGAAGGTCTTCCCTCAGAGGAATGGGCCAGGGAGGGGCTGTTGAAAGGAGCATAAGTTTGGAGAACCAGCTCCAGGTTGGGCCAATAAGGGGCAACTAGGAAGATCTGCTCCTCTTCCTCCCTGACTTTGTAGAGTGTCTGTGCAAGAAGGCTCACTTGGGGAAAACGCAGTACTTGCGAAGGCTCCGGGGCCAGCTGTGTGCTAGTGCATCCGTCCCGAGGGTCCCCTCGGTCAGGGAGTAAGACAGCAATGGGACAAGTCCGGAGAGGTCACAAAGTGGTCCCAGATCAGCTGGACCGCCCGGGATAGAGTCTCCACTCTCCCTGGGTCAGAGGCTGTCGTGAGACCTCATCGGCGGCACGATTGAGTAGGCTGAGAATATAAGTGGTAGGAAGCGACCTCCTGAATGAGATGCTTCAGAGATTCAGAGATGCTTCTGAATCCACGGGAGGAGGAGGTGGCGGGCGAGTTCGACATATGACAAGAGCGTAGACCACCTTGACAGTTGATGTACACAACAGTTGCAGTGTTTTTCGTACGGACCGAGTACATGCTTGCCGAGCAGTAGCGTTTTGAGTCGTCTCAAAGCAAGGTGTACTGCAAACAACTCTGAGGCAATTAATGAGCCAATGCAGTTGGGGGTCCGCCCAGATCCTCACTACTGCATGCCCCTTGTACGTGCCTCCCAGCCGGTGTTGGAGTCATCTGTGGTGACCACAGTATGCCTGGACACTTGTTCTAGGGGCACTCCGGCCTGGAAAAAAGGGTCTGAACACTGATGGTTTGGCGGCAGGCCTGGGTGATTATCACCTCGTCCGTCCACCTTGGGACTCGGCCATGAAGCCAGTGCTGAAATAGTCTCAAGGAGCAGACCGAGCGTCGTTGCTGTGGCTGTGGCTTTGCTTTCTAAGACGCGGGGCGACAGGGCCAGCCCAAAGGGTAGGACTTTGTACTGATATGCTTGACCCTTGAATGCGAAGTGCAGGAATGGCTTGTGTTGCTGCAGAATGGAGACATGAAAGTATGCATCCTTTAGGTCGATCACTGCAAACCATTCGGAAATGCATTTCTGTGTTAGCATCTTGAACGGAAGCTTGTGATTCAAGATTTCCAAGATTGGCCATAACCCACCACCTTTCTTGGGTACAATGAAGTACAGGCTGTAGAAACTGTTCTTCATCTGGAAGTGAGGAGTGAGGAGAGCCCCCAGGGAATGGTTACTAGATGGGTATTACATCACTATTCTCCAATCACCCATCCCACACGGCACCATAGGGTGGGGTATGGTAATGGGGACTCGAAACTTCACGAACGAAGGCAAGTCTCGATCGCAACACCGGGACAGTCATATTCCCGCAATGGAAACATGAGCCATCCACAAAAACTGCTTCAGCGTGCTGTAAGCCCAAGCACATGATGCACACATGACAATTGTGACCGTCAGAGGGGACAGAGAACGACTGCATCCAGAAACTGACAGGTGGAATGACATCTTGAAAAAGACGTAAACGCACCCATGTTGCTCTTTCAGGATTTGAAAACTCTCACCAGTGCCGGAGCACACAGGGGAATGATCACGGCAAAACTGACAGGGATGCCTCAAACAGTGAAGCACTCACTCTCTTTGTCCTCAACCGGCCGAACAGAACAAACACAAACAGAAATGTAATGCTGTTAAAACAGCAGTTGAGAGCTCCGAAAGCTCGCAGACCACCGCTGTACTCGTGCTGTAGAACACCAGCCTTGAGAGACTTCCTGAAGAAGCACCGACACACTCGCTCATTGTATATGCTCTTCAGAGACATCAACATGAAGACCAATCGGCCCCGAAGCGAAAGACAACTAGTGCGGGCATCCACTTCCGTATTGCCGTATGCCAATGTGTGTTGGCTCGTTTTAACAGTATTTAACGACGACAGGCTCCCTAAGCCTGATTCCCATTCAGTCGACTACATAGAATGTGAACGACTGAAAGGGAACAATGTTTTAGTAAAACCGCTTCACAGCTTATTAATATTTGGGGTAAAAATTGTCCACCATATCAAAACCATAAAGCATAACAAACAGGAGATTATGTCATAGAGAGGATGCCTGAAGGCCTGTGGGTCAAGGTCAACTAGTCTCCTAAAATATTAGATTTGACCTTCTTAAGACAAGGCAAAGATAGTTTAGGTTGGCATGTGGTGTAACTTTCCAAAAACATATTTATGTATTAGGAATTTAAGAATGGTACTTATAAAATTGGTATTTATTTTAAACTACATTTTCCCTCCTTTTCCTTTATTTATATTTGGACACTCTTATATGACCTAAATATCTACATAAAAGCACAGAATTTGTATTATCGGACGTAAACTTCAGCTACAGTATTTGTTTTTGGCCTAAAGACCTTAAGCAAGTCTATTTTGGATCTCTGCCAACAACTAGCATGCTAAACTTGTATGTTTTAATGAACAAAATAGCTAAGAATTCATATAATGCAAGTTCTTGTTGATTTATACTAAACTCTGACAAACAAGACAACATAAGCAAAACTATCTTGAGAATGTTTAGAGAATAACCATGAGATAAAAATGCAAATACCCATGTGGAAAATTCACATGCTGGGTAGTGACAACCACAGAAATATGCAGCATAAGTACACAGATCGTCTGATAAACAGAAGTATCAGAAGTAACCATCAGATCAAAAGAAACTCCCGTTGAATGGAAACAGTATGGAAATCTTTAGGGGTTTTATGTTTTGTATATATGTGCATTTCTAAGTACTGGAGTGTGTGTCAGAGCAATACAAAGACAAGGGAAACACTTGACAAAGGGGAAGAGATGAAGAAGAAGTGCATTTACATTTGAATGTATAGTTCCTACTGTCACTATTTGCATGATTCTGTAACCTGAGATAATGAAGCACAAGTTGTTCGATCAGTGGTTTCACTTTCTAGCCAAAGGGTTTTTTACAGCCTGAGAAGGAGAACTGAACCAGAACCAGCTAAGCTTTAACCTGACAATGACTACCTTAAGGCCAAAGAAACCAAAGTGCTGTGCGTTTGTCTCGACATGAAACTTCCCTCAGTGTAGAGATCCAAAGACAAAGCTCTGTTCCTCACCGAGTCACAGCATTTCCTCTTTTTTGGTCACTGATTGGAGCAGAAAGGGAAGTGGATCTAATGGCCAATCCCAAATGTTTGACCAGTGTCTTTTTTCTATATGTTTTGAGGTTGCTCACTGACACATGTTACACTGGAAACCTCACGCTATGACTTGTTAGCACCATCTGGTGCTCACATGAGGCATTTTATCTGTATATTTTGTAGCACTTTACTGTAGCTGCACAGAGACTTTAAACAAAGTCTAAACGTAGGAAGGATAATAGAAACCTTTTAAAAGAAGATATTTTGAAAACTTTTTTGGTTACTCTTGACTTGTATGGACAAAAGAGACATCTCAAAATATCTTATCTTATATTTCACAAAAGAAACAAAGTCATAGATTTGGAACCACATTGGGGTGAGTAAATGATGACAGAATGTTAATTTTTTGGTGAACTACCTGATCTGATGATTGTATTGCTGTAAGATAATGAATCCATCCAGGTTGATGGAATACCATTTAATAATATTTTTTACTTAGATAATCAACCTTTTAGGTTACCTGCCAGTGTTTTGGTACGTTTACTGTATTTAATAAATTCAGGACCTTGCTCTGAGTATTATTAAATAAACTAAGTTACAATTGAACACGATCTACATGTTTTGGACTTAGTTGAAATGGTGATTAGATGGACTTGACAAGATTAGTATTATAAAGATAGTAGGCCTAGATGTTGTCTGTGGCCTAAGTGAAATTGCAGGAAAGAAATAAATGGAGGTCATTTAATCCTTTACTGAATCTATTCATTAATTTTCTGTAAATAACAATATGCTGTAAAATAAATATCTAGTTCAGTTATGAAACCCGAGATGGCACAGGCTGATAGATCCTTTACATTCAAAAAGCAAGCAATCACATTATGACTGCATGGATACAAGCTGACTGGCCTCTGCTGATCTTGTAGCTTGCTCAACATTTAAATTGTCTGCTTCCTTTTTTGCCATCAACTAATCCTGCATTGGTGCTATTAGAGTTCCTCTGAAATCCTTGCCCAGCTCCACCTGCCTAAATATGCTAAGGGATCAGCATATACATGTCAACAGATACATGTCACATACCTGTCCTGTCTTCTGTCTCCTGGCCACCCGAGGGGTCTTCACCGCCCTGGCCACCCAAATGGACTGTCTGCTTCGTCCTGGCCACCCGATGGACTGTCTGCTTCATAAGGATGGCTCGATACCACAATTTTGGCTTCGATTAGAATACCAGAACCTAATACCTCGAGTATCAGATACTAAATTGAATACCACAGTTAGAGGAAAAAAAAGAGTCTAAATTTAAGTGAATTTAATAAACAATTTTATTAAACACTGCTTGAAACTCTCAACTACCATATGTGCAAAGAAAAGTATAAAAAAAAAACAGATTTAAAAAAAATCAGTCAAGGAACATACAGTAGGTCAAATTTTGATTTTGGAAAAGAAAAAAAAACCCTGAAATTATACAATTAATATATCTTTTAATTATTAATATCTTAATATCTATATGTAATAATAGGTTAATATCTATAATAATAGATTAACATATAATACATAGAATAATGAAATGACATGTAAATCATTAGCTGTCATGCATCAACAAAGAATTAATTATCAACATTTATAGCATTTATTCATCTTGGTTTGATTACTGTTTGTGTTTGGGTTCAGAATATGCATATAATGCATTGCAAAAAGTAATGTTAAGATGCTAAACATGTATTAGTATATTACATTTTTAGGTCATTTTATTACTGATTGATCTAGATTAATCATTGCTATATTGTTAGGCCAGGTTCCTTAATGAATGTTGACAAATGTAGCTTAATTGTAGGCTAATATTATTAATATTTATATTACTACCATCTCTCTCGCTTTCTCTCTTTTTTTTGCTATTACTTTTATTCTTTATTAATTCAAATAAAATGAATATGTTTGTTTAAAATTTCAAAAATGATGAGACCTAAACTGATTTGGTTCTAGCGTGTCATGCAAGAAGATTTGATCTCTCGTGTTTACCATATCATATTTAATTGATAAGCTCTTATGTGCGCTGTTCAGTGTTCAATAAAAGACTAAATTAAATCAGTTGAATGATGAACTCACCAGTCGATCTCTGAACTCTTTGAACTAGTCAGGATGATGAGCAACTGACGAGCGCTTCGGCAGATTTGTTGCCTCCCATGGCAACACTTTATTGAAAGCAAAGTTTGTTTACTTTACTATTCTCATTACTTTAGCAGGCAAAGTAATGCCTTATTTCACTGATACTACTCTCTTATTTATTAATTTCGGGTGTGTAGAAATTCGAATGAGCTTCGTTTGATCCATCGTGTTCCTTCGTTTGCCGGTTTCGCAGGACCCAGCGTCAGTTTCGGTAGCGCACTGCCGCCTAGTGGAGAACTTCGGAACAGCAGCGTATGAAATACCGAATTCAACAAAATGATGATATTGTACCGTTTGAAATTTTTTATATACCGGTATTTTTGCAATACCGTATCCACGCATCCCTACTGCTTCGCCCTGGCCGCCCGAATGGACTGTCTGCTTCGTCCTGGCCACCCGAGGGGCAGTGTTGCCAACTATTTTCAAATGAAAGTAGCTAACGCCTTCCCCAAAAGCTCGCTAAATGTCACTAGATGACGTCATACGTTAATTAGCATATTCGTGACGTCATTGCAGTCGTACTTTGCGTTCCGCTTGCCTAACGTGTTTTCTCTATCAATTAATGTTTAGCTCACATATTGTATTTAATATATTTAAAATATAATATAGACGAATGTAAATCAAAGCTGTTCTCATTTCCTATATATTTTTGTCACACAAAATGATATATAGTGAATGAATGACAAAAAACGTAATACAGCAAGCACAAGAAAAGAAAGGAAACTAAATTGTCTAAATAAAAAACATTATTATTTAAAGAACGCAGATAAGTGAGAGGTCCGTGGGAAAACACTGCTCATTCACCTCAGTGGCATTCAACAGATGATCTGCTCCTCTCATCCATTCAATAAACAGGGAAGACGTAGAGTGAATGACGGGAGGGAGAAAGCAAAAAGTCGGGGTCTGAAAAGTCACTAAAAATAGCGACTCATTTACGCGATTGTTTTGCAGTTTGTAAGCGGATGAGAACATCTCCTGCTCTGTCTGTCTACAGCTGCGAGGGGCTGCTGTGCGAGGACTGGGCCACCTGTGAGTGATTTGGGACGGGGTGGGACCCACGGCAGCACTCGCTGCTCGTTAAGATGAGGAAAAACGATATTTGATTTCCCGTCAGAGTCTCCAAAAGTCTCTAATAACACCAGAAAAGGTCGCTAGATTTGTCGCTAGTCGCTTTTTGAAAATTTGTCGCTGAGGGGGTCTGAACACTCGCTAAATATAGCGACAAAGTCGCTACGTTGGCAACACTGCCGCCCTGGCCGCCCGATGGACTGTCTGCTTCGTCCTGGTCACCCGATGGACTGTCTTCACCACCCTGGCCATCCCGAGGGTCTTCACCACCCTGGCCGCCCGATGGACTGTCTGCTTCGCCCTGGCCACCCGAGGGGTCTTCACCGCCCTGCCCCGCCCGATGGACTGTCTGCTTCGCCCTGGCCACCCGAGGGGTCTTCACCGCCCTGCCCGCCCGATGTGACTGTCTGCTTCGCCCTGGCCACCCGAGGGGTCTTCACCGCCCTGCCTGCCCGATGGACTGTCTGCTTCGCCCTGGCCACCCGAGGGTCTTCACCGCCCTGCCCGCCCGATGGACTGTCTGCTTCGCCCTGGCCACCCGAGGGTTTCTTCCACCGCCCTGCCCGCCCGATGGACTGTCGGCTTCGCCCTGGCCACCCGAGGGTCTTCACCGCCCTGCCAGCCCGATGGACTGTCTGCTTCGCCCTGGCCACCCGAGGGGTCTTCACCGCCCTGCCCGCCCGATGGACTGTCTGCTTTGCCCTGGCCACCCGAGGGGTCTTCACCGCCCTGCCTCGCCCGATGGACTGTCTGCTTCGCCCTGGCCGCCCGATGGACTGTCTGCTTCGCCCTGGCCTCCCGATGGACTGTCTGCTTCGCCCTGGCCTCCCGATGGACTGTCTGCTTCGCCCTGGCCACCCAAGGGGTCATCACCCTGGCCGCCCGATGGACTGTCTGCTTCGCCCTGGCCACCTGATGGACTGTCTGCTTCGCCCTGGCCGCCCGACGGACTGTCTGCTTCGCCCTGGCCACCCGAGGGGTCTTCATCGTCCTGGCCGCCCTGATGGACTGTCTGCTTCGCCCTGGCCGCCCCATGGACTGTCTATTTCACCCTGGCCACCCAGGACTAAACGTTCTGTCCCTCCCGTCCCGCCCTGGTGTTTCCTTCCTGTCCCACCTGGACTTCATGGAGCGTCTGGTAGCCGCTCTGTAGGGAAGGCTGTAACAACACATGCCTGTCATGTCTTGTGCTGCACAGTGTATTGTTTTTTGGGCCATGTCGTCTAACCCCGCCCATCTTGTTATCTCGTTTTTGTTTTATCTCCCACACCTGTTTGCCTCGTTTACCTGTTAGGTTGTTCCCTATTTAATCTCCTTGTGTTTGTAGTCTTGTGCCGATTCGGTGTACATGTTGTCAGTTCCTTGTATCTTCCTGTTTTGTTCCTGAGCCTTGGAGGTCGTACCTTTTACGTTTGTCGTCATAGTAAATCATCTCTGCATTTGAATCCACGTCTCTCGCCTTGCGTCACGTGACAATGGTTACAGCATGTTTTGGGGAAACTTTTACTTCACTGAATTCCAAAGCATAATATCATACTTTTTACTCAACTATATTTAATAAAGATATGTTGTTAAACTGAAGAAATCGATCATTCGGTTCAAGACATGATGTCATGTCCAATTCATGAATGAGCCGATTCTTTTCAATGAATCTGTTAAATCCATATATATAGTTTTTTACAGTCTATGGTTAAATTGCGCTGAACTACATATTTTCTTGTGTCAACAACTGACTGATTCAAATGATTCGATCAGAGCAAGTTAACAGGTAATTTAATTCACAAGTCTGACCAATCCTGGGAGCTTGAGGGGGCTTTCACACTGGCAGTTTAGTTCGGAACTGGCACGGTTGTGTGACTGATGGTGCGAAGTAAGTTACTAATGTGGAATTTTAGAATGTATTATTGTAAATGAATTTCTATGAACATTTATTATTCAGTACTTTTAAAATTTAAGTACATTAAAAATGAAGTACTTTTGTACAATTGTACTTTTACTCAATTGTAACTAATACAAATAGGAGTAGCTAAAATGTTTACTGGAGTTCTTTTTTAAGGGTATCTGTACAGTATTTTTATTGTGTACAAGTTTAAACTTGCTCTGCATCCGCAGTAGCAATAATCAACAGCAGCAGCTTAGCTCGTCATCTCTGCCAAGGTCAACATTGCAATATATTCATTAACATGCTAAAACTATTTTGAGAGTTGTCATGATTGAAATGCTCTTCACCTTTATTCTGCCCAACCAGATAACTATATTTTATAGTCACAAACCATGTTTCTTATATACTTTCCTCAAAAGTAGAGCGAGTTTGGCTTGAATTGTGTGTGCTTGAGGATAGTGATTTTTCTTAAATAAAAAGACATCTTAAGAGATTTCTTCCCAGTGCATAAATGAATGAGTATTGATGTGTGCAAGATGATTGTAAGACCAGGGAGGAACTTCAATCTGATTTGATTAGAAACACTGCAAATCCCTCTCTGACCCTACAGCCCCTTCTCCCACCCTGCTCTGCTGCTGCCCTACAAACCCACTTCTTAATCCCAAAGCCTTTTTATATCACAGAATCATGGACAGACCGCCTCTTCCAATATAAATCCGGCTTTTCCTACCCTTCTTGTACAAACGACCCCCACAAACAAATCTGATTGTATCCAGTTGGATTGATTGTATGAACTGGTGCTAACTGGGCAAACCTGCGCTGCAGGGAAGGGAGGTGCCAGAAATGCAGACTTGTGATTTTAGTCCTGAATAAATGACATGGGGTATTAAACCCGTTTGGAAGCTGGAAGCTCTAAAAATGTTGTTATTGACTTTGGGCAAGAAATTCAACTTTTAAATGACAAAATAGATTGTCTTGATTAAAATCAAGTAATGTCATGTGACTAGTGTGAAAGGTCATATGACCAGATCAGTTCACTTCCTGCTTGCACATCTAGAAGAAGATTCCTCAGACTACTAGTCTACATATAAAACATCTTAATTTACAGATAGAACTTTTATATTTTGTAGGCTACATATATTATTTAAAGGGTCTACTACTGATATATTTTGAGAATTATACTCCTGAACATATATTTTGCTCATAAGACTTGTACATTTGTTAACGGTCACAATTGTGTCCGGTAGTAACACAGTGCTTCAATTGAAAACACAGACTTGTATTGGCAATCCTACACTGAATATGCCACATCTGTGAGGAGGATGGATGATCTTGGCAAAGAAATGCTCACTAACACAGATTTAGACAGATCTGTGAACAATATTTGAGAAAAATATGCCTTTTGTGTACATAGAAAAGGTCTTAGATCTTTGAATTCAGCCCATGAAAAATGGAGGCAAAAAAACAAAAGTGTTGCGTTTATCAGTCTGCCAGAAACTTTCAATGTGTTATACCCGACTAATGTCTAGAATACACTCACAAAGACCGAAATTGACACAATTTTGTGTGTTAAAGCAATATAATCCGTGAAAAAAATACTTTTGTTACTGGACAAAACATTTGTTACTAAAAACGAATGTATATATATATATATATATTATATTTAAGCTTTAAACGACATATCAAGTCTTCAACAAAGTTAACTGCGATACATGATAAACATCCACACAGTATCTATGTGCCTACTTTACACCATTGTCAGGGACAACGTCTGTGCGTCACTAGACCATAGCCTACGTAAAAGAATCGTATTAATCGGTTCTTTAACGTAGTGCTCGAAAGAACCGTTTCGCGGATATGATTCGCACTTCCCATCATTATGACGAGTTCAAAACTTTTTTCCTGTTCTCATCTGGCCCCCTCCCTGACTGCGCACCCGGACACTAAAGTCGAGGCTGTCCACTGTCTGCCTCTAAGCCATAGGACTCCACTCTCCCTCTGCATCAAATAAAGAGAGTTAATCTATTATTTCAACCAGAGTGTCACAACTTTTCACATTTCAAGGATTTTGGTTAAATGAAAGTATGCGCGCTCCCGCCAAAATGCAGCATCAGCACCACTATGTCGTGCGCGCGCGCCTCTAGCGAACGAGTCTATCGCCATCCCGGCCGAGAGAGTTAAAGTTGGCCGAAACGACGGCTAAACGATGCAGTACTGTCCGGTGACGAGGAGAGGATAACATTTGATTTACTCATCTAAAAGCGACTCCGTCTCCCGGAGATGATGGATATCAAAATTCTTGCCTCAAGCCTTTTACTCTTCTCGCCTTTCAACATTGCTCGTCGCGTAAGTGAATCTGCAGATGCAATGCAAATATAATGTTTCTTATTTGCCATATAGGTGACTGTTATTCTTCATCAGAACAAGTGCATCAGCAAAGCTATGACATAATGATTTTAATCTCAAAATTGTGATTATTCATAAGCTTGAATTGTTTTAAATCAGCGCGAATTTGTTTAATGTTTTTGTTAATCTATATTTAGAGTATCCACTCCAGTCTAGATGGTTTGGGCTGAAAGTAAAGCGCTAATATAGTCTTGATTCTGCACTCGCCTCTGTGCCTGTGTGTCTACGGGCTGTTTCTGCATTGCAGTGCCTCCGCGCGCTCACTTGAGCAAGTTTCTGCATGGAAAGGTGCGTCTTGCGCAGGGGACACGCGGGAAGGACACACTCTCCTGCAGTTAAACTGAGACTGCTGAAAGCATCTATTTGCACATTTAGCCGTGTCTTTCGTGTGAAAAGTTGAGATTGTCGGTGTATTTGAAATGGCGTGGTGAAAATTGTCGGCGTATTCCGTGAAGTTGCTTGTGGGAACAGCCCTATGCGGAGACAGAGGGCGGGCGCATTAATTCACCGAACTCCCAAATTCACATGACGTAGAACACCGCATGCGAATCCTGACGTTACCTTTAAGACTGTATTACGATCTTCAAAATATCAAAATGATACAAAATCCTAACGTACGAAATCGATGTTCGTATTACTAATACATCTACAAAACACTGCTCAATTGGGTGCTGGAAGAAAGCTTAATCTATTTAAAATAATCTGATTGTGTGCCATGATTTTAAAATTATTTTGTTCTGACACAAAAAAATACGGTTTTATCAATTAGTAAGTAAAAGCATATAATAATCTCTCACAAATATTCACAAATATTATATGCACACTATTGAAATTGCACTTTTGCAGTCTCTTTTTGAAGTGATGGGTCTCAAATCCAAATAATGAATAAATAATGAATAATGTCAACATAATGTAAATACTTAACAAACACTGAACAACATATTTAGGTCCTGTCTGGACATCTCTATTTATATAAGTGTGAGCTCTATTTCTAAATAGTATTAAGTAATGATTGTTTGTTAATACATTGTAATGTTGAACCAAAATAGCACATCATTGAAACAATGAGGTTTTGTGGAATCCCTAAAGAGTTGTTTTTTTATCTCCACTTCACATATTCTTTGATAACAATGAGAGCTGATGATGTAGTGTGTAAAGAAGATAATCCAGTTCTCAAGAAAAATGAGACAGCATGAACACAGCACGCTCGCTTTAAGAATTCATTTATAAATCTTTGGGAAGGAGCGGAAACCATCCAAAAAATAAATCCCAAAAATAGGTGCTCTGATGATACAGAAAAACTGTTTAAAGATGTCATTTTAGTGAGATTTATGATGCCCTGTCTGTTACAAATTAGATCCTGTTGAGGAAGGTGTGAAAGATTAAGGGAAGATGCTTGTGCCGTGCTGTGGTGTCTTGGACTGCATGGCTCTGTATTTTGAAGCCCCTTTTGAGCTTATCTTTTGTTTCATTCAAAGACAGCCACCTACTGTGCCTGCAGTTCCGTTCTAAATAATTTATACCAATGTGACTCTCTATTCTGCATACGTCCATGCTAAAAATGCTAACCACAGCCTCTTCCCATAGAAGATAAAATCCTAACCAGCCCAAAAAGACTGATCCAAACTAGCAGTCTAGACCCAAGTGCACCACTGCTTTCTCCTATGAAAGATAGCTCACATGATATGCACTCAATTCTCCTTGAGCAGAAGTGCTGTGTCAGCCTGCAGAGACTGGGGGAGTGCCTGTAATTCAACACACGTGTTAGAGAGAGAGAGAGAGAGAGAGAGAGAGAGAGAGAGAGAGAGTAGAGAGAGAGAGAGAGAGAGAGTGTGTTCAAGGTGCTTCTTCATGTGTCACTGTTCTCCCTTATCTGTGAGTGGAAATCAGCCAAGGACATTGAAGGTATTGGACCAAAAGAGAGTGAAAAAAAGTCACAGGGGAATGAAACTGCATAGTTTAAAATGGCAACTATTGGTACCATAAATGCAGATTTGTGAATTGTAAAGAGCATAATATCAGATTTATGCGTTGGTATTAGAGGTAACTGGGCTGAACTATTAACTATTATATTTAATAAAAATATAGATATTTTTTATGCCTTTGGAGGGTTGCAACTAATTGCAACTTTGTGTGTGCAGTTTGAGTGAGAGGGAGCAAGAGAGGGATTGCTAAAAGCTAAACTCTTATTTAGGTTATAGGAAAGTGAGAATTTAATTTGGAGATCTTTGTTCTGTTTCAAAACCTAGTCAGTTGCAGACATGGGCATTATTTTAAAGGCATTATTGGTAATATCCAGGCTTGGGAGGGTTACTTTAAAAATGTATACCGATACAGTTACAAATTACTTCATAAAAAAAGTATTCAGTAACATAATCCAAGTATCAGAATATGAAAGTAATGTAACTGATTACTTTTGGATTACTTCAAGGACAGATATTACTTTTACTAATTAAGAATTTCACATCCCTGAAATATTTGTATTTAAAGGGCTATCGAGACATCTGGTGGCTACAGTATGGTTTTACAGATTATTATGTACTATGTAGGCTACAAGGAAATAATAAAAACACAACATATAAAAATTCTACACAATCTACATATTAGTTTATATTAAAATAGGAAATAATCTGTTGACTAATGCCGTGATCTTTCTTAATTTGCCTGACTGAACTTGGATCGTTGGCTCCTACTGAACTACTTGAACTCATAGGCTACTGAGTTCCCTTAGGTTAGCCGTTAGCAGCGAACATCTTCCTAAGTGAGACTGAGAACGAAGAAATTATGAAAGGACATTTTAGGTAACGTTGCTAAAAGCTACAGATTCCAGCATCGCTAGAAAACTTACAACTGCCTTCATACATGAATTTTAAAGCAGCAATAAACGCTATAAGCTAACAACAAGGCACAGTTTGCACTGTAAAACCATGTTGTTGGAATTTTCCTCTTTAAAAACAAAATAGCAGCGGAATTTCCAAGAAATGAAAGCATTTTTACCTGTGAGCAGCATCGTTTCTAGCAGCAGTGATTCAATCGGTGTCTGAGGACGGAGATTGTTGTCGAGAGCTGTTATTTTACGCAGTCACGCAGCGGGTGGCACACGTGACTCGCGTCGCGAGCATGGACAGTAAGGTCGCGAGTCATATAGTGTTATTATGCCAAAATACAGATTTACTTAGTTTTAAATTACACCATTGTAATCCTGAAAGTATCCCCCCCCCCTTTTTCAAAAAGTAACTATAATCGGATTACTACGTTTTTTTGATGTAACGAATTACATTTACTGGATTTTTGTATCCTGATTAGCCTACATAACGCCGTTACATGTATTCCGTTACTCCCCAACCCTGGTAATATCCTAAACGGAGACTGATTCCAAAAGGTAGCCATCTTAAATTGTGATCCCTCCTTATAAGATACCTTCGTTTGGTGCAATATTTACTCAACCATAAACATTTTGTAAGGTTATTTTGCTATCCAGCATCGGAGTTCGAATAGCCTATCCGTTTCATTACAAAAGGAAATTTGCAACAGAATGCACAGCATTCCACACTTTGTTTTTTGCTTAACCCAAAGTCAAATGTATCATATTTGATACAAAAATGCATCAAATATGATACAGTAGACATTTAAGGAATGTTTATTTGTACATCTCTCAGTCATAATTGTTGCATTGCATTGTTTGCAGCACCCTACAATAAAAATGCAGAGCTTTTAATCAAAACTAAGCATTTAAAATATTATCTAATAGAGCAATACAGATCGATGCTACCTAAATTTCATCTTACTTTTTGGCTATACAAATATCATCAACTGCACCAAATGGGATATATTTGTGTTTGAGCTCCATATTATCCTATGTCCAATAGGTTAATATTAGAGCTATAAAACCCTGATGTAATTTTTTTTTACTTTTTTCTCAGAATATATAAATAAACATGCAATTGTGAGTTATAAAGTCAGAATTGCAAAATATAAACTTTCAGTTGTGAGCAAAACGTCAGAATCGTGAGGTAAAATGTCACAATTATTATTATTTTTATTGTGTGGTGGAAAAAAGGCTTTCATAGAATTTCTTGTGTCCTACAAGGAGAAGACTGCAGAATGCAAAACATGAAGATAACATAACATCAAGATAATAAACAAAGCAAGATTTGATAAATAGTTTAGTGGTCACACGATATTTATGTATGCTGTGTTCTTATGCTTAAAAATTAAAAATTGCACTGTTAGCTTAGCTACATGCTAACATCTAACACGTTTGAAATCATCTGTGAGACGAGTCTCCTGTGCCTGATTAGAAAATTCAGAATCTGTCACTTATTAGGTTCCATTGCAGTTATGCCTTTGTGGGCTGTGGAAAATAAGGAATCTCACTGGTAGGTTTTGAAACAGAACTTTTGTATTTAGATGGACAGGTTTTGCATGGGCGTGTTTGTAAGTCTGTGCATTCATCTTCATAAGGCTTTCATTGCTTATTCCCAGTTTCCCCTGCAGCTCTTCTGCACTGAGTGCTGTAATAACTGTAATGCTTCTCCTGCAGTGCAGGAACTCCTCTCTGTTCTGCACAGCTGCTAGGAGAACAGAACAGCACAGGGTGAAAATCATTGATCTTGGAGCTGGTGAAGAGGGACTGACAGTCTCAGCAGCTTATATTTTACAAAGATAGATGAGGCTGGGTCACATTCAATCGATTCATTTATCTACCTAATGTGAATCAGAATATTGCACTGCAGCTGTTGCTTACAGGATAATATGGATTTCTAATCTTAGACGAGGGTTGTCAACTCTTTTCAGGCCAAGGACCACTTTTGGACCACTTTTAATTAGCAAATCCATTCAATCCAATCCATCTAATACTATACAGATTTCTAAAGACACACACACACACCTACTTGTTCAACTGCGTGTTAATGCAAATATCTAATCACCCAATCACATAGCAGTAACTCAATTCATTAATGGTCAAGGCGATTTACTGGGATTTTCATGCATAACCCTATAATCTCTAGGGTTTACAGAGAATTGTCTGAAAAAGAGAAAATATCCAGTAAGGGGCAAGTTTTGTGGGTGAAAATGCCTTGTTAATGCCATTGGAGACTTGCCAGACTGGTTCAAGCTGATAGAAAGGCAACAGTAACTCTAATAACCACTTACAACCGAGGATCCAATGGTAGGGTCAGAATTTGGTGTAAACAGGACAGCATGGACCCATCCTGCCTTATATCAATGGTTCAGGCGGCTGGTGGTGCCACACACACACCAACCTCTCCTTTGACCAGCCAAGGTCAATTTCTGTCAATGTCTTTCACTGAGTCAAATCTCAGTGAACAGACATGCAGCTTCTCCCATGGAATCAACTGTTAAAGGAATACTCAATGGGATTTCACCAAGTAGAACATGTTCTATGTAGAACATGTTCAAACATCCTTGTTGATCCTGCAACAACATTCCAATCAATAATTAACCAATCAGATTTGAGGGATAGGCTTACAGTTAATGTCAATTTAAGGCTTAAAACAAGGATTCAGGGCTTCTACATTAGTGTTATTCATCCATCATTTCCCTCTGATTTTAGGGATAATTCACGGGTTGAATTAGTTTATGGGTAGGGATAGGGTTAGGACTATGTTTATGGACAGGAGTGTTCGATCCGGGAACATGTCTTCACGACAAATCGTGACAAATCACAACGACCTGTTTCCACTCATAATGGAGTTCATGGCTTGATGAATCCAGCTAGTCAAAAGGCTAAAAGATGATCGAGCAGAGAACTGTGAATCAAATGGGAATTGAAATCACTTGAGAATGAATGACTCATGCAATATTCTGTTAAATTCCTTGCTTTTTACTTCTCCATCTCTCTCTCCATCTCTCTCTCTCCATCTCCATCTCTCTCTCTCTCTCTCTATCCATCAAACGTTTTTTCCCCCTCTGTTCCCTCACTGGCATTTGCAGTGGTCAGAATACTAATAACCTCTGCTGTGTCTGACCCTGCAGTTTCTTTGAGGCGGCTACAGGACATGTCAATACGTCATTGAGAAATACAGTTGAGAACATAACATACACTCTAAAAATGCTGGGTTGTTTTAACCCAATTTTGGGTAAAACTAGGACAAACCCAGCCATTGGGTTAAAATGTCATTTAAAAATGTAACCCAATGGCTGGGTTTGTCCATATTTTACCCAAATTGGGTTAAAACAACCCAGCGTTTTTTAGAGTGTAGTGGACTTCTGTTGTTTTTAAAGAAAGCAAATTATAAATACTAAAAATGTAACTTACCCAATCATCTTACCCTCAAAAGAAAACTCTTTACATTATAAGATTATATGGCTTTATTTAGTTTATTTACAGTATGAACCATCCTTTTGAAGGCATTTCAATCTCCATAACCATCTTCAATAAGGCACATTCAATACTCCTGAAATGAACCGGCTGTGTGAAAGTGTGTCGGCTGTAGAGGTGAGGTAGATGGGCTGTGAGATGTGATGCCATTTGGGCAGATGGCTTTATTAGAGCTCTGTGAGAGGGTGAGATTGAGGTGGGTTTATCTGACTGCCATTTAGGATTAGGCTGAAATGTTGCCAGGTCTAATTGAAGCAGAGATTTGTGTATCAGAGGTACTGATGCAATGACATGGCAAGACTTGCTAAATGGGCCTGATTTATATTGTTCCATATCCACTATGGCATGCGATTTTGTACAGTATATAATACACAACTGTAACGCTCATTTCACACATGTGTTATCCTGAATCACTACAGTATACACCTATAAGTGTTTATATTTTGGCTCTGTTACATGCAAAAGTTACATAGTGTACCTTTAAAGCTACAATTTATCATTTTAAGAGCTGTAATTTTGTTACACATAATAACAGTAATTAAAAGTATTTATATCAGATAAATATTTATACCAATGTACATCATTCCCATGAATTGACAGTTTCATTGTGTTATCCTATTTTCAACAAACTGCTAAATAAATCTAGTGTCAAAAAAAATAATGAAAATCGTCATTGAATATTGTATGTAATTCTCTTTTTCTTTCTCTCTGTTCAGGGCCATGCTTAGATCCGCTGATTTCTCCTCTTTATGCATCCTCTTTCCATGCTTCTTCCAGATATAACTTTTTTTACTCTGCACACTTTGCCAAACTGTATGGTAAGTGACCAGGCCACAAGAGCTATGGGTTGCACTTTGCATTTTGAATAGGTCTGGCTGATGAGAAACAATATTAACTTCCTTTTCCCATCTTTGATTTAGCCAATACATTTGTACATTCATATACATTCCTACACCCTTTTGAAGTAGAAAAAAATCAAACCATTCCATTGTTTCATTGAAATGCTGCACTTCTGTTTTTATCGTTCATATTGTAGTGTTAAATTATCAAATGATTTATTATATTTTATATCCATTAGAAGAGTCTGGAACAGAACTGTGGTGGAGAAACGATCACATTGAACCAAATGTTCATTTTATTTTAATTATTTTTATATATTTTTTTTTTACGTTTTCATGTTATTACCTTGGTGGAGAAAACATAATTTTTTAGACTTTATTTGAAGAATAAGCTAACAAACAAACAAATAAATAACTACAGTAGGCGCACGTTCTTTAAAAAAAATCCCCAATCTTTCTGAAATGTCTCTTATTTTTATACATTTTAATATTGTAGATTATTTGGATTTTGATGACAATATCTGTAATTTTACATATGGCCAAAATATGTAGAACTGCTGGCTAGCCCATGACAAGAAATCTTAAGCACTAAATGTCTACATGTGTTTTCTCAGCTGATTTTCAAATGTTTACGTGTTGATGTAGGGAGCAGTGGCTGGTCTCCGTCCCTCGGGACAGGCAGCCTTGGATGCAGATTGACCTGGGGAGGAAATCTCGTATTATGGCCATTGCTACTCAGGGTACCTTCAACTCTTATGACTGGATCACCAAATACATGCTGCTGTACGGGGATTCGATTCGATGCATGGACTCCATATGTCATGACAGGAGGCAATATGGTAAAAATGATCTACTATGTTTTATTAGTGTTTGAAAAGGCCACTGAAAAGTATAATTTGTGTTGATCAAGTCATGTTGTTTTGAAGCAGAGGTTCAGGACAGGCATCTTTTTTTATCTTATTTGACCTTAAACATGACTCATTCATTCAGAATTTAGAGGTCATCCTTTTATAAATACATTGTTGATGTATGATTAGTTGTAGATGAGAGAAGTTGTCGATTTGTTAAATGGTGTGTAACATTCATAAAGCTTTTAATATCAGATTTTTGTGTCTCTCAGACGTTGCCTGGCAACTGGAATTACTACCAGGTGAAGAGGAACGTATTTCATTATGCGATCACTGCCAAACATCTGCGCATCTATCCCATGGGCTGGAATACTGAGAACGGAGGCAAAATCGGCCTTCGAGTAGAGCTCTACGGCTGTCCTTACGGTAAACGGCACATGTCTGGACTGAGGCACTGCCAACTGTTTGTGTTTTATCAGCAGCCAAGAACTTTAGCATATCATGATACGGAAAATCTCCTCAGTGCCTTGTAATGTTAACCGGCCCTTTGAGTTGCACTGCAGAAAATCTGTTTTTAATCAGTATTTTGATTTCCAGTAAATATATCTCAACATCCTAAATGTACTTGAGAAGGAAAATGGCATGCGATAAGTTGTTTTCAGAGAAAGAAGCAAAATGAGGTTTATGTTTTTCCCTCTAAATTCAGTGAAAATTGTGTAATTATTTACATACTGTAAGATTTTATATATATTCTTCTCAAGTGCTTTATATCTTGTTACAAGGATTTTTAAATATTAATCAAAATCAAACGAAAAAATAGTATAAAATGTATTTTTGCAGTTTGCCATGCAGTGAATCATTCAAATGTTAAACGTTTTTTCATTGCAAAAATACCAATAATTTTTCCCGGTACAACACATACTGCCTGTAAATCTTATGTGTAAATTCAATAACTATGAACACTGTCATATGCTGATTTGTACAAGCTAGAAGCAATGTGAACCCCTTGATGATCTGGGCATCAGTGTAGGCCAAGGTCATTGATTTCAAGGTCAGCTTCTTCTGTTTGCATAGCTAGAAAGGGACACCGTGGCTTGTCTATGTTGTGTTTGGTTTAGCATAAATAAAATCTTGTAATATAGTTTTTAACAATCATCTTCACACTCTTGACCTTTGACCCTAACAGAATCATATGTGATGCAGTTTGAGGGGGATGACATGGTGGCGTACTCCTACCCACGGGGCAGGATGAGGACACTTCAGGACCACTACGCTTTGAATTTTAAGACCTTGGAGAAGGATGGTGTTCTTCTGCACAGTGACGGTTTGCAGGGAGACTCTGTCACTCTGGAGCTAAAGACTGGACGCCTCTACTTGCATATCAGCCTGGGTAATCTATCTATCTATCCATCCATCCATCTATCCGTCTATCTGTCTGTCTGTCTGACCTTCTATCTATAATCATTAGGACATGTATTCATGATCTATTTAAGGGAGCAGCACAGTCCATAAGACCAATGGGATGACCACAATGATGCTGGGAAACCTACTGGACACCCAGCACTGGCACTACGTCACCATCAAGCGTTACGGCCGAGAGGTGAACTTCACCCTGGATGGCCAGACTGAAACTGCTGTCCTCAACGGAGAGTTTAAGTACCTTGATCTGGACAAACAGGTGACATGTTGGATCAAAACGCATGAACTATAAATGCACACTGTATCACGCTTCAATTATAAATTTCGCATGACACACATTTGTTCAGAACAAATGAAGAACACAACAATAACTGGTGCCTCTGTTAAAAGGGAAGGGTGTCATTTCTGTGCCATTAGGATCACCAAATGGAGTAAAATAATTACAAACACTACTCCTGTCTGTCTGCCATTGGTCAGTCAATAAGATAGTCCCAAGCCAAACTCATGCCATTGGTGAATGTCCCTTAGAATGTGATCATAACAATTATCCATTTCTCTTTAGATTTATGTTGGCGGTGTGATTGAGAAAGACTTGCCCCACCTGCCTGGTAAGGTTAACTTCCGTGGCTGCATGGAGAACGTCTTTATCAATGGAATCAATGTCATCTCCATGACACAATACCAGGAGCCTGAAATTCGACTGGCTCCTAAAAAGGTATGTAGAGTTTTGTAAAGCCCCTTCGCACAGTGCATTGATCCCGGGAAATTGCCAGAAGTTCACGCCTTCTGTGTGAATGCAAACACAACCCGGGATTAACACCGGCACATCGATGCCAGGTTGGGGACTTGTTGGGGACAAGTCGTGATTTGTTGCTTTTAGAAGAAAGTTTGTGTTCGTCATCAACAAAGAAAGGACAAACAAATGTCTGCAAACTGGAAAGAAGCAGAGACCAGGAGCTCCTTACTATCCGCGCTGAAGCTGAGATCGTTCACCAGCTTTGTGGAACGGTATGCGCGTGTACATGTTTTTGACGCGTGACGTTACACGTCTCATCCTGACGTCATGTGTCTTTTCAGGATCTTTACGGGTTGTGTGTGAACACATTCAAAGATCCCAGCAAATCACTGGCAGTGTGAATGAACCGAAATCAAACAATCCCAGTACAAATGCCGGGTCACATTATCCGTGTATTTTCCGGAATCTCTGTGTGAAAGGGGCTTAGGGGAGTGTAGTGTGGGTGAATTAATATAACACTTATAATCATATATGAAATCCATTGTAATGCAAAATATTTTAGATATTATTTGTATATTTCAGAAAAAGATGCATTACACCTGCCGTGACCTCCTCTGGAAGCCCATGACCTTTGCAGGACCCAACAATTACCTGCAGCTGCCCGGGTTTTTCCGGAAGAACCGTCTGGCGGTAAAATTTAAGTTCCGCTCATGGGACTACACAGGGTTACTGATGTTCACCAGGTTTGCAGATGATTTGGGCTCTCTGGAGCTTGGCCTCAGTGAAGGACAGGTTAACGTCACTCTCATGCAGCCTGGAAACAAGAGGTTGCGCTTTGCTGCAGGTATGGTGTGATTAAGGATTTTGTCCATAACATACGTTATAACATATTGAACTCTATTTCTTTAAGAGATGACTGAATGGAACAAGAAGACCAAGAGTTTAGCAGGACCAAAACTGGTCCAGTCTAAGATTATATACAGTAAATATTTAACTTTTTTGTGTTTAAGGGTACCGTCTCAATGACGGCTTCTGGCACACAGTAGACCTGACCGCCAAAGACAACTTACTAACTATCACTATAGATGAAGATGAGAGCTCACCATTGAAGATCACCAACCCCTTCACTGTTCGTACAGGAGATCGCTACTTCTTCGGGGGTAAATTACACATCACAGAATATGAGGAGAAGTAGTCTGTTATGTTAAGTGCCTCACGCAGTAGCACCTCATTGCAGAACATGAGATCCAGGGGCCTGAGTTGGATCCAGATCTAATGGTGTGTTCACGCCGAACGCAAATTTTATTATTTGCGCGAGTAAATTACATACAAAGTCAATGCAAAGACGTGAATAGACGCATCATTCGCACTGGGCGTTGCGGATTGATGCAAATTGGGTGCGTCTGCCGCGAATGTCTTACGCGCAAGTTGAAAAATTTGAACTCGAGCGAATGTTCAAGCGTCTAACTAGACACTATAGACGCGTATTTGACGCTCTATTCGCGTTCGGTGTGAACACACCATAAGGGGTGGAGATCGGTAGGATTGGGGGTGGGGTTAGGGATCTGGGGGCAAAGTTGGATCCAGATCTAAGGGGTGGAGATGGGTAGGATTAGGGGTGGGGTTAGGGATCGGGGGGCGGAGTTGGATCCAGATCTAAGGGGTGGAGATGGGAAGAATTAGGGGTGGGGTTAGGGATCAGTGGGGGCGGAGTTGACTCGGAGTTGAGTTAGACTCTTCTCTAAAACTGACTCAAAAATGTCTGTAAATCAGTGTTAATGTAAACAAGAATGCTTTATAACACAATCCATGTTGTTTATATTATTTATAAATATGTGCATCTAATGGCATAAATGCAGCCTTAATGTTCATAATCTAGGCTAAATGAGAAAATATTTTGTTCCTTATAGTTGTATAGCAGATAATTAGAGGAATATTTCATATTTGCTGTGTTGTAGGTTGTCCTAAGACCAATAACACGGCTCGCTGTGTGACCAAGCTGTCTCGCTTCCACGGCTGCATGCAGCAGATCTTTATAGATGATGAGCCGGTGGATATAGATGTCATGCTGCAGAGGAAATGGGGCAGATACGCAGAAATTCTGCTGGGCACCTGCGGTATCACTGATAGGTGTGTGTGTGTGTGTGTGTGGGGGGAGTTTGCCAACACTACAGGACTAAATAACCTCACAATGATCTTCACAAACAGTCTTCATCTGGCAAACTGCTTAATAAACTGAAAATAATGTCTTAATGAAAATGAAAATGGAGATTAAAACATATGAGCTCAGCTCTATAAAAAGAATAAAAGTCAACGTAAAGTTACCACCATGATATATAAACTAACGTGTTTGTGGGATACAAGTGTAGTGTTCATTTATTATCTTAAAGTCTAATGTCAGTCTGTAATACGGACGAACAAAAAAATAAAAAAGATTTTTTCACTGCAGATTTTTTTCTTGTTTTCCAGTAAAAATCTTATTGTCAAAAACAGCAATATCAATAATATAACATAGCGACAATCATTTAAAGCTCATAAAGGAGTACCAAAGCCTCACAAAGGAGAAAAACAAGTCATGTCCAAGAATGTAATATCTTGAGACGTACATTATTAAAGTGTCAGCCTTCTCTTATTTTTTTCAGGTGCACTCCAAACCCATGTGAACATGAAGGCAGGTGTATACAGTCCTGGGAATGACTTCTTGTGTGTGTGTAACAACACTGGCTACAAGGGGGAGGTTTGTCATAACTGTAAGTGTCTTTCATCAAAGAGATTCCTCTGTATTGACTTTCTGTTGGTGAAATATGAGAATCACTCTATTTTAAGTCTCTCTCTCTATCTCCCTCCATCCTAGCCGTCTACAGGGAGTCATGCGAGGCCTACAGACTGAATGGGAAGTACTGGTCAGGCAACTACACCATAGATCCAGATCTGAGCGGACCACTGAAACCTTTCACGGTCTACTGCAATATGTGTATGTATGAAGTGGAAGAGATTGACATGTTGAAATTAATTTCGAAGGGTTTTACATGATTTTGGTCAGTTACAATTGATCACGTCACATTTTAGTGCAAAAATCATGGACCGTCATTGAGCACAACCGCATGAAAAGCACCAAGGTGATCGGCTCCACTGTGGATCAACCGTATATTGGGGACGTCCAGTACGTAAACGCATCCTGGGATGAAGTCACTGCCCTAGCAAACACCTCCTTATACTGCGAACAGTGGATTCGAGTTCTCATGCTACAAGTCACGCCTCCTCAATACTCCACGTAAGTTTGGTTCTAACTTGAATATTCTTGGTCATTTAATGCATGAATGAAGTTAAAGGGATAGTTCACCCAAAAACTTAAATTTTGTCATTTTATTTACCCTCATGTTGTTCCAAACCTGAATGACTGTATGACTTTATCTTAAAATGTAATTTTCCGGAATGATTGATTTCAACTTCAAAGATAGTCACAGCAATTAACGGCTCATTAGAGGTACAGTATATGGTAGAGTTATTGAGATCAGTATTGACTTATGCTTTGAGTAGACACGAAATTAAATCCTTTTTATTATCCATTATGATATTTTTTAGTTTTTGGTGCTTGATGTCCCTACTTTCATTCACTTTCATAATAAAAAAAATGTGGAAAGGTGTTCACAGAAGATTTTTCACATAAGAAAGGTCACACAAGTTTAGGATTTTCATTTTTTAGTGAACAATCCCTTCAAATAATTAAAATTGAACCTATTTGAATGTTCTTTTACTGTGTGGTATATGTATCTGCAGCTATCACTGTGTATCTGAATTGTATAGCATAGGAAAAGCAAAAAAACGTGTGTAAAGGAACCTCAGCGGTGAAGTTTTTAAATGGCTGTTGAAGCATTGATCTCAGCTAGGGATTCAGAGTCTAGCAAGTCTGGACTCAGCTGAACTGAGCTTGAGTATAATTAGTGTCAATAACCTTCTCAGCCTTTCTCTGCTGAGTAACACTTATAGGGATCTTCTCAGTCACCATTTGAGTATTTTTGCAAAACTATAGTAAGGCCCAGTCATTATGGCCCCCTTCTCTGTTGATCCCAATGAGACTGATTGAGGCTTGTCTACACTACCAGTCAGTTGCCACTGCACCCCATTGAGTCTTTCTTAGATTTTACTTATTATTTTTAACAGATGGACGGCCTTACACTTACTGGATTGGTCGGCATAATGAGAGTCATGAATACTGGGGAGGAGCTTTTCCTGAAAGTGGAAAATGTGGATGTGCTGTCAATCAAACCTGCACTCGACTCCAAGTACTGGTGCAACTGTGACGCAGACTACCGCCAATGGTAAGAATGAGATGAGAAAGAATGAATAAATAAAAACAATTTTATGTCATCTAAATTTACCTTTTAAAATTTGTCTGAATGGTAGTGTTTGATGTTATTAAAGACAGAAATAGTATAACTACAAGCAAAACAAGCTATTTATTTTAAAGTTTCACTCTTCACATTTACTAGGCACTCAGATAAAGGCTACCTGTTCGTTCCGTGATCACCTGCCTGTCAGGAGGATTGTCATTGGGGACACTAAACGGACCGGTTCAGAAGCTCGCTACAGTGTTGGCGCGCTGTACTGCCATGGAGACAGTGAGTAATAATACAATGGAGGAAAAGTTTATCTTATAGACCATTTTGTAAGATGTAAACAACACTGGTCCAGAAACACTTCCTGTTTCAGTTTGTAACTGTTTTCTTTATTTCACATGTAAAGAAAACATCTTAAAGATGTTTTTTTTACTTTTTGATTCAGTTTTATATGTTCTGTTGGTTGTATTTTATCCCAGCTTTTATGTAGCGTTAAAAACTGAAACAGGAAGTGCTTCTGGACCTGTGTTGTTTACATCTTGCAAAATGGTCTATATAATAAGAAGATCCTTCCTGACATGTACTGTACGTAAAGGGCAGTGGTGGAAAGAGTACTGACAAATTGTACTTAAGTAAAAGTATTGCTACTTAAGTAATAATTTACTTGAGTACAAGTAGAAGTACTGAAATATAATATGACTCAAGTAAGAGTAAATAAGTAGTTTGCTTAAAAACTACTCAAGTAACTACGTTACAAAGTACTTTAGTATTTTTCTATTTTTACCCAAAATGGGGAGATGATAGCAAAATGGAGCGCTAAAAACTCTCATGTCATCTGTTTCATTCATACTGAAGGCCCAGTACTGATGCATAGAAGTATTAAACTTACACATTTCAGGATATACCTTATATGGATATAATAACGTACAAATAGTGATGTTTTGACTGATGAAACATGAAGAAAAACACATTATAGCTAAAGTTATAATATATCTGTGTTCATCAAACTATCAGGTATTTTCAAAAGAATGATGTATGTCTTGAAAGGGATAGTTCACCCAAAAATGAAAATTAGCCCACGATTTACTCTCCCTCAAGTCATCTTAGAAGATATGACTTTTCTTCTTTCAGTCAAATACAATCAGAGTTATATTAAAAAATGGCCTGGCTCTTCCAAACTTTATAATGGCAGTGAATGACTGGAGAAAATTTACTAGCTTTCTCTGTTGTCAAGAGCAATTTTTTATTACTAATTTTGAAAAGTAAGTCCAGGTAAGATCATTTGAATGTTTTGATTTGAAACAGTAATTGAAAGCAAAGAAGGTTAATGGAGAGGTCTGATAAAAAAAACGTATGAAAAACAATAAAACAGTATGAATAAAAAATTTCCAGTAAAAAAAAAATAATAAAAAAAAAATAAGTGGGGTACGGTTAACATGTTAAATTAAATGATCTTTTTTTGTTGTAGCCTACCAAAAATGTGCTGGGAGCCCACTGTTGCTATAGGAACGAACTACTTGCATATCTGATTGACAGCTAAATCATGCAATCTTATTTCACCGTTTTTTCAGCTTTGTACAAAGTGTGCTTCATATATTTAGTTTGACTGTATTGTTAAACAGGATGAGCTTTACCATTAATTGAACTGTGTGCATGTATTTTAAACACTTACATTGATTGTTCTAGCTCCGTCCCTCGCAAACGACGTCCATGTTATGAGCTGAGCTTTTTTATTTACTTCAACTGCTCAGTGCTCTGGTATTATCAATGATATGACCCATTTCAGTAGTTGCCATAATTAAATATGAGCAGAATACTCCCTTACATTCACTGAAATATTGAAACGTTAGCGCTACTGATTCAAAACACGAGCGTCAGTGATTGAATGTCAAAGCGCGGTTTAAACGCCCCGCCCCCAGGCGAACTGGAGATTTTGATTGGTTTTGCACCCGAGTCAGATCTGTCTGTCATTGGCTGAAGGGCTTCAGATCTGTCTGTTATTGGCTGAAGCACAGTGCTCCACCGCAGTACAGTAGTTTGAAAATTGTCTGTCAAATGTCAGCTTGCCCTGTTGCTTTGTCAAAGTACTTTGAACTTTTTATGAAATGTAAATGTAGAGAAGTTGAATATTTTTTTTATTTTACTCAAGTAAGAGTAAAAGTACCATAATGTAATTATACTCAAGTAGAAAAAATGAAAAAATCTACTCAAGTACTGTAACGAAAGTATTTGTAATTTGTTACTTTCCACCACTGGTAAAGGGAAATATAGTCTTTTGGTTTATTATAACAAATTGAACACAAAGCAGAGCCGCCTATGATCCTGAAAGGGTTTATTTTGATGGATGACTGTACATTTTCCTCCATAATACACACATTTACTTTTACCAAATAGTGTTATTGTTATTTGATCATTGAGAAATCCTTCTCTTAGGGAGTATCTGGAACACCATAGCTTTCGTCAAGCCCACCTATCTGAAGTTCCCCACCTTCAAGCCCGGCACCAGTGCCGACATTACATTCCACTTCAGGACCTACCGCACTAACGGAGTGTTTGTAGAGAGCTCAGATGACCACCTCCGTAATTTCTTCAACGAGTTGAACTCAATTGTGAGTGTTATTTCCATGGCAGTGACATTGTGAATATCTTTATAAATTCTAAAAAGATAGTGATTCTGATACCTCCTTCATCAGTTTCTCCTTAAATTTTCACAGCTACAACTGAGGTGGTATTTATTTTCATGGTGGGTGATGGAATAAGAAATGTCACCCTCCGCTCACCTAAACCTCTCAATGATAATGAGTGGCACTATGTAGAGGCTGAAATCAATGTAAAAATGGCTCGGCTCAAAGTTGATTTCCTGCCTCCGGCCTTGCACAAGTTCCCAGGCCAGACCTACATCACAATGAAGTTCACACAACCCCTACTCGTAGGTAAGAATCATAGAGCTGGAGTTTCAAGCAGAGATAATAAGAAAACATTGCTTCAAGCAGTTGATACAAAAACATACCATGCATCTGAATTCAGGTGCGGCCAATCACACCTTAAGGCCTTTCCTGGGTTGTCTGCGTGGGTTGAGGATGAACGGGGTGCCTGTGGATTTGGAGGGGAAGGTTGACGAGAGAGCTGGGATACGTAGGAACTGCACTGGAGCGTGTTTGAATGCCTCCATACCGTGTCGAAACGGAGGCCAGTGCATTGATGGGTACGCTTCATACGCCTGTGACTGCAATAACACAGCCTTTGATGGCTATTACTGTCATTTAGGTGAGTTAACACACATTTGCATATGCATATCTCTCTCACACTTAGGCTGACACAAATTGGCATGGTACAGTGTACAGACTACTGATGTTTCCTAATAAACATGCAAATTTAAAAGTGATATCTTTTCATTTTAGCGGGAAAGACTAATTATTACAAATGCATTTTAATTTTATGAGACTAAGGAGATTTAAAAGATTAAACTGATTATAGTTAAGGATAATAAATGAGAGTAACAAATAAACTTATGCCTCTGTTAAAGAGAGTCACCGGTTGAGTAAAATGATTCAATGACTTTTTGCTGAAGAACATTTGATTTTAAATGACTCAAAAAACCACTACTGGCATAAAAAATTGTAACCAGCTGAATAAAGCACTGTAAAATCCCCACAACTAAAGGGTGCACATTGTGCAATTTATAATGGTCCTTTACGATTGTTGCTTGTCAGACTGTACGAACATGATCATCGCTGTAAGCCATGTCACACTGTAAGATCTCAGTCATAAATGTCAGACTGTACGTCCGCGTAAGATGCGTTAATAATGGACGCACGCAAGAAAACTTGCCCGGAGTTTTACACCATCTATCAGTGACACGATCTTGACAGTGAGCTGCATCACACACAGGATTGAAATGGTGGCTACAAAGAAATCTCTAACGTTAATTTTGGTCATGGCTAGTCTTGAAAAACAAAGAGAATTTGACGGTCGTCGTAGAAGTCAGACTGCAAGAATGGGTAGGATTAAGAGTGGGGTTAGGGATCAGGGGGTGGAGATGGGTAGGATTAAGAGTGGGGTTAGGGATCAGGGGGCAGAGATGGGTAGGATTAGGAGTGGGGTTAGGGATCAGGGGGGTGGAGATGGGTAGGATTAGGGAGTGGGGTTAGGGATCAGGGGGGTGGAGATGGGTAGGATTAGGAGTGGGGTTAGGGATCAGGGGGTGGAGATGGGTAGGATTAGGAGTGGGGTTAGGGATCAGGGGGGTGGAGATGGGTAGGATTAGGGAGTGGGGTTAGGGATCAGGGGGTGGAGATGGGTAGGATTAGGAGTGGGGTTAGGGATCAGGGGGTGGAGATGGGTAGGATTAGGAGTGGGGTTAGGGATCAGGGGTGGAGATGGGTCAGATTAGGAGTGGGGTTAGGGATAGGGAGGTGGAGATGGGTAGGATTAGGAGTGGGGTTAGGGATGCAGGGGGGTGGAGATGGGTAGGATTAGGAGTGGGGTTCAGGGATCAGGAGGTGGAGATGGGTAGGATTAGTGAGTGGGGTTAGGGATCAGGGGGTGGAAATGGGTAGGATTAGGAGTGGGGTTAGGGATCAGGGGGTGGAGATGGGTAGGATTAGGAAGTGGGGTTAGGGATTAGGGGTGGAGATGGATAGGTTTAAGGTATCTGTAAGGTGGGAGGAGTTGGATCTGGGTCCAACTCCACCCCTGGATTTTAGATGTTCTGCAGTGAGGACCATCTTCTGGGCTGTGAGTCAAATCATTCAGTGGTAAAATTTGATTGGAACGGTCATTAATCGGCTGAACACCTGCCCAAACTAACGATCAAAGATTTCCAAGGATCCAAATCGTGGCCAAAATCGCACAGTGTGCATCCCATTTAATCCAAAGACTAATAGTCTGACAAGCCAAACAGTAAAAAGTCCCAGGGCTGTTGAACTAGAATGGGCTTGACCAATCAGATTCAAGGAATGTATTTTTTAGATTTAAGAAATATGGATATAAATGCCCAATTCATACATTATTTGGGATTTTCTCTTGTGTTATTTTTTTTTCTTAAAAAGTAACTGAAACACCAAAAATATTATATTAGTTTCTATTTGAGTTGTTTGACTGCTCTAATGAAATGATGAATTGCCAATGATGAGATTATTCAAGTCTTATGGTGTGTCTATCATGTCTATTTGAATACTACATTAAATCCGCATGTGTGAGGGGTACCCATAAACAGAGAATATGATCTCTGCTTGTATCACATACTTTTAGATATCGAGGCGTTCTTTGATGTGGGAGCGTGGCTGCGGTATGACATCCGCAAAGAGCCCATTTCCTTTGATGCATGGTGGGCGAACTTCTGGATAGAGCCTCACTGGCACAACTTCACCCTCGGCTACAACACGACAACTGATGATATAGAGTTCAGCTTCAGCACTTTACAGGCTCCAGCTGTGCTCCTCTATATCAGCTCCTTCAGCAATGATTACATCGCCGTCCTGCTCAGAGAAAGATGGTAAACACACACACAATCACACCAGAGCATACAAAACATTAGCTTTAGCACTGATGTCACTTCCTTTGCAGGGACTCTGTCACTGAGATATCGGCTTGGTATAATTAGCTACAAATTTAAGTTGACTGACAGAAACATGGCCGACGGCTTTCCTCATTTCGTCAACATCACCCGACACAACTACACAGTATGGACACAGGTAGGATCTCAAACTAGATCTGACATGTTTTTCACTGTTATTAGCATTCTCAAATCAAACTGTTTGTATATGGATTTGTACCTGGATCTAGGTGGACTACATGGATCCGTGGATTGAGAAGTTAATACCAGGAGAGATTCCCAGATTTGACTCACCAAAGTCTATATTCTTGGGTAGAGTCATGGGTAAGACAAGAATTTTTATCTTGAAGGTACTGTATTATGTAACTTTTGGGCCTGTAGTTTTTGTTAGAAAACAAAACTGCAAATTTCGACTGCTCCGTGTACAACCACTTGTTGTGACAACTAATCTATACGCTGATTCCACGCAGCCGCCATTTTGAAATCGACAGTGATGCTCCGGTGGGAAGAATCCAGTAAGTACAGATAGACAACAATGCCTTGGACTACCAACGTGAAGCTGCACAATATCCAATATAGGATATGTATATAGTTTGTTCCTGTTCTTTTTTTACGTTCTATATATATATACATATATTTATAAATGTCACTGTATATAGTCTAAAGTATGAAATAAATGTATGTACATTTTTAGAATAACAAATTTCAACATTAAACACAATATGCCATCACATTCACGACTCTCCTATGATTAAAGGCGACACTTCCGGTTTTCTTCCCACGGGAGCCATTTCAAAATGGCGGCTGTGTGAAATCAGCGATATACACATAAAAGCCAGAGCAGCTTTTCTCTATTTTTCTGTTTACAACAGACTATATATATATAAAATATAAACACCTATAATAAGTTTACCATAGTGAATTACGGTAAGACAAAAACACATTTTGGACGGATTGATCATGTGTTGGCTTATTTAAATTTTGTCAATTTTGAAGAAAGAAAAGATACATTGCAGATTGAACTTGTTGCATGTGAATGAAAAGTTGCATTTACTAGATGAACAGTGCATTGATTTGCTTTCTGCTCTTCTTCATAGAGGTGGGAGGAGTAGACTACGAAATTCAGAGGCACAACAGTCCAGGTTTCATGGGCTGTATATCAGGGTCCGCTATAATATCTTTGCCCCACTTGAAGGCCTACTTCCGACCCAATGTAACCAATCCACCTGTGACGACTCAAGGCTATGTGGTGGAGTCTAACTGTGGGGCGTTTCCCAGTCTTAGGATATGTTCCTTGGGAAGATGACCCCTGGTTCACTGGCCTGTGTAAGATTACATGTTCTGACATTCACATGAATGCCTAACATATCTCTATACTATTCATGTTTGTGGTCAGTAAGATCTTTTTTTTAAAGAAATTATTACTTTGATTCAGCTAGGATCCATTAAATTTATCAAAAGGAACAATAAAGACATTTATATTTTAAAAGATAAAAAAATATTTCAAAGAAATGCTGTTCCTTTAAACAGTGTATTATGTATTATGGTTTTTAAAACTGCTGAAATTCAGGTTTGCCATCACAGGAATACATTACATTTTAAAATATATTTGAATAGAAAACAGTTATTTTAAATTCTATGAATATTTCATAATATTACTGTATTTTGATCAAATAAATGTTGCCTCGGTGAGCATAAGAGATTTATTTTTTAAAGAAAACATCAAACAAATCTTTACAGACCCCAAACTTTTGAATGGTAGTGTAAGTAAATAAAAGTAGGGTGAAATATGTTGCATTTCAGTATGTTATGGTTATTGAACTGTGATTGAATGTTGTTTTTAACCCTCAAGTAATGCTTCTCTCTTCTTCTTTTTTTAGTCTTTTATTACATTCATGATGATGTCACCCTCCCTTGGATGACATGTAAGTTTACAGTCATCTTTTTAAATAATATTTAGCCTATTTCACCTTTTATACCTGATGCTTCCCGTCACATTTCCACCACCCTCTCAATAAAAGTAAAAAAAAAAAAAACAGTTTCTGTTAAATGTAAGAACAATTCTATATTCTGTTTTCCTTGTTTTGTTTTCTCTTTGTCTTTTATTCCATTTCATCCAGAACCGCAAATTATGCTGATCTTCTCTGTTTCGGAAGCTAAAACCTATTTTTAAAATCCTCTTAATTTGCAGAACACAGGATTAGGGAACATTCATGGGAATATAAGCTTCTGCATCAAAGCCGAGCTTTTGCAAATGAGAGAAACTTGGTATCATCAGTATGATAAAACGATAATATACTGTATATGGAATAAATTAAGGAGTAAGCGTCCGATCTTTACAAATGACCATATTCTGGATGTCTGCTATGTTACTGTTACTTAGCATGTTCTACATTCATTTTTTCCTGTAAATGTTACAGAACCTCATTTATAATACTAACAAGATTATTTTGAGATAAAAGACTCATCAGACCATTTTTCAAATTTTCATAAAACATTTTATCAGTATCCTTGCTCTTTTTTTTTGCAGTCACCCTTTGTTGCTTAACTCAAATCCTCTTTTTCCCTAACTGTCTGATTGTCATCTCTTTTCCAGGATAAACAAGACTTGTTTCCCACACACATATATATTTCCCATATATATATGTTGGGTGAACTGTCCCTTTAAAGCTTTTGAGTACATGTGGGCTGACAGTCAGCAGTCTGTCTTGTGAATTCTGCAACATGATACAAATTATGTTTAATCCATCATTTGCAGACAGCTCAGCTCAGGGCACCATAAGAGTATTAAACTTAATGCTAACGACTGCTCTCTCTCTCTCTCTCTGTGTGTGTGTGTGTTTCTCCACAGTAATCGTCACCGTGTTCTCTGATGTTGCTCTTCCTGAATCCTGTACGGCCTCTACATTTACCTGTACAGGTATAAAGGCAGTTACCACACGAACGAACCGAAGCAGCTCGAGTCGCCCAGCTCCTCTCGGCCCCTCACTGATACTCTGCGAAGGATAGAAAGAACCTGCCGGAAATACAGGAGGAAAGTCCCAATGAATAACACACAACTACAGACTGAGGGATGTCTGGAAGAAAAGAGAAGTACTGGTGATTATGAGGGAGGTAAAATGGTGGAGACTGAGGAATGAGTTGCAAATGTGATTTATTTATTTTTATGTATCTTTCGCTTTTATGGTAATGTTACTGTATATTTATTTTTCTGTCCCATTATTTTTTACAGTGTAATCCGATATTTGGTGCTTTTGGCAGGGCTCAAAATAAGCAGGCTAGAGTCAGTTTACCATCTGATCAATGAGCATTGGCAGTGCAGGCCGACTGAAGTGCCTCAGCAACATTACAGGAAAATTTCAAAGACTGATCCAGGGTTCCCACGGTTACAGAGACTTGGAAATATCAGGGAATTTTAGAATTGTGATTTCCAGGCCTATAAAAACGTATTGGAAATGAATACAATCATGTAAATTTGTGTTGACAATTAATATTCTTTATAATTATTCCCATCTCAGCAGTATTTCATTGATTATAAATTCACTTTTTTTGCATGCGAATCTCGATAATATTATTTTTACAAAATGCATATTTTACGTATACCCAATGTATATCTGTATAGTTATGCCGATTTCACCCAGTTTTGTTGGTTAGAAATTCACTTTTTGTGAGTGCCATATAAAAAAAAGACTGACTGGAAATGTCATGGAAATTGAAAACCAATCCAAAATTTCTTTAGTCATAATAAATCTTTCTAGCTGTGTCCATCTAAAAAAATATTTATTGGTTGAAAATTCACTTAACGATTTAAAAATAAATAATCCAACTAAAATAACTAGGGTCGTTAAACAATTAATCACGAATTATTCGCATCCAAAATAAAAGTTTGTGTTTACATAATATATGTGTGTGTACTGTGTATAATTATTTTATATAATATAAATACACACACATGCTTGTATTTATTTAAGAAATATTTTCATATATATAGATTTATATATAATTTATATTATATATAAATATAAATATTTTATATATACATGCATGTGTGTGTATTTATATATACACTCACCGGCCACTTTATTAGGTACACCTGTCCAACTGCTCGTTAACACTTAATTTCTAAGCAGCCAATCACATGGCGGCAACTCAGTGCATTTAGGCATGTCAGACATGGTCAAGACAATCTCCTGCAGTTCAAACCGAGCATCAGTATGGGGAAGAAAGGTGATTTGAGTGACTTTGAACATGGCATGATTGTTGGTGCCAGAAGGGCTGGTCTGAGTATTTCAGAAACTGCTAATCTACTGGGATTTTCACGCACAACCATCTCTCAGGGTTTACAGAGAATGGTCCGAAAAGAAAAACATCCAGTGAGCGGCAGTTCTGTGGGCGGAAATGCCTTGTTGATGCCAGAGGTCAGAGGAGAATGGCCAGACTGGGTTCGAGCTGATAGAAGGACAACATTGACTCAAATAACCACCCGTTACAACCAAGGTGGGCAGAAGAGCATCTCTGAACGCACAGTACATCGAACTTTGAGGCAGATGGGCTACAGCAGCAGAAGACCACACCGGGTGCCACTCCTTTCAGCTAAGAACAGGAAACTGAGGCTACAATTTGCACAAGCTCATCGAAATTGGACAATAGAAGATTGGAAAAACATTGCCTGGTCTGATGAGTCTCGAATTTCTGCTGCGACATTCGGATGGTAGGGTCAGGATTCGGCGTCTACGACATGAAAGCATGGATCCAATCCTGCCTTGTATCAACGGTTCAGGCTGGTGGTGGTGGTGTCATGGTGTGGGGAATATTTTCTTGGCACTCTTTGGGCCCCTTGGTACCAATTGAGCATCGTTGCAACGCCACAGCCTACCTGAGTATTGTTGCTGACCATGTCCATCCCTTTATGACCACAATGTACCCAACTTCTGATGGCTACTTTCAGCAGGATAATGCGCCATGTCATAAAGCTGGAATCATCTCAGACTGGTTTCTTGAACATGACAATGAGTTCGCTGTACTCAGATGGCCTCCACAGTCACCAGATCTCAATCCAATAGAGCATCTTTGGGATGTGGTGGAAAGGGAGATTCGCATCATGGATGTGCAGCCGACAAATCTGCGGCAACTGTGTGATGCCATCATGTCAATATGGACCAAACTCCCTGAGGAATGCTTCCAGCACCTTGTTGAATCTATGCCACGAAGAATTGAGGCAGTTCTGAAGGCAAAAGGGGGTCCAAACCCGTTACTAGCATGGGGTACCTAATAAAGTGGCCGGTGAGTGTATACAAAATAATTATACACAGTACACACACATATATTATGTAAACACAAACTTTTATTTTGGATGTGATTAATCGTGATTAATCGTTTGACAGCCCTATAAATAACATAATAAAAATCTGTATTATAATAGCATAAATGACTGGAAAAATTCAAAATGCATTCTGTCTAATGATGTGGGAGCCCTGTATATACTATGTGAAATCTTTTTGGCTCATTATTGTGTACTGGCAAAAGTAGTGTAGATTTAAGTGTTTCATAGTTCATGCTGTTGTGTTAATGAGATAACCTGCACAAAATGCACAACAACCTTCAGAGAACAAAGTTTTTAGATGTAGATATGTTTACACATATCTGTTTTATCATCACTGAAACTACTTTAGCATATAGAAGGGATGAATATGCTCAGACATAGCTAATGGTGTTTAAGTTTATATGTTAAACTACTGCCTAAATTTGGTTGCGGCGCTTATAAGAGACGGAGAGTCAAATGGCATTGAATGGCTTCAGCTTCTCTAGAGCACAATGACTTTAATGTGCTGAACAATAATATGTCAGGGGAAATATTGTTTCTGTGGCATGTGAACAACTGCAGAAAGGTGTTTTTGTGATAGTAGCCATTTTGCTTGCAAACAACAGAGGTATAACATTCATAAAGATTAGGACATTTTTGTAAAATTGGATCCTTGAAAGGTTTACAAAGAAAAGTTTCTTGACTGAAGGCCATGCGATGTCTGGCAAGCGTCAGACATGAACATGGTGTGTTGTACAGTTGGTAACACTGATCATGATGGCAACGGATAGAGAGCTACGTGTTCTTCTCACTGCTGCCACAGCAACACACACCTTTTACAGCCATTCCATAGGCATTTCGACACTGACCTTCAAAATGACCCAATGCAGGCCGGAATAAGTTTTCAGCGATCAGAGATTGTTTAAGCTGATTTCCTCCTCGTGTCATCGGTCTGTTCGTAGGGAAATCTTCCTGTGGGCCAAAGCAAACTGCAATTGATTTTTATAGAAGTGTACCACGATGTCATCCTTCTGTTCAGTCTACTGTACATCCTATTCATGATTTTAAAAACAACTGTTTTAGACCAGTGATTCCCAACCAGGAAAAACAGAAAGAAAAGAAAACCTATTGGAATTAATATATTTTTTCCCAGTTTATTTTTCAAGGAAAGAAAACATTTTGTAACGCGTGCAAGTTTTATATTTATGTGATCGGCTTTGCATTCATAATACTTTTATTTTCTTCAGTAAAAATGTTAATGGTGTACTTTAGCCTTATTGAGCAGCCTATCAGGTACACAAGATGAAAGTTTGGGAACTGTTTTGGACACACTGCACTTTTATAGTGTGGATCTTCTGCTGGCTGAATGTGTTTACTTGTAGTTGTGGAGTCTACAATCTACAGGGCTTATTGATACGGGGGAAAAAAGTAAACAGACTGTTCCTGTTTTAGCTTTGGATCAATAATAGAGTGACAGAAACACTAAAATCACATCTTTAGAATATAGAGGAACAGCAATCTTAACATGTTTTAAAGGAGTAGTTCACTTTTTAAAAAAACTTCTGCTGATAGTTTACTCACCCCATGTCATCCAAGATGTCCACGTCTTTCTTCAGTTGAAAAGAAATTAAGGTTTTTGATGAAAACATTCCAGGATTTTCTCCATATAATGGACTTCAATGGGTACCAAACGGTTCAAGGTCTAAATGAGAGTTTCAGTGCAGCTTCAAAGGGCTTTAAACGACACCAGACCATGAATAAGGGTCTTATCTAGCGAAATGATCAGTCATTTAAAAAATAAATGAAAAAGTTTATGTTTTATAAGCACAAATGCTCGCCTTGCTCTGTTCTGTGATTTCATGACTCTCCTGTTCAAACTCGTTCATCAAAAGGAACAAATCTTTTTTCGAAGTCATGATTTGAAGGGTCCTAGATAAGACCCTTATTCATCGTATGGTGTCGTTTTAAAGCCCTTTTGAAGCTGCACTGAAACTCTCATTTGGACCTTGAAGTGTTTGGTTCCCATTGAATTCCATTATATGGAGAAAATCCTAGAAAATTTCCTCAACAACCTTAATTTCTTTTCGACTGAAGAACGAAAGACGTGGACATCTTGGATGACATGGGAGTGAGTAAATTATCAGCAAAAATTTTTAAAAGTGAACTACTCCTTCAATATCATAAAGTGCAATTGATTGTTTAAGGAAGTTCAAAACGAGACCATCTAGATTCTGGACAAAACTAGTCATAAAGCAGCTGATATGTTTGCACAAGGTCATGATCGAAACACTGAGAAGTTATTGTGCTCGAGGTTTTCACACATCCCAGACTGAAGTCCGTTAGTGATGAGCGGGTCGGCTTTTTTTCCAACACGCGGGTCCCGCTTTTATGAAATTATTTGGCATTTTCAACATTTACAAAGCAGCAGCATTTGTATTCATCTAATAGGCTAAACCATTTTTTTAAATTATTTCTTAGTCACCCCACAAATATGTCTTGACATGCTGGAAGTGGACATTTTGTGGCGCTACTGTTTGTATATTTTTCACACGAGTTACACTTCAGGTAACCGAGACTACTGTTGTCTCCTGCTAGCCTGCAACTACTGAACTTATGAGAACCGCTCCCAAACATTAGATTTAGCAGCATGACCTTTTTTCTTTTAATCATGTATATTCCTGACCTCAATTTCTCCCGCACCTCGTCTTCCATCTTCACTTATATTTCTCCGTTGTTGTTGTTGTCGAGGCTGGCGGCGGGAGCTGCTTGGCGCGCCGCTTCCGTGACGTGTCACGTGACACCAAAGGTTTGGGAACCTCACGCAAGTTACGTTGCTACGGCAATCGTATTGTAACCTTATCAAATAACCTTATAAAATATGAAAATAGATATTCCCAAATATTTAATATAGGCTGGAAATTACAAGCAACATACATGGATAAAAAAAATAAAAAATAATAATTAATGACCCGCCCAGCCCCCAACCCCGCCCCGCAAATAAAGTGACAATTTCTTTACCCGCCCCAACCCGACCCGCGGGTTACAAGTCGACCCACGCATCACTAGAGTCCGTGGATGGAGGACTCCCATGTATAAAGTCATGTTTTTTATATACATTTCTTCATGCATTTGCTGTAGGACACCATTATTGCTGCTGCTGCTTCTTAGATGTTTTGAATGGCATCTTACCCAGAACTTAGATCACGTTCGTCGTCTTTCATGATGTAAAATGAGCAATCAAAAAAAAAAAGAGCAAATAAGGTAGAACATATATTATCTATAGAAGCTATGCATTTTGCATGACAACTGCACTTTTCATCGAAATGCAATAAGAAAAGAAGAATCCGCTGCTTCCAGTGCCAGGCACATGTTCTTTAGTCTGTTTCTTTAACAGAGCCATAAAAGCTTTTATCAAAGAGATCGCTAAATATTCACCCACAGATTATGCTGTTAATGTCTATGTATAAATAAAGTGTACTTCTCTTTTTATCATTCGAATTTGTACAAAAAAGGCAGGCAAGTGAGACTATTTTGAATAGATCTGAATAAGTTCAGCTTTAACCTCATGACCTCTGCCAGGGTTCTAAACCTCCTCTTATGTCTCTTCTGTTAATCTTTTTTCTTCATGTATCCCTCATTCTTTTACTTCTTCCCTTCCATCATCCTTTGAACCAGTCGAATATAGACATTCAATTCATTTTTACTTTAAAAAGAGTCTTTGAATGAAGAATGAAATGCTATTAAATTGCACAGGGATGAACACCTTTCAAAGTCTCTTCATACTTGACATTTCTTTAAAAAGTGAGCATAAATAATTACACCAGATTGGTAGTTTTCAAATGAATGTTCATGTGATATGAGAAGATGGCTGGTATTCAGCACTAGTTTGTGTGATGTTTGTGTAAATGAGGTCTCTGTCAATGCTTTAACCAGCTGCAGCTGAAATGCAATGTTACCTCATTGACATACATTTAACTGGATGTTTGAAGAAAACCACATCAGTGATCAAGCATTTGTTTCATTTGGAGAAATGTATCAATAAATTCATGACATTCTCCTTAGGGATCCATTTTACATGCAATACATTTTTCAATTCACTAAATCACTGTGAAATGTTTTCCAAATGCACATACATACATGCACTCCTGTTTGACCAAATCGGAAATTATGATATTTGTACTTGGGGCAAACAGTACATATACCATTATTTACTTTTCAGTACATTACCAGACAAAAGTTTGGGGTCAGTAAGATTTTGTTTTCAAGGAATTGATCTTAAGTGACAGTAAAGACATTTATAATGTTACAAAAGATTTATATTATAGTTCTTTTGAACTATATTTGCATTAAAAATGATATAATTGAGCGAATGACACTTAAACGACACTTATCATGAACATGCATAAAACTTCCTTCACATTCATAATGTCATGTCATGATTATGAAGGTGTCATGTTAGTCTTATGCACACTCCTTCCGGTAAAGTGTTACCGTCATGTTTAATGTAATATTTCACATTATTACTGTTTTAGAGAATTTTTGGACCAAATGAATGCAGTCTTTGTGAGAATAAGAGATTTAAAGAGTCTCTAAGACCCTGAACTTTTGATCGACAGAGAAAATGGCATCTGCTGTGAGTAAATCAATGCTCTGATATCATTTCTTTTCTGGGATTCATGCTACCTTTCGACTTTAGAGGTACTAACACAAAGGTTTCTTTTATTACCACTGTGCCCATGAGGTTGATTCAGGGTAATTGTATGTCCTGTGAATGTGAAACATCTGCCGAAATTATTCCTGTGATAACGCCCAAGGCAAAAGATCAACTAGCTTCATGAGATCAGACAAAAATATTATAATGCTATCCCTCAAAGGCTTACAAGGAAGTCATTTCAGTTTTGTGGTCAGGTGTGACAAGGTGTTCATTTAAAGTTTTCTTCATTACTTTAGTTCTGGTTTTGATTTCATTCTCATTGTAAATAATCATGACTGTAGAAACAACACATCCCAAATGACACTTTAATAAAAAGTCTGAAGGAAACAGACTCTTTCTATAATGAATCATTTCAGACAGAAGCAGACGTAATGTCTTGAGTTAAATGTGTCAAACACAACATCACTACATTTTCTACATGTATACCTGCTTTAAACACATCTGTAAATTCAATTGTACTCGAACTTTTTCAGAAAGCTCTTTTCTGTGGGCTTCAATGTTTTGGGATAAATATAAAGCACAAAATAGTTCAGATAAAAATGCAACTACATTTACAAGACACTATCACTGTAAAAAAATATTTTCAAGATTTGTTATCACAACATATTTTCTTATGTCAAATCAACTTTATAATAATTTATTTAGTTGAGATAACTTATTATTTTGAGTTTCTGATGATTAAATTAATCTCCTTCATTCTCCTCACTTTTTCCAGTTCAATCAACTTAAAGGGCATTTCAGGCAACCCAGGTTACTTACTTTAAGTTAAACCAACAATATTTTTTACAGTGTAGTAATCACAACATTTTTTCTTATGTCAAATCAACTTAAATAATTTATTTAGTTCAGATAACATATCATTTTGAGTTTCTGATTAAGTCATTCTCCTTCATTGTATTAACTCAGTTTTTCCAGTTTAATGAACTTAAAATTTTAAGTCAACCAGGTTACTTACTTTTTTAAGTTAAACCAACAATATTCTTTATATTGTCCATTTTTCCATTTAGTGGACATGTGAAGTGCCGTTACAATCTAGGGCAAATTAAACAAATATTGTCATTTGGTTTAGCTCTTTATTTTACATAAAAAGGTACAATGAACCAAAACCTTAACCCTTGTTAGGCCTATTTTGTACACTCACTCTTAAAAAAAAGCTTGCTAAACAATATCATTTAGCTCACAGTTCACATTCAGTCTGTCTAGGTTTATATGGTTACTTGTTTTGTTTATTTCTACACAACATTAACAATATTTAACCTCATACAGTTTAAGCAGAAATGAAGATTAACTGCCTTAGTGCTATGTTAGTTAGAATAGTAATCTGACAACATGAGCCAGCTTTGTGCAATACAGCAAGCAGTTTACGAACGATAGATAGATAGATAGATAGATAGATAGATAGATAGATAGATAGATAGATAGATAGAGCAATGCACATTACAGTAACAGGCTAACATCAAATGACATCAGGTTGCAGACAAGTTTACTGAAGTTTATTTTAGAAAGAGAAGATACTGACCTGACTGACTATAAGTGCAAATGTAACAATGAAATATTGCTTGATGTTTTACACTACCGAATATTTTAACCAGAAAAAACAACGACGGCTAGGTGTGATGCATTCAGTTTTCAGCTTGTATACATTGAGCATATAGAGGTTATAGCTATTCGATTTGAATGGAGAGATTGAATGTATTTCAAAACAAAAAAAAAAACTTCAAGACAATTGTCTGAACTGGCGTTCTTCCTTCCATGACAGAGAAAATGATGCCATCTATCAATATCCTGTGGTATTGGCGATATAGTGCAAATATGGAGGAATGGATTTGTCAATTTGAGGACGCCTTTTGGTTTCTTCAATGTCATTACAAACATCATCACAAAAAAGTAAACAAAAACGCTTGTTCAGAACAATTCGGTTACACCATAGGTTAAGATAGTGACATCACCCTCTGAATGCATCATCAGATCGATCTGTGATGACGTTACAAAACCATGCCCCATGGGAATTCTTAAATCTCACCCTCAGTGAAGTGCAAAGCATTGTGGGTAGGTAAAAATGTTACCAGCTAAATGCGGACACGCTCAAGATGCATATCTACACGTCGTTTTCCCTCTCAATGCCCACATACTTCAATGCATCCGCTTGACTGTACCTAAGAAACAGGAAAAATAAAATAACGTCACAAAACCATCAATCTCATTACAATGCATTTATGAGTGTAACCCTTTTCACTATAGGCTCGTGATGAGGCAATATATATATATTTATTTTAATACTTTATATTAGTGCTGTCAAACGATTAAAATATTTAATCACGATTAATCACATTAATGTCATAGTTAACTCGCGATTAATCGATTATTTTTATCTATTCTATATATCTTTTGATTTCTTTTGATTTCTTTTTGTTACATTATTTTTTCTCATTTTAATGCTCTTATCAACATGGAAAAGTGGATTGGCTTGTTTAGTGCAAATGTTTTTTTTTATTATTATTATTGAAAATAACATTAGAATAGTGTTAAATTTCACAATATATAAATAATCTCTCACACAATGTAACACTGTCTACCAATAAAAGGGTGAAAAAAATACTCCTAATATTGACGAGGGGGCGGAGAATTCGCATCAGCTGTGTGTGCTTGGCCATCATCAAGTGGTGTTTCAGACAGGACGTGCTGCGATGATGATAGCTCAGTTCACAACGACAAAACACACAGATCACTTTGGTCTTGTCAATGGGACAGTTTGGCAACTTTTTAAAAGTAAACTTTCCAATTCAGAATCTTCAGGGCATCCATTTCGGTGTCTCGCGCTCGTCATCCACTCAAAACGTAACGTTACTATTTGGCCGGCTCGCGAGCCCGAACGAGTGTGTGCGGCACAAAACATCCTCGCGCTGCGCTCTGAAACCCATTAATTTCAATGGCTTGCGCAGCGCGAGGCTTTGACTGGATGACGAGCGCGAGACGGCGAAATGGATCAGGACGCATGCCGCGTCCTGTTGCAAAAGCATGTGACAAAAAGACCGTTAATAACGCGAATAAAAAAATTAACGCCGTTAAAATGGGTTTGCGTTAACGCCGTTAATAACGCGTTAAACTGACAGCCCTACTTTATATACTTAATACTTTAATAATTTTATTACTTTAATGCTTTTAATACTTATACTTATATCTTGTATTTACTTATATTTCAGAAATAAGACAAAATAATTCTAATTAAACAAGACAAGACTGATATTGATCAGGTCATTACATGAGTGTTTAACAAACCTACCTGTAATCAAAAAAGAGCTCTTCTCCTTGTTGTATGGAGCGCTTGGCAAAGATTCCGATGCGGTGATCACCGTTAACCATGACAACTGCAATAATAACCAGTGTCAGACGTCCCTAATAGCTTCAACTCAGTGTTGTCTTTGCACATAATATATACGATTAAAGTACCTTTTGCGTAACAGTTGGGGTTCACAGAGTGGTTGGCGAATCGTATTTATTCCCCTTTTAGAGTGGCATCCACTACAAAGTCTGGAATAAAATGAAAAAACTTGTGAAAACCAATTTATAATATAGTATAATATATTAATATAATGAATGTAGTCAGTACCATTGTTCAAGTTGAACAGAAAGCTGGACATGTACTTGTCATAGATTCTGCCCCTCCGGTCTGCTTCATCCTGGGAAATAAGCTGCACACAAACACACATGCACAATGCATTAATCAGATCACTAAAAATGTAACAGAAGAATCACAGAATCTAATGTTTATTTCCACACACCTCGCCACAGTACTCAGATATTAGCTCGTTCTTCTGGACTGACTCTTTGATAAATGTTACCCCACCCTGCAACATCAGATGGGGCCAGGAGCAGGTGCTGGCAAACAGGTTAAACAACATTCAACATTCAACTTCCCATTGATTATCAGCATGTCCCATACTGGATGAAAACTACATAGATAGATGGCAGTGGTGGACGAAGTACACAAATCAAGTACTTTGAGTAATAAAAGATACAGGTACCCTATTAAAATATGACTCCAGTAAAAGTAAAAAGTACTGATTGATGCACCACATACAGTATATATATATATATATATATATATATATATATATATATATATATATTATATATATATATATATATATATATGTTAATATATATTAAAGTGTAATTTATTCCTCTGAAAACTCATCATTACTCCAGTCTTCAGTGTCACTCTAATATGATGATTTTATGCTCCAAAAACATGTATGATTATTATCCATGTCTGAAAACAGTTTTTTACATTTTTATTTCAGGATTCTTTGATGAATAGAAAGTTCAAAAGAACAGCTTTTATCTGAAATGGAAAGCTTTTGTTACATTAAACACTACCCTTTAAAAAGTTTGGGGTCAGTAAGAATTTGTATTTTATTTTTGGGGAAATAAATAAGAAATCAATACTTCTATTCATCAAGGATGAGTTACATTGATCAAAAGTTACAGTAAAGACATTTATAATGTTAGAAAATATTCTAATTAAATAAATGCTGTTCTTTTGAACTTTCTATTCATCAAAGAATCCTGAAATAAAAATGTAAAAAACTGTTTTCAACATGGATAATAATCATAAATGTTTTTGGAGCATAAAATCATCATATTAGAGTGATTTGTGAAGGATCATGTGACGCTGAAGACTGGAGTAATGATGCTGAAAATTCAGCTTTTTTTCAGAGGAATAAATTACATTTTAATATATATTAACATAAAAAAGTCATTTTAAATTGTCATAATATTTCACAATATTACATAAAACATAAAAAATCTTACCGAACTTAAACTTTTGACCGGTAGTGTATATGTATATATATATATATATATATATATATATATATATATATGTATATATATATTCTAGCCAGCACTAATCTGAAGTCAGCACACATAAGAATTGTTACTGTCCACCACAGACAGATAGAAAAGACACACATGTTGACTATTCACAGTGTCACTGAAAAGTAGTTCATTCATACCTTCTTGAGTCCTCTCTGGATGCTGCAGTTCTTACAGGAGACCTGTTTGCTTTCCCAATGATCTGCGGCCCCACAGGTCATGCAGAGGTCAGGGTCACACTCCCGCACCGCCAGGTAACACGGACACTGCTTGGTGTTACACTGAGTCTTGCAGCGACAGCCGGGAAACCGATTCTGACCTACAACCAAAACACAGAACAAAACTAGGTCAGAGTGACCTGTGAATGTTTGAGATGCAACTAAAATAAAATTATTAAATAATTGTCCAAAATGACTAAATTTGAACAAAGGTCAAAATGGCATGGTGACTTTTTAAAGAAAATGTTTAATTTCTTCACTGCAATGCATCACTAGGGTTCTGATGTTGTTTTGTTGTTGCCCCCTAGTGGTGTGCAGATATTAAAGGGATACTCCACTTTCTTTGGAAATAGTTCATTTTTTATTTTACTCCACTTTTCATTTTACAACTCCCCCAAGATATTTTTGCCTACTATGGAAGTCAATGAGACCAGAAACTGTCTGGTTACTGATATTCTTCGAAATATCAGAAAATTGGCTCAACGGATTTGAAAACTGTAACTCTGGGGAGTAAAATGAGCCTATTTCCAAAAAAGTAGAGTAGTCCTTTAAGGAACTTGTGTATATACTTCACGTATTTGCATGTACATTTGCATTGAACTCACACTCTCGATTGCACAGGCAGAATTTCTCACAAAAGTTTTGTGTCACCACACAAGGACAGGAGCTATCACACGGGTGCTCTGGGTGGTCACATGGCTGATAATTGTACACTTGATTGGATGAGTTGTCTGCACAACAAACAGGGAGATAAAGAAAAGAAATAACCAAGGTACCCAAGCAAATTAAATTTAATTAAAATATTGGTCTAATATAATAATACCTAACGCATTAACTAACTGCATTTTTGTAGTATATGTAGTAGAATTTAATATTTTAGAACTGAATTATATTTACAACAGATAATAGGCCCTTTGCCATTTATTAACAAAATTTTAAGAATTATGCATTTTAAATACTTAAAATATATTAAATATTATATAAAGTAATGAAACATTTAGAATATTATGTTGTGTTATATAAGCTTACAATGTAATGCACATAGACAAATTATTGCAATCATTAAATTAATGGTCTGTTTTGTTTGACTAGTAATTGCCAGTCATAATGTCATAATCGCCCCGCCCCAACTATGGAAGTCTCCATGACTTTTCCTTCTGTTTGTCCATTCCTGAACCTGCCAAGCCACTGAAACCATGTCTCAGTCTGGTGTTTCAGTTGAGAGTCTTACCTTTCTTCAACTGTATCTTTGCCCATAATCTATCAAAAAAACAGAAACACTGTTGAACTCTAGTGTTCGTATTTTGTATCTTCGTATGTTTGTAACTACAGCATGAGTCTATTAGGCGAATTAACAGGTGAAGGTGGAGGGTGTGTGAACATCTTGCCTGTGCTTTCGTTTTTTCTTCTGAGGTGAGATCCCACCATCCTCCAGTGGAACACGGTGAATCAGCATCTCTTTCACTGCAAACTCGTAGACCTGACACAAACACACACAGACATAAGCACAGACAGAGCATTGCAACACATGTACATTCCCCACACACACACTGCACACACACACTTAATGGGCATTAGTCAGTATTTTGAAACCCAACTGAGACGTAACCGCTCATTATCATGTTGATCTTTGCCATATGAGCTCGCGTACACACACACGCACACACATACACACACTAGAATAAGATTTGGACCATTCCCTAAAAAAGAAAAAAACACATGATTTGAGGTAATCACATTTCCAGTAAGCCAAACCACGTCTTTCTGGGAAAAACTCACACACGCACATTGTCCTACATTTAAAAGGAGTAGTTGACTTTGAAAATAACTTTAACTGATAATTTACTCACCCCATGTCATCCAAGATGTCCATGTCATTCTTTCTTCAGTCGAAAAGAAATTAAGGTTTTTGATAAAAACATTGCAGCATTTTTCTCATTATAATGCACTTCAATGGGAACCAAACGGTTCAAGGTCCAAAAGACAGTTTCAGTACAAACTGCAAACTGTTCAAAGGGCTTTATACTATTCCAGATGATGAATAAGGGTCTTTTCAAATAAACCGAGCACCCATTTAAAAAATAAATAAAGTTTAAGTTTTATAAGCTCAAATGGTCGCCTTGCTCTGTTCCTGATGCTGCTCGTGACTCTCCTGTTCAAACTCGTTTATCAAAATGAACAAATTTTTTTTTCGTGTCATTTAGTTAATTCAAAGAACGAAATGAACGAATTAGACTCGGGAAAGATTCGTTCATTTTGATGAATAGTTAGAACAGGAGAGTCACACAGAACAGAGCAAAGTGACCATTTGAGCTTGTAAAACTTAAACTTTTTTTTTAAATGAGCGATCAATTCACTTGATAAGACCCTTATTCATCATCTGGAATCGTTTAAAGCCCTTTGAACAGTTTCTGTTTGCACTGAAAGTGTCTTTTGGAACCTTGAACCGTTTGGTTCCCAATAAAGTGCATTATATGAAGAAAAATCCTGGAATGTTTTCATCAAAAACCTTAATTTCTTTTCGACTGAAGAAAGAATGACGTGGATATCTTGGATGACATGGGGTGAGTAAATTATCAGCAAAAGTTTTTTTAAAGTGAACTACTCCTTTAAATAGTCTTTGCTTTTGGGTAAATTCTGTAGAACTTTCTGCACTTTCAATATTATTGCATTCACTTCAATCCAATCTGCAGTAATGTACTCCTTTACAAAGGTACATTATCAAACAAGCCAATGTTACATATTTGACCACCTGTTCTTTGTAATTTTTTGAACATACCTCTCTACACGTCTTGGTGCCAATCAGTTAGTACAATAGAGCAGAAGTTGTTGTAATATGTGCCGTGCAGGACTCTAAACAGAGACTCCTCTGCTCCACCCCACTGAGGCGGCGGCTTGGACTTCTCTGCTTCTTCCTCTCCCTGGTCTCAGTTTGGTGGGACTGGGACACTGAGAGTTACTCTCTGACACACGAACATTCACACAGGTAAATGTGAGGTTTCTTTCTAAAACATTATGTCGGTTTACGGTTCTGTTGGATGAATCTTTGCTAAAGTGAATCAGAACTGAATAGAAAAGTTAGGTGTCTCTTTTTTAGATACTAAAACTTTGATTCAGCAAGGATGCATTAGAATTAAATTATGTACAATTGAATATGCAATACTAACTGATACCGATACATTTAAAAAAAAACAGAATGGTCATTTTGCTCATTTTATCATCCAACAGACAAAAATGATAAAAACTCCCGTGATCTTGTGTTCCAATAACCATTTTCAGTCTTTGGTCCAATACAGTCAAACAAATATGTAAGCTTGTTTTCGCCACAGAATAAAACATTGTAAAAGACAATTGCGAGTTTACATTTTGATTCAGAATTGCAAGATATAAAGTCGCAAGTGTGTCTCTATAAAGTCAGAATTATGAGATATTATCTCTCATGAATTGCGACACAAGAATAACCTTTTTTCTTTTTTTTATTCTGAAGGGAAACAAGCTTCAAAACAAAACAAGCAAACTCACCTCAATCGGATAAGTTATTTTCTTATTATGGCAATCTATTTTTAGCAATGTTAAGTTTGCCTGTGTGCTATTTTGGTCTTTATTAACCCTTTATCCACTGTGACTGTACATTAAAGGCAGGGTAGGTAGGTTTGAGAAACTTTTGCTCAGAACTGCTGGATTTTGAAAGTATTCAAAAGAGAAACTACTACAGACACTCGATTTTTATTTTTTATACTCTTCAGAGTTCTTACAAGTTAGATATGTAATGGTATATAAAAACAGTTTAAACAAATTTGGGGAAAAGTATTTTAGAAACAAACTGCCTACCCTGCCTTTAAGGTGTGGAAATGCACATTTAGTTTTGTATGTTTGTGTTTATGTGTGTACCTGAGGAACTGGTGGTATCATGGTCGCTGTCTCCTTCTTTGTCCTCCTCACCGGAGCCTGTGGGGCCACATGAACTTGAGGGGCGGGGCAGTCGGCGTCGACGCCGGGGCCTTTGAGACCTCAGTATGTTTAGATCAGCAAACTCTTTTGCCCCTTTCTGTGTCCAAAGAAGGGTAAAAGATAAAGATTATTATTAAATAAATAGGTGCTAATTCAATTATAAATTGACAGTAAAGTTGTGAATTCGTTAGAAAACTGTACCTGCAGTAGGAAGCAGTCCAGTCCACAGGGCTCTGTCTCCATTCGAATATTCTTTATTCTTCCTCTTATATACATTAGGAGATGCATGGAAAGCTGAGCACAAACAACATGAAGTGGTCAGCACTAAATACAATGGTAAACAAGGTCCAAAACCCCATTTGGAGGCAGTCAAAATCACATTTGTACATCACATTTTTAGTATAAATCTTGGCTGACCACTTGTGATCAGATCATTTGAGACTCACTTTAATGGGTGTTTTAAGCAGCTATCTGTATGTTTGATTCACTGATCAAGATATAAAACATCAAAGAAATTTGTATTGCAGACTAGAGAAGAACATTATGTCTTACGGTGCAAGAAGCAGTCGTATTTAAAGCAGCGGCGACAGAAAAGTGTATGAAAAGAGTGCAGACTTTGCTCTCTCTGAACAGATTTGGCAAAGTGGCCGTCCATGCTGGGCGTGCAGAGAGGAGGCAACTTCACAGGGCTGGACGGCTCCAGGAGATCCTTATACCTGCAAGAAAGAGAAAATAAAGTTACATTATTACTTGCAATAGCAGCTAAACAAAAAGCCAAATCTAAAACTGTATAAACACGTGATATTTAGAGCATCATGATGTCATGAGCTGTATCTGAAAACATGGTGCCCTGACTGAGAATGTATCATGAAATGAGAAATGCTAATTTACATTTAGACTGTCCAAAAGTTTGGGGTCTCATGTTCACCAAGGTTTTTAATTTAAAAAATACAGTAAATAATATTGTAAAACATTATTACAACATAAGATATCTGTTTTCTGTTTGAATATATTTTAAAATGTAATTTATTCATGTATTTGAATTTTAGCATCATTACTCATAAAAACCTTCATTATTATTGTCATCAATGTTGAAAACAGTTGTGCTGCTTAATATTATTATGGAAACCATGAATCGCATTTTAAGGAATAATTCAAATAAATTAGAAATAATTAAAACTAAGTTGGCCCAACTCAATAATTAATATTTAAAATAAATTTTAAAAAATCCAAAATTGAGTTGGCCCAACTCAATTTAATTTTTCCAAAATTAAGTTGGCCCAACTCAATAATTAATATTAGAACTAAAGTTTACAAAAAAATAAGTTGGCCCAACTCAATAATAATATTTAGATTAAAAAAAAAAATTAGTTGGCTTTACTCAATAACTAATATTTAGAATCAAAATGTTCTAAAATTAAGTTGGTCCAACTCAATATATAATATTTAGAAATTATTTTTCTAGCACAGAAACATAGTAACTGTCACTTTTGATAATTGTAATTATCATTGATCATTTGTGAATAAAAGTATTCGTGAAAAAAAAGACTTGCTGACCCCTAATCTTTAAAAGGTAGTGTATGTGGGTGAACAGTGCATTATTTGAGGATTTAGAGTTTTAGAATCAATTTGTCCTATTTTCTTTATTTTTATGGTGTCAAAGATCAGTAGATACTTGTAGCATTAGTTCACCCAAAATAAAATGAAAGGTAACACTTTACTTAAAGCCTACATGCATACTGACTCGTGTTGTTCAAAAAAACATTATTAACAGCCATGGTCACTAGTATGAACTGTAATGTTGTGTGTAATTCATATTTTGTATGTTGTCAATGTAGTTTTTTGTTCTAAAAAAAAAGTTTGTGGTGAATAAAATGATGACAGAATATTCTGTTTTGGATGACCTGTCCCTTTAAAGTACTGAATTAGTTTTACACAATAACAAAACAGGGGATGAAATCCAACTCTGACCAACAGATTTCCCCCAGCCAGCGGAAAGAAATAAAATGAGCACAGCTGGTGGAATGAACAATGATGACATGAAACAGTAAACAGTTGGATAATGCAGACTGTGACGGGTTTCTGTTTCCACTGCTGCTGCAAGGGCTGCACAGCCAGCTGACAGCAGAGCCAGAGGAACTTCCCATGAACCTTCATTTACCACGGCTTTAAATTGGCATGACATATTCTTTCCTACTCAAGTGAAGAATGTGCATGGATATTAGGTTTGCCACCATGGTTGTAAAAGCTTGTTGAAGGTTGAGCAACTTTGAGATTAAATCAAAATAAGTTAAACTGAACTGGACTGAAATCCATCTAAAACAAGCTCACCTGTTTGTCCAAATAATGGAAGACGGGAGTGTTCAGAATCAGAAAACATTTGAAAAGAGTTATTAAAATACACAGTTCACATTTACATATACTAAAGTTTTAAGATTAGAGAGATCAGATGTAGACAGATGTCGTGGGAACGGCGCACACGCTCTAACATGTTGCACGTTTGGGAGAGGCATGTTTGAATCCAGCCTGCTTCACATTTTAATCTCATTCCTTTCTAAAAGGGAAGTTTAAACACACACACACAAAGAGTTCAGATGTTCAATAGTGTGGCCTACTTGTTCTTTAGCTCCTCCATGGTGCCTTTGTATGGAAACATGGATGCAATAGCTGTGAAAATCTTGTCGTGAGGAATCTTCTTATTGTTGGACACCTCTCTTCCTGGTGATGGAAAAGGATGAGTAAAATCAGCATTGCCTGGAATTTGACTTATAAAGTAAATAGAGTGAGTAGTGTTTATGTGTGTGTGTGTGTATTTCTTCTGCTGTGGCGAAAGGGTCAATGTGTACTGTAACGGGATTCTGGCCTAAAACAAACTGAGTGAACAAACAGGTTTACCCGGCTCTCAATGGGAATAGAGGCGACATTCAGAGCAAACAATTGGACACAGACACACTGATGGGCAACACATGTGCGTTCTAGTCTATTTGTTATACCAGTGAAATTCAACTGCAAATTGTCTATTAAAAGCCCTGATTCTATGGTAATTTGACACGGAATATGGCCATTTAATTTATTAATTTATTTATTGGTTTAAAGCTGAAGTCCGCAGTTTTTCCTCTTTGTCGATATATCTCTGTTTGAAATCTGCAATTGCAGTTTTCGCGGAATTAAACTTTACTTGAGTTGTACCTCGGCACGGCACAGCGTGGATGAATCCAATGTTTTGAGGAGAATGTGCAGCTGTCAGTCACCACACAGTGTGGATACTGGTATTAAAGCAACAAGTAACTTTTTCTCTGCGATCGCTCTACAGGTTGGAAGCGGAATTGTTCATTACCGCTGTCATAAATAATTTAGCCTGCCGCAGCCTACTGTCGCATGCACACTTGTTTTTTTATTCAGCACCGGTAGAGTATGTTGCATGATTTCATGAAAGTATGATGTTTTGCGACATCAGAAACGAAGAAAAACTAAATAATGACTATTGTAGTGCTTGACGTAAAGTAAGTCAAATTTGTAGTTTTCTTATGTCTCATTAGAACCACAGAAAGGCTACCCGAACTGGAAATCTTACATAGCGTGGTTATAGCAGGTAGGACCGCAAAAACAATCCAGAAGTGCCTTTCACCCAGTTATACGACTTGATGAACCACTGAAACAATTTAGGAAACATTATTTTAAGGTAAAAAATCTGTTGCTTTAAAAATCACAGAATCTACTTTTGGAAGTATGACCGATATAATAATTTTTACCCTAAAATGTCATTTGAACAAGTAACATCCAAGTTTATTCTTATGACCAACTAAGGAGAAAAAGCATTGCAGTTAATCGGCACGATCGCATATCATATCACGTCAAACCGTGCAAGTTATACTTTGTTCTCAAATTGTTAATTTTAACAACATCAATATTGCGTGACCACATGCATGGCCCGTTGCAGTCTCTTTTTCCAAACTCTCAGTCCAAAGTCTTTTGCATTTTACAGTGGGTGAATCTCTAGTTGTCACTGGTGATTGTCATTTGAACCTTTCTGGATCCACCATCAAATTAATACGTTTAATTTTATCAAGTGCTGTGAGAAAAGACTGTAAATCTCCACCTCCAACATCCTCACACTCAATATAGCTTATACTAGCCGAGACTCCTCCATTATGTGTACAGATGTAAAGACATGCTCAAATCTCCCGCGGAAATCCACCAGTACCACTAGAATCAGGCACGTGCACACATAGACATCAAAGGGGGCTTGAGCACCTGCCCTTTTTATTCCTGGAGAGAAAGTGCCCTTTTTTCTGGTGTGCTTTTTTAATTTTTGAAAAATAATATATATTCCTGTTTGAGCACAGCTTCCCTGTCAAACAAATATATTTATTAAATAGTGTGTATCTAAATATCAGGTCTGAACATAGACAGTAGGGTCTGAAGCGGCGATCAAGAGTTAACACGTCTGCTCTATTGAGCTCGCGCTGCGCCGCCGTTCGGACTTTGAACCGAGCGGATAAACAGTCCGTGAGACGCGCGCGGTTCAAATGAGTTTTGTTCCGCTTTTGGCACATAAACATTATCGAACATTTATCGAACTCAACATTGATGTCGAGCATTGGCGATATTGACTCGAAATTGAATAAAAAAATATACATTTAAGACGTGGCTGAATGTAATTTATGACCTTGTATGGAAAATCCGGACGTTTTTATGACTTTTTATTGCGTAAAATTCTTATTATTAAAGTTAATGACCTGCATACATCAATAGTCTTTCCCCTGAAATTTAGAAATCTAAATTGGTCAATTTAGAGGAAATCTACAGATCTGCAAACAGATGGAGGATAGTAGGTTTAAAACAAACTCCATCTATGTGGGTTTTGAAGGTTTTATTTGATGATGATGATGATGATACAGTCTTCCCTCAAATGTGAAACTAAGTCCATGTCACTATCAGGTGTATCAAATATATAGCATAGAAAAGAAAATGCACATTGTGGCATGGTTTCCTTTGCTGCTCAATAAACCTGGTGAATACTAGGGAGAACATTGGTTTTTGTGTGAACTGATTATTTTGAAGACATCTTTTGAAAATGAAACAATTGCGTGAATTGGAGGAAGATAAAATGAACTTTAATACATTTTATAAAAAGTCAGAGTTGTGTTAATATATATACTTTAAAAAAAAAGTAATTATGATAGGTGCCCTTTTTTTCACTTGAGCCCTCTGCCCCTCAAAATGTCTGTGCACCTCCCTGACTAGAATTAAAAACATTATTACAAGCTTACCGTTTTGAAATCGAGCTAAGGCAAGCAGATAGTTTTGAACACTGGCTGGTTATGTACTTGCTCAAAAATGTATTTTTTTGAATAATTTTTAACACAAAAAAGTTACGAACTGCAGCTTTAAAGATCTTATTATTTGTACAAAATACAAAAAATGGAATACCATTACACTATTCAGGTTATTAGTCAGTTTTTTTCTGTTCAAAACCAACTCACTTTCAGCAGTGCTCCTCTTTCTCTTGAAGAAGCCCACTATTGACTCCTCTGGTCCTTCTGCAGCACTTTTCTGCATGCCTTTCTCATCCTCCTCCTCTTCCTCATTCTCTGCGGGCTCTTCCTCCTCTTCTTCCTCTGGGTCTGAGTATTGGCACAATGCCTCCACCAGCTCCTTAAAGATCTCATCGTTTATGAATCCTCCCTCTGTTATCAAGGTACAAGATACTTATATACATACGGTCTAACATTCACAAACATATGACATACTGATATCACAACAGGAACAGCATTACATTACTATTGAAAAGTTTACCATTAAAAAAACTTTTTATTTATGAAAGAATCCAAAGAATTTATTAAATATTCAGGTCTTTCTAGAAGAGATTCGGTTCAGTTCTAGTGACGCCTCTGGTAAATACAGTATTTTGTGACGCTCACCTCTGTCACCATGCACCCCGTCATAATTGTCAATAAGCTCCTCCAGGAAAGCCTCATCCTGTTCCAACACCTCGTCTCCCATGTAGGGGATATTATGCAGAAACGTCTCATCTTCCACCTCAGAATAAAAAAGAGTGGGAAAAGACGTTAGGAAGAAGGCTGTGATTTTACACTGTATTAGAGAGTTTTTTAGATGAGAGAGAAATGCACGATATTGTAAATTTGTATTACGAGTGGGTGTTTTTGTATAAGATGCCTATATTTGTGCCTGTAAGCGAGTGTAGGCGTTTAAAGACGCACATCCTCCTCTACCTGAGAGATGATTTCAAAAACACATGCTTAGGGCTGTCAAAACATGTGAATGCGCTGCTGCAGGGTGACCTACTTTCAAAATGACCAGTGCCATAAAATTATGCTTTTCTCTCTCCTTCTTTTTCTGCAGACACAGGCTGCAAAGGGTGATCATGATTGAGTGCTTTTAATGTGTTAATGTGTGTGTGTGTTTATTGTCCACATCCAGTACCATGAAGTTCTGCTGCAAAGGGGACCAGGAGTACATGAATGGTATCCCAGCAACAGTTGTCAAGGGACGCATGGCAACTGCCTGGTTCGGAAAGGACGGAAAGCCAAACTCTACCATGCACAACTGTGATTGGAAAAGAAAAGGAACACAGGAAAACAGATGATAAGTCAAAGTGCCACACAAAACTATTACATACGATTATATGTATCAATTATAGCCAATGTAATTTGAAAATATTAATTTTATCTTAGTTGAATTTATTTATTTTTATTCAGTGATCTGTTTGTAATCGGAGAAAAATTTTATTATCAACTATTAAAGAAAGTTTTCACCCAAATATTTAAATTCTGTAATATTTTACCATCATGCTAATGCAAACTGAAATTACCTTCTTCTCTTATCAGGAAAACAAAAGAAGAAAGGTCACTCCTTTCCATGCATTTTACAATAAATATACCGAGGCTTTCAAAAAGGATGTACAAACATAATAAAAGTAGTCTTTTAGATGCATGCACTGTAATCCTGAAATTTTCTGAAACCATATTATAGATATTAACTGGTTTGAATCAAGTTAAACTGATGAGGCAGATTTGTGGCAAAATCATTTCAATCATTTATTGGCATGGGGCATGGAATCTACATATGCTTTATTTTGGCGGACAAAATCTCCTCACGCTGCTGAGCAAATACAATAATTTGTTCACCTTAGTCAAAATAACATGCATAAAGTATAGCAGCTGCAAGAATATATTAAAACCCCCATAGCAGATCTCTACAAGTGGCACTGGGGAGGAGGACGGGTAAACACAAGTATTCATAATTGTGCAGCAGGCTAGAGTATGAAATACACGCATTTACGTGGATCAGGAATTACGCCTGGTTGGCTAATGTTACTCCGAGGAACAAATCAGTTCTTGGTTAGAGTTTCATGACTATGTATGAAGAGTTCAGATGCAAAAGCCTCTAAGTGCCATTTGAAATTTTCTTCTAAAATGATCATTTTTATCAAGCTTGTATATTAAAGTTCAGTAATTTCACTTAAATGGCAATGAAGATTACCTATGAATTGTCATTTAAGTGAAATTACTGAACTTAAACATACAAGCTTGATAAAAAATGGTCATTTTAGAAGAAAATTTCAAATGGCATTTAAGAGGCTTTTGCATTTGAACTCTTCATATTTAAGATCAGTTTTGTGTACTAGATCAACCAATTGATCGAAAAGATTCACAATATTTATAATTTTATCTCTCATAAAACTGGTCATGAGATCAAAGGTACATACCAAAAGTGTTAGAGACTTCAACACTAAAAGCTTGTATGGCTTCAGAAGGAAAATAATGCACTAATCATACAGACCATTGTAATACTTATATAATATTCTTGTGTCCTTTTTGAAGCTTGAAAGCTTTAGTCCCGCTTTACAGTAATTGCATGGAAGAAAAAACAACTAGTATATTACTCTCTATGTCTATTTATGTTTTACATGGGCATACTTGAACGAATACTGGAACGAACATGAAGGTGAGCAAGTATTGAAAGTGTTTAAATTTTGGTGTGAACAATACTTTGAAAATATTACACCAAATCGGTGATACAAACTACTAGATAGAATAATCAAACTGGGTACAAATGTGTACTAGTGGTGATGCATTTACTATTGTGATTTGTGGTCATAATCCACACATCAAATACAATATTTGGTTTGGTATATCTAAAGAATTTGGTGTGGTATTGTTTTGCCGGGCTGTTACATGCAGGATCCAGCTGTGCTGGTATGTGGAGCAGTCTCTCTATTTTCCACAGGAGTTTTAGATATTGGGCGCTCACTTGGCAAACATACAAATGAATTTTTGGCAACAGTGCAATTTTATAAAGTGAAAAGAAAATCCCACTTTGCAGCATTTTTTCTGATCTACTGGTAATATTTGCCTAGACAAATTAATTAGAGGTTAACTGTGACAGAGTCAGTCCATTAATAACACCATTAAGTTGATCTGAAACACTGTCAGGTAGGATTTGATAAAGTGGGTACTGCAGCAAATAAGAAGGCAAACTGTGGCACCTGATCTTGAGTCATTACTGGCATTTTGTTTGAATAAATTAGGTTTGGAAAATGGCAAGGCAATGCTGACTATGTACTGATTCAGCTCATAAATCAGCTAGAGGGGACAGTCTTGTGCTGAATTAGCAGCAGGTTCAATTGACAGTAAAGCGATCTAGTGTCATAGAGCAGATGCAGGACGACTGGTAGTCAAGGTCCCTGGCTGTGTCATTCTTGCCTTTTTGTTGGGCAGAGAGGTTGTGGACAGAGGAATGGACTGGATTCGGAGCTTGGACCATTCCTCATTCAGCAGCTCAGTTCTTTCCTTCAATCTTAAGGCGATTCGAACTGGAATAGAGCCTGAGAAAACACACACACACACAAGTTACAGACAAAAGACTAGTTAAAAACACATAATTAGATGCATTGGAAGCTACATTTACGAAATTAGAAGGGCATAGAAAAACATTGAGAAAAATAAAAGAAAGTAAAATGGTGAAAAAATCTAAAAGATATGCACTAACGTTCAAGTCTGTGGTATGTACAATTTTTTCTGTTTTCAAAAGAAGTCTCTTATGCTCATTAACGCTGCATTTATAAAAAAAATAAATACATTAAATACAGGTGCAGGTGAAGGAATAATGTAAGTATCGAGGATAAGTAACTTGAGGCCCTGTTTACACGAGAATGCTCACAGGTGAAAACGGTAAAAATATTTTTCCGCATGTGCCTTTCGTTTACACGGCGACGGCATTTCTAGGGCTTAAAAATACAAAAAAGTGAAACCACCCTCCAGAGTTGAAATCTTAAAGCGTTCCACCGCCGCGTTCCGCTTAAAACGGTAAAAAACATAGACTGTAAAAAATATGGACAAAGCGTCTGTGACGTCACCCATAGACTTTCTGTCAATGACACTTTTGCGTTTTCTCTTCAGAATCGTTTCCGTGTAAACAGCCTCAAACGAGGATAATTAATCAGACACAGCTGATCATTTGAACTAATAATGACGTTTACAAGGAGACGGATGAGTGACAGGAATCTGAACAAGGAAGACACGTGACAAATAAAAACAAACTGAAAGTCCAGTAAAACTAAACTAAACTGAATGGTGACAGAACGAGGCAAGGCGGGGTTCCAGAGGAGGGCGAGGATGATGGCGAAGGGCTGGTGATGGCAGGAGAACGAACACCCAGATGGTACAGGTGGAGGAAGTCTGATGCGCGCAGACTCAGAGTTCTACATAGCCGATAGACGGAGACGAAGGTGGGAGGAGCCAAGATTTGGTAGTTGTGGCTGTCGATTTCTGGGAGATGTGGCTGTCGACGACCAACAAAAGCGAGAGCCAGGACTGAGCCAGCCGATGGTCAACAGACAGAGATGGAGCGAAGGGATCCGAGGCCAGAGGCGGATCCTCTAGTGCTGGCTCTGCTGATGGTTGCTCAACCTGCAGCTTGACGTCCTGGTAGGGCATCTCCAGAAATGGCGCAGGGCTGCAGGCTTCTAGCAGTGACTGGGAGGCACTACCTGCGGGGGGGCTCACGCGCATTCTCTGTGGTCTTCAGGTTCTTGTCGTCGAGTGGGAAGATGACGGCAAGATGAAAAAAAAAACCCAGCAGAAAAAGAAACAAACCCTGAGCTCTCCTGAGCCACCTCAAGGAACTCAGCGTACCAATCCATGTTTGGTCCGGTCATCTGTTACGGTGTATGTAGGCAGGAAGAAGACACTGAAGAATGAGGTTTCAACACAAGTTTACTTTTCATACAATAGGTAGGTGCAGGTGAAGGAACAACTTAAGGCCCCGTCCACCACACTACTGCATTTTCGTTTAAAAATGGAGACCTTTTGCTACATTTGCACCTCCCGTCCAGACTAAAACGGAAAAAACGAAGACCTAAAACTGAGAAGTTTAGAAAAGCTGCAGCTCCCTTTTGCATTTTGAATCTACGGAGGGCGTTTTAGTGAAGATGGGACAAAACGGTGGACTTTACAAACGCTGACGCAGAGGCTCACGCTCGGCTCTATGATTGGGTGTCATCAGTCATGACGTATCCTTCCCTGATTCGTCAACCACCCATCACATTACCCGTTTCCTGTTTACACCGGTACGGATATGCCCAGTGTTGGTGAATGATCACGTGATCCACATTTTCAGTTGTTTTAATGTGGACAAAGATCAATTCTAATATGTAAATAAAACACTGGTGTGGACGGAGATCGTATTCGTTTTAATTCTCCGGCCTCAATAGTAAACTCAAACAAGGGTAATTAATCAAACACCGCTGAAGCATGTGTACTAATAAGGACGGTAACCAAGGAGACAGATGAGTGGCGGTAATCTGAACACACAAGACACATGACAAATTAAAAAAACTGAAAGTCTATGAAAACGAAATAAACTGAATGGAATGGTAACATATATTATTGTATATTTATTTATTTAATTACTGTATTTTTTTTTTTTAAAGCTGTGATACATTTTTTGCAGAATCTTTGATGAAATGAATGTTGTTGTTTTTTTAAGCAATTTATTGAAATGGAAATCTTTGTAACATTATAGATGTTTTTACTGTCACTTTTTTTATCTATTTAATGTATCTATGCTGAATAAAAGTATATATTTTTTGACACAGAAGTGTATAAAAAAACTTTGTGAGAAGTGAGAAAAGAAAAATAGAGAATAAAATATAGTGAGAGGTAATACTAACTCTACCTTGACCTCCTCGTTTTTGCGGAAGCGTTTTAACTGTCTTAATCTCATGTACTCGGACTTGACTCTCTTCTTCCATTCCAGCAGACTGATGGGAGGCTTTGCAGTGCAGGACCGGGGACCTGACACCTCCTCCATCGCAGGAGCAATGCTTATGTATGTAATAAAAAAATATATAAAGTTTAGCTCACATTCAGAAAACAATAAAAATGTAAAAATAATAATGCAAATAAAATATTTCAAATTGATCATGGTCCAAACTTTCTGTCCAAAATGTATAATACATTACACAATGTGTGTGTGTGTGTGTTTGTATATATATATATATATATATATATATATATATATATATATATATATATGCACTGAACAAAATTATAAGAGCAACACTTTTGTTTTTGCCCCCATTTTGCATGAGCTGAACTCAAAGATATAAGACTTTTTCTATGTACACAAAAGGCCTATTTCTCTCAAATTTGTTTACAAATCTGTCTAAATATGTGTTAGTGAGCACTTCTCCTTTTCTGATATAATCCATCCACCTCACAGGTGTGGCATTTTAAGATATTGATTAGACAGCATGATTATAGCACAGGCTGGCACAGGCTGCCTTAGGCTGGCCACAATAAAAGGCCACTCTAAAATGTGCAGTTTTACTGTATTGTGTTGCGTTTACAATTTTGTTCAGTTTATATATATATATATATGAAATTTGGTCACTTATTAATAGTTAGTAAGGTACTTATTACTTTAGGTATTGGGTAGGATTAAGGGATGTATATTATGAACATGCAAAATATGGCATTAATATGTGCTTTTTAAGTACTAATAAACAGCTATAATAAATATGTACTTTCTAAGTACTAATGAATAGCCAATATCCTAGTAATATTTACGCAAATAAGCAGCCAGTTAACAGTGATAATTGAAGTTTAAACTTAAGTTTTGTATACATACTGTATAATAATTGTGCATAAAATGCATTCATAATTATTTGCATGATTCTATATCTTCATCATCATGTGAAACATATTCTCTGGGCTGTGATAAACAACACCTTCCAGAAGGGTTCCCGTCAGAAGTGACTCATTCTCTTTCACAGACACACACACTCAAGGGACCTATAAATGGCATGACTCAAACTTTATCATTCAGGAGTGACTCGACATAGGACTCACTCACTGCCCCCTGCAGTTCACAAAACAGAACTAGCATTCCGCATTATACACCAATTTAAAGGTCTCCTATTCAGATTAGTATTTAAGATGAACGAAACTCGATAATCACTTAATGGAAATGACAAGAACGCGTTGGCTGTCAGAGAGCAAAACTGGTTATGCAAACAGCCTCCAAGTGACATGCACTGAAAAACACGCTCTCCTCACGCGTACACACTGGAAGTGGGCGTGTCTCTCTCGCGAGCTCATATCACCACGGTGCGGATAAGTGCGTAGTACACTTTTCACCATTTCTTAACCCTCAAATATTGTTTTCTCGAACTTTCGAGGAACTAAAATGAAATATGAAAGGTTTGAAAATGAATACCGTAAGGCTACACGGGCCACAAACGAAAGCGTTCATAATGAAGAACGCTACGCGTCAACAACGCCACACGTTGAAAAATATTTGCACGAGACGCTGTGAAGTAAACGATACACGCTGAGACGATTTAAACATGCCGTGCGCACGTGCTCTTTATCTCTCGCACATGCTGAATAACGATACGCATTATCACTGTCGCAGTTTAAAATACCTTAAGAGTCCCTGGATTCTCCTTCCTTTAAATCCTCGCGAATCAGCTTCAGCTTGAAGTGCGCAGCAAATAAGTCCGCGTGCCCAAAAACGTCCTACAGTGAAAAACGGTGTCCTGGCTACCGATTCACTGCAGATGTCGGTGCTAGAATGTTTGTGTTGACGATCGCAGGGGATGTGAGGATTCCTCGGTCGTCCGTGAGCATGTCGAGATTGTAGTTGTACAGTTAAGAGCTGCGCACTTGGTTGGCACGGTCAAAGCACAGGGTGACGTCTTTATTATGAACATACTCTAGCTCTCTTTGGATGGACCACAGGCTGCGAGTGCACTGTGGAGGAAAATAATAATGCAACTTATTTTCTGAATAATTAAAATACTAAATACAAACATGTGAGCTCTGGCAATTATTTGCCAGATTTTAAAATGATAATTAACCGATTGATAATAATTATTATATATGTTTATTATTATTAGTAGTAGTAGTAGTAATCCCTAAAAGTGTGTTTTATTACAATAGACACTTTTTTAAAAGTATTTTAAGTAAGTGCTGGTGAAAAAAACGGCTGCCATATAAACCATTTAAGTAATGTGCTTTATAACATGCCTATTCAAATGTAGTCGTGATATGCACACGTGGATGTTAATATATGCAGAGACAGAAGTCTCCGCGCAAAGGGGCTTGGCTTGAGGATCCAATGCTTGTTGTTTTGGCACGGTTCCTTTGAGATCCGCAGCATAGCAAGTACTGTTTTCCTCCAGAGAGCGAGCGAGGTCAGCGAGTATGGCAGGCCGTTTTAGCATTAAATGGATAGTTCACCCAAATATGAACATTCTGTCCTCCTTTACTCACCTTCGAGTAGTTTCAAACCTGTAAGAGTTTCTTTCTTTTGCTGAAAATCAATGAAGATATTTCGAATAATCAGATGGTTTATGTGCCCTATTGACGTCCATGGTAGGCTATTTTATTTTCCATGCTATGGTAGTCAATGGGGTCCATTAACTGTTAGGTTACTGACATATTTTGACCATAGTCTTAGTCTCACATTGACTCAACTATTTTCTGAAATGAGTGCCTCCTCCAAAAAATTGGATGAGAAAATAATCCATGTTGCAAAAATAAAACAACCCAAATCACTTGTTTTTCTAAGAGTGACACTGTCTAACACCAGCAGGGGGAGCCAGCGTCTCTCTTGAGTCCCTAAGCCCATTGACTTTTAAGAGACCCCCTATAAAGCCTGTGGTTGATTTGATGGGGGTAATTGAGAATCAATGAGGGAAAGTCACAAGAGAGGAGGCAATGCCTCCATATGATTGGTTATGATTGGATTGGTTCACGCGATAAATCACGCCTCTTGTTTTCAAGCGTGTTCTGCGTTTGTGAATCATTCTGAATGAAGGCTAATAAAAAAGTTATAGCTCCTTCACTTAGATATCACAACTTTGTCATTCCAAAATCAAACTTGAAATGGCCTGAAAACATGATGACTGTGTGGGTTTATAGTGAGCAATCAGCTTGAGGAAACTAAAGATAGGCCCACAGCTTCGTTTCTGTGACCAGTGCTTACCGAGCAAGACTGATGATCTGAAAAGTTGTCTTAAATAGAACAGCTGAACATCAGTTCACAAATAAAACGTATTGTTTTATTGTTTTGCATGTGTAGTTGCATTACTACGCTATCAATCTACTGGTATAATTTATTAATTTATTTATTTTAATAGCAGTAGCAATATAGGGCCTACTGTACTATTAAACGTTGCAATCTTCTTGTTGACTCACGTCACGTGTGATTCATAAAAGAAAGCTTTCGACAGACAGATGTTGTGATATTTATATTTTATACCGCTAGATGTCGCCATATAGCCATTTTTTGTTAAACCTCGGTCCTATTTTTTTAAAGCGATAGTTTATCCGAAAATAAAGTCTTACTCAAGTTGAAGTTGTTCCAAACCTATCTGACTTTCTTTCGTTCCTGAAACACAAAAGGAGATGTTATGAGTCCGTCCATCTGCCTTCATCAATTTGTATGCAACAATAGCCCCATATAGGCTGTGCAATAAAAGTGAATGTGGACTACTTTTGTGTTTCAAGTCAAGTTTAAAACAACATGGGGATTTTTATTTTCAATGTTGCAGTAACAATTTTATTTGGTTTGGTTTCATAGATTGATAGCTTATGGGGAAACAGTAGTGGAGCATGCACTTTTTGCTGCATGCGTGGTGCATGTGATACCATGACACCCCTAGGCCTACATGTAGAAAAGATGTAGTGTAGATGTAGACAAACAAGTTCACAAAACAAAAACAAAATGTATGAATTTCTTTCTTGCAGAACATAAGAGATTTTGAAGATTTTGTCTCAGGGTTTTTTGTCAATAAATTGGAAGTCAATGCCCAAACAGTTTCTTCAAAATAATTTATTTGTGTTTCACAGAGGAAACTCATGCAGGTTTGGAACATAAATGCGAGTACCTTTTTTATTTTGGGGTGAACTGTCCCTTCAAGTAACAGGGATAAATTCTGACATGTAAACATTTGTAATGAACATTAGTTTTTGTCATAATGCTGATAGATGTACTGTAGTACTGTTTACAGATTCTTTTAATTAAAACTTTCTGATACTGACATTGTGTGTGTGTGTTGGTTTGAGCTTATGCAGACTTGGCTAAAGACTGCAAAAGGCAGGTTGTAGCTTCTTTTGTCGGTGTATGGTTGAGGTGGAATTGCTCATCAGTTCAGTATGTGATAGATAGAGTGGTAACACAATTTTTCCTCACACCCTTATCTCAGTAATGGGCCCATCCTAACAGGGTTTTCTTAGGCCAGTCAGGTGTTTATCTTGGACCTCACAACAGAAGCAAGCACAGGCAGAAAGATTGACAAAAGAGGTAGGTCTTATCTGTGGAAAGTTTTTAATTATGTGCAGTGTAAACCCAGATGTTGGTTTTGGCTCGTCAAATGAAGATTAGTATCAGCCGGTGTGTGGGGTACTGAGGGATGGGCTCTTTGCTCTGAGGTCGGAGTTTAGAGGATGAGATAAAGTATCATAAGGACTGTGACATTTGAAATGGTGTTAAACAGCTCCAGATACAGAGGCTTTAAAGCATGTAAAAGCAAGCTGTTGTAACATCGAAACAAAAGGAAAATCTTGCACATATTTTATATGATAATAATGTGCCATTATTACCATTAAATTCCTCTATTATTATTATTTTCTCTCTTCAATGACCTAAGACAGACGTTCCCAAACGGATTCATGCTAGGACCCACTTTAAACAAATAACCTTTGAAAAAAAGATGGGGGTCCCTAAATATTCACAGATTCAGAGTTGATTCAGTAAAGAATTCAAACTAAACTCCTGAGATGGTCTTTTTGGACAATTCATTAAAATATCAGACTTAATAAGAGTAATTCGTCTCATGTATCAGACTACCCAGTTTGAACCATGTGACCCATAGTCTGAAAACAACTGACTTATCCCATTGCAGGGCAATAGACTTGATGGGGCATTTTCATGCGTTTCAATGGGGGGAAATGTCTTTTGAATATAATCTTTTTTTACGTGAATTCAAATCAGCTTTATTCTTATAATGAGCAAAATACATTATTGTATACATCAGGAAGTATGCCTTTTGGAGCTTCAATTTTGTTAAATGTAAGTGTCCTAAACTGCTTAATAAACCCTGTGTTTTCTGTCCCTCTAACTTAATCTGCTTTATAAACAGAGCAAACCAATTAAGGGTGAAAAACAAGCCTCTCCTTACTAATGTGAATCAAATGTGGAAGTAATTTAGGTTGTCAGAACTTCACAAGGCACCAGACCAAGTCCAGCTGAGTGAGAGAGGAGGGATTGCCAGATGACGCTGACTTGTACATCTGTGGCTGCATGTGTGTGTGTGTGTGTGTGTGTGCACATAAACTCTAAGGGAATGATACTTTCTCCTCTTGCATCACTCCTGAGCTGTACTGAGTGTACGCCACTGGTGGTCATAGTGTACATGCGTCAATGGCAGAGGTGTAGCTCTATGTACGTCAATAGCGAGGGTAGACACTCCTCTGAGCCAATGCTCAGGGGTGGATTTGTCATCAGTCTTTATCGTTCCCCTCCTCACTGAAGCAGAGTTCACTCTCCAAAGCACCTGGTGTAAGACCCCCTCTCGAGTCCGTTGAGGTTAAACGAATCCCAGCCAGAAACATTAAAAGAAACAATCTGGATTGAAGCTGCTTACTCAACTCTACAATAATAAACACTGTGAGACCTACCACAGAAGCCAGTTGTGGTTTAATATTTGAAAGAAATGTCATTATTAAAATGTAATTATGTATTGCCTGTAGTTGTCCATGCAGAAGCAATATAGGGGGAAGATAAGCTTTGTTTGGGTCATTGTTTTAAATATGGCAGTTCTACTTGCATTTTTCTCTAGCTGTTGGATTTCCCGCTTCAAATTTATCTTGAGTTTTTTATATTGTATGTCAGCATCTACGGATTCAATTTGTTTCAGGAGATAGCGCGTGTAAACTCCCTTTATCTTCTCTGTGTTAAATGTAAGTTATTTGATTGAGTGCTTTTGGCACTTTTTTGTAATTTGTTAATACTCACTTGGTCACATGTGGTCTCAGACTGAGAAGGCACTAGAAGGGTGTCAGCATCCTGCAGCCAATAATAATAATAGGGGAAAAACACAATATTAGCACCTCACAGGTAGGCTTTTAAATATATAATATGCAAATATGTGCCTATACCTCAGGCCTCCTGTTATACTCTGTCATACTCACAGGGTTCAGCATGATGTCTGGTGGATCCAGCAAGCGCACAGAATTTGGCATCACTATGAAACCAAAAGATTTGGTTATTCATTCAAGAATTACAAAAAAGAAGCCTTTTTGTGTTGTAATTCCTCATAGGTGGAATGGATTCAGATGCTGCCAGCCTTTCTCTTGTGTTATGATGATTAGCTGATTAGTTCGGTTCATTCATTAATCCCTGCTTTTCTAAGCGGCCTTTAGGAACAACCCTCAGATTCTTTCATTTCCACACTGTTTCCTCAGTTCTGAATAAATGCCAATTGGTCATACTCTGACACTACATGATAAACAAATGAACTAAACTCAAGTAGGCTAAAAGTAAAATTGGGGTTGATTTTGAAGTCCTTCCACTCTCGAGTAGTGTTAGAGGAAAAACATGAATGAATGTACACAAACAACAAAAATGCTGTTACACATCCCCACACACTTTAGTATCAGTAGACATGTTTGGAAGAGCCAGAAATGTTTGCTAGAGTTTGAAAAGTGATTTGAATAATCAGGAATTATTAAAACACAAAAAGAAAAATGCCTAAAAGGGTGGGAATAAATCATTAGAATGGTCCATGTACACAATGCAGATAAATCAGAAGAGAGAGAGGGGGCAAGAGAGAATATGAGTTCAGGGGAAATTCAGGGAGAAAAATGATGGCAACATTGGGATATATTAGACAGCCCACTCTATCTGTAATGTCTCTCCATGTATGAATTCACCACCCCTTTAAGGAAATGAGCACATCCTGTTGTTTTAATAGAGTCTTCCTGTTGAAGAGCTCATACATGTGATGTGTGCAAGCTGAGGTGGACAGACAGACAGGATCCCAGGATAATGGCGCTCATATCTATAGCTTCAAAACCACATGGGACTCTTCTGTTTTGGGGTAAGATCTGAACCTTCAGAATAAAAGTTTGGTTTTATGTGCTTGAAACTTAAAATTTAGAGGCATTCTCCAAGAGAAAATGGTCTTAAAAAGAAGTACTCAATATATTTAAAACATTTAATTTGAACTGTTTCTAATTAAAAGAAATTGAACAAAAATTCTGATGTGAACTCTAATGTATTATGTGTATATATCTATATTTATATATATCTATATATATATATATATATATATATATATATATATATAGTAGTCTAAATGTATCAATATTTTAAACTTTTTTGCCCTCATGAGCATAATGAAAATATAACATCAGTGGCGATACCACAAATATATTCCACTAGAGATCACATTGGAATTATTGTTCTAAATTTTTCATTAGAAACAGATCAATAAAAAATATCTATCATATTAAATTGTATTTTAAATGTAGCCTATTCATATTTTACATTTTTGCCCTCGTGACCATAAAGAAAATATCTCCTAAAGGAATATTCATATCGATAAATGATGCTGTTGACCTCTTCAGAATTATGCTTTAAGTTTCTGTTTTGGTAGATATAGATATAGATAAACAAGGGATTAGAACACTTCTGAGGAAATGACTTTAATGATCCAACTGGACAAGACAAAGGGAGGATGTGCACTTTATCTCCCTTCATCTCCTCCCTTCCTGCATCTTTTTCCATGCCTGTCAATATTCCCCAAACTGCTGGAATCGCTGGTCTTATAATGATGAATAAATGCCTGTGCGTTTCTGAATTTAAGTGTGATTCATGTGTATAACAAAGTTTCTTTTTCATGATAGTCTGTCTGTGTCTAATGGTCTCAACTCTGCAGACCCTGGTACAAACTGAACAGAAACATGCTGCGGTGAGCTGTGTTGAATTTTTTTTTTTTTCGATAAAAATATGCACATTTTAAAAGTCCTATTTTGGCTATTAAAAAAACATATTTTTATAAACCCAAGCTCTGTTTCTTATAAAAATGTATTTTTCTTCTGTGCCCTAGAGGCTGACTGCATCAACCCTACCGACAGAATTAGAAACCACTGCCTACACCAGAGCAGGTGAGGGATACAGCTGTATAAATATGACAGACATGTTGCTAATTTTTTGTTTTTCCGAGTTGTATGTCCAAATAAACCATACTGTGTGTGAAGTTGTTTTCAATTGAGTCCATTTGAGCAGCTGATATAAGCCACGTGTATAACAAAGAATAGCAGACAATCAGTCCTAGGAAGGTAACAGCATATTAATGGTGTAAAGATTGTGTTGCAATTCTACACTGCGGTGAGAGATTTTGTTGACACTTTCAATCAGATTTTTTCCCTAATATTTATATTCATTGCAGAGTCTCTGGAATGAAGAATAAACCAATTGCTTTAGTTTGATATTTGGATAAACACATGGGCACAGGGGAGATTTAGATTGGCCTGTTGTAAGGATCCAAAAACAGAAACAAAGACTGCATTGTTCTGAGTGTCACACACATGACGTTTACAGCAAGGCATGCTAGCTAAAGCATATTCACATAAATAAATGTTGTCTTTCTCTGTTGTTTGCTTTCGTTAATACACGTACAAAGGAAAGTCCTTATTCTGTCTTTATTCTCACCTCTTAAAGCTACACGGTGTAACTCTTTTAGTTTATTCTTAGCTAAAAACACTTAGTTCTTTCAAAAATATATGTGCTCATTAATGTATATTTATTCTCGTGAGTGTATAATATGCCATTGAAAATACATACGGGTAAGGGGTTCTAATGTCGGTCGCCATGTTGCCCCTCCATCTTGAAAGTACATTAGCCAAAGAGGGACATACCCGTTAATTCAAGCTTCGCGCTTTCGCGTTTACGTTTCAGTTAACACTCATGGACGAGGTTCGAACTGGAAGCCATGTTAATCTTGGACTACATTGGCTACCGTAGGAGTTAAAACGAAATCACAAAAAAAAAAAAAAAAAAAAAAAAAAAAAAAATCGCACAGTGTAGCTTTAAAGAGTTAAAATCTAAAGCTCTAAAAAGCATTTATTTAATATATACCAAACCAACCAGCTCTAAATTGAATCTTAACAATATTTTTTGTTTTAAAGGTGGAATACCTAAGATTTTTGCATTAAAATATCCCAAAATCACAAGGCAAGTGTTATATATTTAGTTAAGATGATAACTTACAATATTCCAAATGTTTCAAACAATGTTTAAATCGTGAGAAAATTGAGATTTTAACCAAGGAAACGGGGCGTGTGAGCAGGGGTGAGCTGGGAGTCGCCAGTCAATTCGCGTCATATCCACGTTACCTCGGTTTCCGCTCATACTACGTGTAGTCCTGGACAAATGCGGAAGTTGTAGTTGTGCGTTAGCGTCTATCAAGCAACAAACGTCAGCTTGTTTCGTGCATTTGTATTGGAATGGTGCACAATTATTCTTTTCAATTATTCTCAGAATGTGAACTGTTGGCTGTAAAGGGGGGTCGCACAACGGACGAGAAGAGCCGCGCCACGTCTAGGACAAACAGGGGGGCTGCCAGGAATTTTGGGCCCCATGACAAAAAAAAATCACATTGGGCCCCCTCATATATATATATATATATATATATATATATATATATATATATATGCCATACACCATTAACACTAACACTACAGAACATTGACACAAATACATTAGATACAATGTGTGAGCTTCTCAAATTGCCCTTCATGATAGAAAATAATAAAGTCTGTATAGATGTCATTTACAGCCAAAATTCAGTCTAAATGAACAGATCAAACTGGATTATTTTAATACTGTCTGTAACTTACATGCATGTTGAGGTAAGCTACTTCTTGTTTCTAACTGTATCTACTGTACTGACAGGAGATTGTCATATTTTTTTGGTACAGTAAAAAAGAGCAAGAGAGACAGAGAACCCCACAAATACTCCCTGGAATGATGCTAAGTCAACACAATGTTGCTCACCTTCTTCACTGGGACAGGGAGGGGTGCAGTTAGTATGAGGAGACTGGGGTGCTGCTGACTCATCTGTTGTTGCTAAATCTGCTAAAAAGGGGATGAATGATTCAGTATGAATATATTGCTAAACGTTTCCCTGCACTTATTAAATGTTGATGAAATGTAGGCTAACACTAGCCTGCAGCTAAGTTAGCTAACTTATTTCACTATGGACAACAGGTTTACCACTCACAGACTAAAGGCTACTCACCTTTCTTTGTGAAAAACTGGGCTACAGAACGACAGCCTTTATTTAGTCTTTCCTCTCTCTCTTTCCTTTCTTTCCTTTTCTGGAAACCAGATTTTATTTTACTAGTCGACATTATGGTCTCTGTATTTCTAGCGCACCTGCGCTTTCACCGTGCATCGATTGACTGTCTGCTAAAACACCGTCAACGATGCGCGCGCTTAGGCAGGACCAAACCATTTCATGCGGATACATGGGGGTGGTCGGTCAATATGGATATTTACTTTTTGGTCAATGGGGATATTTAACTTTTATTGCCAAAATAAGTCAAATCAAAGACATCGTTCAATTTATTATTAATTGAAATATACTCAATGATATATATATATATATATATATATATATATATATATATATATATATATATATATATATATATATATATATATATATATATATATATATATATATATATATATATATATTTTTTTTTTTTTTTTTTTTTTAAGTTTTTACCTATTTGATGGGCCCCCTGTCAGTCAGGGCTCTTGGAATTGTCCTAACACACCGGACTCTGCACTTTCTCATCAGTATATCATGGCCAGCAATATTGTTATGTTTAATGACATAAAAGGAAGATAATGTCTGTTCTATGTTATGATTATACTGTACAATTAAATACAATCGTTGCTGAGTCTGCAGTCTGAAAACTTTACCTCAGAGCATCCATTTACTGAATGAATTGAGAATCTCACCTGAAAAATCTAATAACATCAGCAATAGGCTTTATGCACAACCTACTTCCGCATTCTGTAAAACAGGTGTCATCGCTTCCGGTTCTGGTCTTTTGTATGTGCTTCATGATTTTTTTGCGGTTTTACTCAAGATAACTTAAAAGGAGCGAGCAAAGATTATCATAACCAATGTCCCTCACATGTGCAGATTGATATTTAAACGTTTTTAATTTTTTCTTTTCTACAGTAACATTTAGATATTTAAATGGAATAAAACGCCAATAACTAAGTGAACTAGGTAGGTTAGCTGATTACCATAAAAATCCATAGATATCGTAGTCAGTTCTTATGGCCGTTGACACTTTCTCTGACAAGCGGATGCGATTAAACCCGTTTTCCGGTTTGGTCACGTGACGCTTCGACATAAAGCCTATTGAAATTCAAGCAGTTGATTTCTGTAAATGAATGCAAAACTAAATGCATATTGCAGCATAAGGTGAAGTCCATTAGCAACGATTTGACTTAAGTTCAAACCCTCTCCACCATAGCTTCATCCAGTGACTCGTACAGTAACATCTGTGATAACATTTATAGAAATCCTCATCCATGACAACTAATTTTCGATTCCCATCTGACTGATTTATCCACGGTGGAGTTGAAAACAACAGTTCCCATCATTCCGCGTTCCTCCACGTCGTCATCAAGCAAAGCCGTTGTTGTTGTTTTGAATGTCAGCGCCCTCTAGCGACATGCCAATCTTAGGTATTGCAGCTTTTTTATTTGAAGATAGAAAATATGTATTAAATGCCTATTCCGTGATTAGCTTCATGGATGACAACTGAACAAAATAAAACAGTAAATTAAAACTATCAACAATAATTCATTAATTCCAAGTAAAAATATAAGTGACGCTTATTGCAAAAATATAATTTAAAATATATATTGTTTGATGTTTTAGGGAGACTGACTGTCATGTCATTTGCAACGTTTTCACAGGATCGTGATCCACTCTTTTTGCAATTGGGAATCCTGCGGTACTGTAGGACGTTTAAAAAGGCAAAATTTTGACCAAAAAGCTGAGAAAATACAGATTTTGTCAAAGACTTTTTCCAGATTGGGTTCAGAACGATTATCAAAATATAGATGGACAAGATATAAATCCATCAACACCCATAGGCATATATGATTATATTGCTTGTTTCTTCTTTTTCACCTTTGTTTTGATCAGGAGATTCAATGCTCTTTCATGAAAATGTTTCATAGCGCCCCCTACTGTATAACAGTGAAAACACAGAAAGCCGGAAAATTTTGTCAATGGCGGGGAAGCGTCTCATAAATGACGGAAATTTCCAGCAATGGCAGAGTCAAAAATCAATGCAAGAAATAGATTGAGGAAAATAGAAATAGAAATAGGTGAAATATCATTCAAAATTTGAAAGTAGGTTGCTAAAAAAATCTGAAAGATCAAAACTTTAATAAGAAAAAAACAGTAGGCCTATTTCACTAAATGGTTTCCTGTAGAGTAGACTTAATCTATTGGTACCGATTGAAGACAAACTCACATAGTCAACATGAGATCCAAAAACACAGAAGTGTTACATAAACTGTTCCAGCCCTCAGTCGGCCCTGGATTCGCCTCTTTCTCTTACTTTGAAGTGAGTGAGTTGAGAGTTTGTTTCAATCACAGCTGGTCTTAAACCAAAAGTGCAGCCCTTCGAGCACAGATGGCAAACTCTGATTATATCGTTTCCCGAACTCGATCTGTTTAATATGACCCAGTTATTCTTAAAAGTGTCCGTTCCATCAAGCCGCCCTGCTCTGCCTCTAAATGTTCACTTATGTTTCCTGTTTGGAAACAGATGCGAAAAATGCAAATAAATCAAAACCACTGAGACCGACGAGGAATCAACCTGAGAGAAACAGAGTGTTTTTTTAAAGGGGGAACCCGTTTGCAGATGTGCATCTGGCCTGGGTGTGCTCGGCTCAGAAAAGATCCGCGCCTCGGGGAAACAGCTATCCTTTAAACAACACAGAGCTTTACAATAACATGAGTTGAGACTAGAACTTGAGAACCAGTTCTTATGCAGAAACATTTCCATTAAAATAAGAGGGACTTTCATGAAGTTCAGTTATCTAGTTCCCTTGTCATCTGTCGTAATCTTGCTATTGCAGTGTGAATGTATACTACAACGCTGACAAGGTGCACAAACCACAAGACATTAGGGCTGCATCCAAAATCTGCGTCCACCTACTCATTTATCAATACATGACGTGACTCGTTCATGATTAGGCCACTTTGAATTTGGCCATACATCTTTTGTCGTTTGAGATACCGTTTTTCACCAACTGTATAGGGAAGTATGCGATTTCAGATACAGCCTTGACAAGAGGTAGCTAACCCAAAGCAAACCAACAGCAAAAAAACAGAAAATCATGAAAATGATTTCAACGTTTTTCCATTTATAAATGTTTTCCCATTTAGCCACTTGTTAGCAACCGCCTTTTTCAAGACACGGAACAGCTTAGGGTAATACTGATGTATTTTATGTCATAGAATAAAACGTGAACGTGTCTTGAGCTTGTGTTCACCACAGACCTTTTTTCAGCAATTTAACTAACAAACCCATTGACTTGGGACGATGGAACCAGAAGATCTAAAATGTGAACTTGTTTCCGTGTTTTGGCCTTCAACGTGATTTCATACTGCACCACTCTATACAACGACAAGGTGGAACAAATCCAGCAAATCACAGTGATCAACGAAAATCTTGTAATCACTTGCATGAATTTCTCGCGTGAATTTATGAAGAAAGAGTTTACTTGCACTGTGAGGGCTCTTGACCAAATATCTTTTAGTTTGTGCACCTTGAAAGCATTGTTTTGTGTAGTATGAGTGCTGCTATGAAAAAACGACGGCAGATGACATCCTGATGTTTTTTAATCCTTCAGATTATCTGATTATAGGACTGCTGGATCTCATCCTGGACTACTAAACCTATTGCAGGTTTATTGTAATCGATTACTTGAAATTAATAACATCTATCAACGATTAGCTTTTTGGATGAGATCAGTGTATTTATGATTATAGCTGTACCACCAACAAGTAGCCAACATTCTCTGATCACATTTTCTCTTGCTGTTCTGGCCATGAGAAGCAGTTACAGCAGCCAGACAACAACTAATATTAAGGTCAAGAGAAACCCAACTAAAGCAAACACTGATCACCAAAATGGTGACTCAAACTATTATTTTCAATGAAACATCTACGTATAAACCTCTGTTAATTCTCAATGAAAACTTTTATGCACGTATGACAGAATAACATCAAACTGGTTTGTAATGAGTGATCTTGTAATGCTGTTTGTGTTTCCCGCTGGGAAACTTAGACCTCTAAAAACTTTATAAAAAGTCGGCCATTTTGATCAATGTTATCACTAGAACGTTTTTAGAGAATGTTATCCTACCTTTTAGGCAAACGGAAACAAAAGCAAAATTTGCCACTGAAAACATTAGTTAATAAAGCAAGTGTAGCTGTGTTTTCGTTTAAAAACAAATAATTAAAACAATACGATCTCCGTCCACACCAGCGTTTTATCTGCGTATTAGAATTGATCTCCGTCCGTGCACATTAAAACGACTGAAAACGCGGTCATTAGACCATTTACCAACACTGGGCATGCGCGTGCCGGTGTAAACAGTGATTGACGAATCAGGAAGGACACGTCATGACTGATGACACCCAATCATAGAGTCAGCGTTTCTAAAGTCTCTAAAGTCTTCTGTTCCATCTTCACTAAAACGCCCTCCGGAGATTAAAAACGCAAAACGGAGCTTCTAAACTTCTCCATTTTAGGTCTTCGCTTTTCCCGTTTTAGTCTGGACGGGAGGTGCAAACGTCAGCAAAAGTTCTCAGTTTGTAAACGAAAACTAGTGACGAAAGTTAGTGAGCACCACAAATCAGGTCTTCTGTCCTGTGTGAGCTAGCTGCCCTTATGTTTCATTTAAGTGAATCAGAAAAATAGAGCAGAGCCGTGTGGTCCCGATTCCCGAGCTGATTACTCATATGAAGCGGTTCTTATCAAAAACACATTTAAGAATTACAATTGCTGTCAAACGCATGATAATACTTTTTCGTCATGTCCAACTCCAAATGAGCAAGAACGAGGCTAAAACAGCCTACTTGTGAAGGATTGTTGTGGGACACAAGCAGGTATAAACATATAGACATTAAGAGTTTTGTAATCAATTAGCCTGGGTTTCCCCATACTGCCTTAACGCAGCGCCGATTTCATTAACGCTGCTAGGCAGTCTGGATACCATGGAAAAATTTTTGCCTCAGCAAGGGGACCAATCACAGAACGGGGAGGGAGCAGCAAGATGATGACGACGTGCTATGCGACACACCAAAGCAGTTTGTTTAAACCTGACGGATCAAATATGGCAGCAGACGTGAAGTTACCTTTCGATGCAGCCTTAAACATTGTTCTAAGTAGATTAGAACGTAAATAAATCTCTGACCCATCGTCTTCTTCTTCGTCTAATTGATTTCGCTCTACATACGTCATCTTGTATAATTGAAACGATTGGCTATGAGCTACGTACAGGTGCATTTGATAGACATTCGTAGCACCCAATAAACGGCTGGGCATTCGTAAACCATGCCTCAAATACAAGAAAAGAACAAGTGGTTCCCAGACCATGTCTCAATGTCAATGAGACGTGGTCTGACGTTAGCCAGGCTAGTAATTAATAGCCTAGCTAACAATTTAAAAGTTCTGGGAATGTTGAACATTGTTTTTGGTTCCCTATTGGTTCCCCAGGAAAATGTTCTTTACACAAAGTTAGGGGAACATTCTGAAAACTTTATGGAGAGAGAGAGAGAAGAGAGAGAGAGAGAGAGAGAGAGAGAGAGAGAGAGAGAGAGAGAGAGAGAGAGAGAGAGAGAGAGAGAGAGAGAGAGAGAGAGAGAGAGAGAGAGAGAGAGAGAGAGAGAGAGAGAGAGAGAGAGAGAGAGAGAGAGAGAGAGAGAGAGAGAGAGAGAGAGAGAGAGAGAGAGAGAGAGAGAGAGAGGATGGTGGCAGAGGTGGAGCGTTATTACGTGGGAAAATTAAAGCGTTGTCGGTCAGCAGCTTTCTAAATCTGAACATCTGGTAACCCCGGTTCCACATGTGGATACGGCGCATCACGCTTCCACCCGTCGCGTTTCCTGTTATGCCTCGCGCTCTTTGGTGTAAAAGTTCAGGCACATTCAGTGGCGGGTTTCGATCATCTCGCCAGCGCTCGTTTGCTCTGACATGAGGCTATCCTTCAGCTTCTTTGGCGTCTTTCTGTCTTTTCTCTGTGGTAAGTTTTGTGTGCGTCGATATACTTCAACTTCAGCCATAACTTCAGCTATAACTTCAGCTTTCATTTTACCTAAATTAGACACTAGCCTATCAGTGCATGATAAATCTGTGCTTGCAGGATGAAGATATCACAAACGATTTTCTAATAAGATGAATATGATGCACTGCAGGGTGATGATATAAAATGTACTTATATTTTTTTAGATCCTGGCCGTGGAGATGGAGGAACATTTGGTATGTAGGCTACATTTCTTGTCAAAATAGCTTAGAGATAATTAGCCAACTTTATTTATATCAACTTGACTGTGACACCTAAAAGATACAATATGCAAAAACATGATTATGTATGACAGGATAATTCACAGGATTTATATCACTCACTATTATTATTATTATTATGTTATTTACATCACAGGCTGTGCTAACAAGAGCATCTGTGACACATACTGTTCAATTTGTGTGAACAATTTCTGGAAAACTCAAGAATGCTATGAAATTCTGGTGCACGTTTGTTCATTACAATTTGATGCAGCGATGGACTCTATAAACAGTACTGACTGGTGTTCTTTGGAGAGAGTAAAAAGGTACTTTCTGAAGATTCATTATCAAATGCCATAAAATACTGTATGTGCTTAATAGTTTTTGGTGACTTTCTTTCTGTCTGTTTCTCTGGCAGTGCATACAACAATTTCACCGTGTGTACTGAGATTGCTGCTGAATGTCTGCCTGATTCCCTGGCCGAATACGTTGGTTGAAAACATGTTTGTGGATATCCACACCAACTACTTTAAAGAATGCCCCACAGAGGCACTGAGAGACCCCCCTCCCAGCATCATCCTTGCCCTCTGTCATGACCCCCATATGCCTAATCCCTGCCATGGTGGTCCTAGTTGTTCTCAAGACTGAAAATGGAGACAGGAGGTCCTAGAGAAGATTCCAGGTGCAAGAAGATTTTGTTTTTATTTCTTCTTCTGCTTTGTTTCCTCTTCATTCGGGATGGTATCCCACTCCAGGATAATGTCCTGGCCCAACACGCCCCTGCAATGAATGTGCACCTGGTTGACTCCAGGTTCAAATAAACCAGCTTGCAGGATGAGCATTTGTTCTGGGGGTGACTTCTGACTGGAAAATGTTACTGTACTTAAAGTTTATCATTAACCTACAGCTGATTTGCATTTCAGATAATTCAAATTGTTATGACAATCCCATCTACAAACTGCACATATAGGTTTTCAGGATGCAAATGCATAATCTAATGAAGTATAAAATGTGAAATGGCAATGGAAAAAGGTTCATTTGAAGCTGTCAAATGTACTGCATACTTAACCAGGTGAACAAAACATAACACAGAACATAAACTGATTTGAGTGTCCACCTTATGCACTGTGTAATGTAACCCATGTTTTAATGTATAGATTTTGTTGTTAGTTTGGTGACAAGAGCTGTTTAGCTGACTCTGAGCATATTGTCTTTGTGATTTTGTTTCTATTTTGACACAAGTCATAAAGATTGACTTTTAAATTTATTGTGACAATCATTGAAGAATTAAGCATAAATGAGACAAATGCATGACAAAACAAAGCCAAATGAAAGTGTCCATTTCAACAGGCCGCTTAATGAATATCTATTTATATAAGTTAATGACGTACAAATGGGATGTCAGAAAATGGAGAAATATAGCCTAGACTGTGATGTCAACTTGCATTGTCCATGCTAATTTTACTCTGCCCTTTACACGGAACTGCATTGTAATTTACTTAGCAATATAATTACTATATCAATGTGGCCACATGAATGAGATTTCTGTTTGTGTTTTATAAATATTTCAATAATGGATTATTTTAAGTGAATAAGAACATTTTTCTCTAAATCTGTTTCACATACTAGATATTTATACTAGAAAAATAATAGTGTATGTCTAAAGATGTGTAACATTTTATGGAACCACTTTAAGAGCCATGTGAATAAATGTATACTTCACCTTTTACTTTGATTGAAAATGTTTTAATACAATTAAACCACATGTTTTAAGTCTATCATTGTAATTTTAGTAAAAGTGTCCTTTTTGCAACCTTCCATATTAATATATTGTGTTTGTGCTGCCTCCACATGGGAAAGGATTTGTGACCCTCACACTTCAGAAGGGTTGATGTTGGAGAGGAAAATGCTGAAATGAGAGAAAACAGAAGAAGCTGTTTATAGTCTTACATCATGTTCCAATGAGCTATTAAAGTCAATTAAAAATACAAGGTCTTGTTTGTTCATAGTATAAACAACTGAATTTAAGATGAAATCACTGCTGTAAAAACTTCAACCAACCCGACTTTAAGATGGTCTCCTAGCCTGGTCAGCCTAAAACAATTAACAAAACCTCTCTCAAACCAGTTTAACCCTAAAACACTATTCTGGACAAAAATGGGCAAACTATTTTTGATTTATTTTTTAAAAATACTTTTTAAAAAACTTTTTTAACGCTACTTTTCCTTAGTAAATTTTTTTTGACTCAATTCTACAATGTTAAGTGGGTGAAAAAAACTCCTTAATCTTGTATTTGGGTCAAAAAGGGCACCCATAGAAATGAATGGGAAAAACTGTAATTTCAGAGCAATCTAAAATAAGCCAAATTAAGACACCAGGTGACAGCAAAGTCATTCATCTTTAGGTTTTAGCTCTAAGAACTTATTGGAACGATATTTTAATGTAGTTCAAAAAATAAAACATAAAAATAAGCATGATTTACATAGAAAATATGGTACTTTTTGAAGTAAATAAATTCAAAAATACCCCCAAAATAAATAAAAACACCATAAATGGATAGACAAAACTTTATTCGAAGACAGTGATATAACATTTTATAATAAACAAAAATGAGGATCACACCTGAGTTCTCTGTGCCCACGTTTGTCCATAATTACAGGATTAAGGTCTATAAAAGTGGATACGGTTTGAGGGCTATGGCTATATAACTGTTCGGTCACTACGATGTTATGTCAGAGTAGTTCGTTTTCTACTATAAAACAGACATTTAAAGTCTTGTGTGAAACATTATGTGTTTGTCGGGACTCGGCCTGGCAGGGTGTGGTGGGAACGAGAGTAATCTCCCTCCTCCTGTGTCTCGTTCTCCGGCTCTGCTCCTCGTCCTCCTCCGGCTCAGATCAGGCACACGCCACGCCCTCCACAAACAGATCATCCAATCCGGCGTCACTCTCACGTGTCTCGGGAGAGAGGACACACCCTCACATCTTCAGCAATCAGCCATTCACAGTCGACCAGATGCTCCTGGCCTTCATTACTGCCAGATCCCCGGCTCTGATCCAAAACACAGATTCACATGTGTAAGTTACCCTCCCCTGTCCAGCGATATACAGCACTATACTCACACGAGTTTATGGCTAACCCGTTTTATTCTGTTGCCTTACACACGGAGTGGGCCTACATACGAGATTCACATTGCTTTTTTATAATACACACTTAATTTGAATGCATATTAAAATAACCATGTTTATAAAAATTGAATACCGGCTATGGACAATAAGCTAACTTGCTCTGATAAAAATGAGTTCTGATACTGACACCCAGTGGTTTAAACCGGAGCTACAAATCCATTAAAAAGTTAATATTCATTATCCTATCCAAATGTTCTACAAAAGTGTTAATTTGAATGAGTAACTTCATTCAGACTGCTGCTATTATTTAATGCTCATCTTTGCTTCTAAACTGTTTCACAATTTTTGTTATTAAAGGCACAAGGTCACAACCAAAATAATAACTGATGTCTTCTGATTGATGTTGCTGGGATGCAAGAATATCTAAAAAATATCAGACATTATATCAGCTGATATATATCATTATATCAAAAAGGGGTTCAGTAACAGATTTTTAATTTCTATTATTTTTATTTGTAAGGTTCTTATATAAATGTAGTACATGCCTGATTTTTACTGCACTTGATTACTGCACAAAATGTGAGGAATGGAGAGAATGATTAAAGCATAGGCCTACTGAAAAAAAACAAAAAAGGTGAAGATAGACACAAGGAAGAAGAATTTAAAATGTAATTCAAAAAGGTTTATGAGGGATAGATGACAGGGAAATGTATTGATGAATCCCCAGCATGGTTTTGCTGTATAGTGCTGTTGTATTTTTGCAGTCACCTAAAATGACACACTGATACGTTATCTTCAAAATACATTTTCTGACACTTACCAGAGGAATTCTTGTTCTTGTTCTCCTGCCTGATGCGTTCCCATTTCAGCATACATATCTGGACAGATGAAAAAGTATGTGGACAAGGAACAGATGGTTCATCTTACCCCTCTGTATGGCCGGCTAAGCTGACTGACCCCTAGCCTGGGAATGGACAACAATTGACATAAAAAGAGTTGTTAAAAAGAGTGTGTCAAATTAAAAACAACACACAACAGAAAATAAAAGCTATTATCAACAGAATTCTCAAAATATTCGAAATGGCACAGATTATATAAAATGGTTTGAAAGATATGAAGTTTTGTGCAAAAAACATGCAGCTAAGTGTTTATGCTGAAGTATCCTAGCTGTAGGATTGAAAATCATTAGGATTTTCAAGCAGCTCTTTAATTCTTAGGATGCAGCTATTGTGCCAATAGATGGCAGCAAAACTTTGTTTAGTTTTTGTTTATAGCTCTATACTGGATTTGCCTGTTGTTGTATTTGTTTTAATAATGCAGAAATATGCAGCCAATTATTATCCATATTTATTCCTTGTATAACTAATTCTATTTCTAATTCAAAAAGTGAAAAGCAATCTCAATGCAAGCAAAATCTCATGGTTGCATTATCTGCATTGTCAGCAATGCAGAGTTCAGATGCTCAAGTTCTATATAAGACCAATGTCTTTAAAGACCCTCATAGTTCAGTGTTTCACTGTGTTAAACTAGACTGTTGTTGATACAGGCAATTACCTATTGAGAGGCCAAGAGGGTTGTCGACTCTGCTGGTGTGAAATGTGGTCTGGCTTGAGGTCAGCCTGTGTATTTCATTTGGACAATGACCATGGCGAGGTGGTTTCAGACGGACAGCCGTGGTCATAGGGGGAGTGTAGGACGCCACATAGCGAAGATGTCTTTCACCAATGCCATACTAGGAATTATTTGTTGGTAGTAATGGTGTTACACAATATGTGCCCCACTTTTGAGGCGTGAGGAGTGCATAGAGTAGAAAATAAAACAGAAAAGGCACAAAATGAAGTACAGGTATGCACTTATGAATGAAAAGATTAGCTGAAAAATGAAAGCTACTCATATGAAAGTGGTTCAGAACTACAAAAGTATTGTTCCTTTTCTTCACATACATTATCACAATTTTCTTATACGAGTAGCTGAACGTTCCCTGCAAAAACACGTCAATTATTTTGCTGTAATAATAATTATAAATAATTACACACTTCACTACACAATTTCAGCTGTCAGGATAAAACACAAGTTTAGTTAACGTTCATATATTACTGGTTGAAGGCGTCTTCACATCCTGATAGCTATCAATGACTACGTTTATGCTGCCAATTTTCGGGGTTATGGTCGGGTTAAGGTCACTATTCGGGTTTCTGAAACATTAATAACCCGTTTACATGTGTGAACAGAGAGTTTTTCCTGTATAACTTACATGGAATTGCAATATCCCGATGTAAAAGGTGACGCTGGTTGGCGTCTAGACAACCTTAATATGCGTCATTTCCGATTCTTCTTCCTGTATCCAAAGACAACAACAACAGCAGCACGCAGATAACCAATAGTTTGGGTCAGATAGCGATCGTCTTTGTTTGCGCTTTGATGCTGGTAACGTTACTGACCTCGCTCCAAAACTATGCTGTGCTGTGTCTCGGCATGTTTACTTCCGGTATACGGCACGCGGATTTTTGTATGCGCCAAGAAGTTTCTCTACTCAAAAGACCCAGATTCCTTGCGAATGAGGACATGCGCAGAACACAAATCACTATGGGGATATGCCGATAGGCGTTTGCCAATGTCCAGAAACTGTGGTGGGACACTGTGGGACATGTGGTGTGAAGTGTTTGTAGGGAATTATCTACTAAGTCGTGCGGCACAGTTCACTACATTTAATGTAACGTTTACATTTGACATGAGTCCATTTTATTTGTGCAAGCCCTGCACTGAGGCGGGCTGTGTTTGTAGAAATAATTCTAATGTGTAGCCCAATTGTTCAAGTTCAGAAAGTTAATCTTTCTCTCAAAATCTACCAATACTGTTTATGCATAAGACAAGCCAGTGACTAAAATATCAACTTCACATTGTTTCTTTAACAGGGTTCCTACAGGTTTCTTCAAGTTAGATTAGAATCTTTTAAGTCTTTTTAGACCATTTATATAAAAAATTAATACCTATTTCATGTCCCTACCAGCAAAGAAAAACAAAATCCTTCAACTTGTGTTCATTTATTTTTCAAATGTGGAATGGGTAAAAGATGATAACCCAAGCAGGTGTAAAAATATTTCAGTAGGCCACAAGAAAGTTTGCCGAAAAATGTTAAGTTGTGTTTTAACATTATACTTATTCCATGCTGGGAATATGGGGAACTGAGAGACCCCTGAACAATAAACATTAGAAAATCATAATAATAGAGATTTAACAAATTATACTTTGAGGAAAAATACAATATGGAGAAGTTACATACAGCAGTGTCAATTTTGACAGCAAATTTTTATTTAGTTTTAGTCAGTATTTTGTAGTCATCTGAATTGTTTTAGTTTTAGTCTAGTTTTCAGTTAGACGAAAATACAATTAATTTTAGTGATTTTAGATTTTAGTTTTTTTTAGATTTAGTTGGACTAAAATATAATGGGTTTAGGTAAATTGTAATGTGTTATAAAATTTCCAAACCCATAATTATAATTTGAGAACATATATCGGACCTATTAACCCCTGGGGACCAAGGTGTATTTGGGGTCCTTGAGAGGTTTCTGACATGCCCTGACATCTGTGTTTTTTTCAGCTGCTTATAAACATATTAATGGCACAGGTGAAATTACACTATATTTAGCAGAAACAGGGCTACCATGATGTATGGGCAACATGTTTGTACATGTTTGTATTTTTGAGAGAATATTGTTTATGCGTGGTTATTGTAAAAACTAAAAATGAAAGTTTCTGAAATAAGGCCACAAAACACATACTAAATATGCGTCCACAAGACTTTTGACTAATTGATGTTGTTGCCTAGGGTTTTTCTTCACAATGATCTGAAAATCATCCTCCTAATCGTTCACATAAAACTGTGAATTGGGTTATATTGTGAAAAACATTTTTTTGTTTGCCAAGGCAATATGCGAATGGGTGTGAACAGGCCAGCCCCATCATGAATAATTAGGTGATTCTCACCTGAGAGACAAAGACATGCATAATAATGAGCCTTTCATTCAGGTGAGTCAGACAAGAAAAAATTGAAAGGACAACATATGTTGTGCATATAAATATATACACAATGTATGTGTATATATTTATATTTCACTTAAATGACAATTAATCAGGTAGTCTTCATTGCAATTTAAGTGAAATTACTGAACTTATATATACAAGCTTGATAAAAATGATCATTCTAGAAGAAAATTTCAAATGACACTTAGAGGATTTTGCATCTGAACTCTTTATATCTCATCTGAACTCTTCATACACTCTTAACAGTCTAACTAAATGAACGTTCGTACGTCCGTTCACACACCCGAATCATATTTAAAACACTCTTTTTGGTTATACAGATAACTAATGTTATCCTACTAATGTAAGGATGTGGATATCACATGAGATTCTTGTTCCAATGAAAGCGAAAGTGAATTAACGCACAGCCGCGCGTCTGTGAATTCGTCTATTCCTTCCTATCAGACACGTATTTGATATTTCGGTCTTTGTGCAGTTTACAGATACAGACACTAACGCGATTAGAACAAATCACTTATAATAAATGACTTACTGCATCAGCTGAATCCGTGCTTCTCAAAATGAAACTGTATCTGAGGTAAGTTTTTCCTCAGGATCTCCTCACTGCACAGCAAGACGGTTTTGAAAAAAGGTTCAGGACGAGGTTAGATCCGTAATAAACTGTATGTTTTTTGTTCGATGTGGGCGTTTTCATGGCTTGTCTCAACATTAGTGTAGGCCTGGGCGATAAATCGATTAAATGAATTAATTCGAATTTTTTGTTGCGGGCGATTTAAAAAATAAGTAAATCGAGTTTTTGTGTAATGTCACATCTTTGGCTCCCGGAGTTTCCGTAGCGTTAGTTTCACTCACGTAGCAGTATGGCAAGCGACAATAACAACATCATAGCACACACGAAACATCATACAGCAAGCGACAACATGAGAGCGGGCTACCGGTGATGCCACACATTCAGATGCTATGGTGTGAGCAGAGTCTCTCTGTGAAAGTGCACTGTTGGCCCGCACTCGCATTGGAAATGGGTAAGGACATAATCAAATCAAGAAATGACATTATTAAAAATCAAAACATTAACAAAATAAACTCATTGACTAATTTTGTTATGAAGTACAGTTGTATGTTTGCATAGAATTCATTTTGAACGCTATATTATATGCTTTCAAAATCTGAGGTAAATTATCCGTTATCGCTTGTGGCACAGTGACCTATTTTTAATTAAAAATAAATAATGTGTACTCATAACCAGTGTAATTTCTTCATTCTGTCAGCCGCGACGTCGCAGAAATAGGAACCGTTTCTAAATTAGAAACTTCGGGACTAGATTTGATGGCTGAACACGGGCGGTAATGCACTCACTAACTATGTGTGTGCGGTTTGCGGGAGAATAAAATGATTCGCGGGACTCCCGCAAACTAGAAATATCTATGATTAAAATGTAAAAATAGATTTGTATTCATCTGTTGCAGAAAAGCATCAAGAACAACTAAAACAAAATAGAAACGATTTACAGGCCAGAATTTCTATTTATAACATGTTTGTCAGCGTTGAGCGATGTGTATGTGTTGATTTCTTGAACGCAATGGCCAATTTAAGCATTTAAGAGACTGCCCTCAGCGCTCAAAACATACTTTTTCTTAAGTGCTGAATTCTGTATGCTGGCAAATCCTCAATTTTCCTCAGATTTTAATGTTTTGGTAATGCTTTAGAAAATGGTGCTATTCTATCAAGGTGAATGTTTGTCTCCTTTTAGTCTAGACTACAAAGTGTGACTTAAAACACAGCTGGGACTGATTCCTAGAGGGTGTTCATTTATTTATTATTCATTTCAGAAATGGGGGTTACATTTGTCTTGCTTTTGATTAAATAAATCGTAAAAAAATCGTAAATTGAATTAAAAAAAATAAAATCAGAGATTTTATTTTTAGGCTATATCGCCCAGCCCTACATTAGTGTTTGAATAGCTCACGCGCTCTCAGTGGGCAGGGTCACATTAGCACCTCATTCGCTGTAATGAGGTGAAAGGGAAAATACTGACATCTCTCTCTTTCATAAAGATTACATCAACTGAGAATAGTTGCTTTTTATATAAATGACTTCATTTAAAAGAAGAGAATCTCAGCTTCATAAAGAGATACCTTTCGTGTCTCTGTGATAAGTATTTAATGAGTTACAGCTCTTTTTCGGACGCGTTTCAGAAAGATTTTTGCGAGACAGAGTGAGCTGAAAGCGCACCCTGTTTAAATGTATTTATTTTACAAAAACACAAGGTTTTGATATTAATAAGAGTGTACACAAAAAAGAAGACCCTCTATAGTTTATAGTCATGTATTGATTTTATTTATATGACCATTAATGATGGAGTATTTTAAGTCTATGGTGCAGCTATGTGAAAAAAATCGAATGCAAGACGCATTTTTGGTCCCCAGGGGGTTAATATGAATGATTTTGAAGTTTGAACATGCAATACATATACAGATTTAACTACTGTGACTTAAAAAAAATATATCTTAAAATTAAATAAAACCACTTTTACTAAAGTAAAACAGTCTTCTTTTAAATGAATGATATATGCAGTCTTTATAACAACTTACATCATTCTGTCAAGTAGACAATTATTTGTATGAATTAAATACAATAAACCCTTATTAAAGATAATAACAAACAGTGAAATACTTTCTCTTTTTCTTTTGTTGCTTGATCAAAATTAATGACACAGACCGCATTAGGCTATGTTTATTGCCACTGTCACTTTAAAGGGCAATTCCACCTCTGGAAAGATGAATGTGTATTTAAAATGGGTCATTTATGTAGAAGAAATGTGAAATTATTTTTTAATTTGGAGCTTTCTAGACTGAGAAAAGACAGAAAATGTATTTTTGGCTTATGTGAATGAAAAACATCAACTCCCAGAATTCATTTGCTTCGCTGCCCTAGGAGGCCACGCCTACGCTAACCTCGCAGTATGTAAACAACAGTCTACTACGTGATTCTCCGTGATGAGTCTGTCCGAAAAATGTGTTTCGAAGATCGCCCAAAATGTCCGCGGATTCGGCTTTTGCGTTCTACAGTCGTCATTCATCATGTTTACTGTGGCAAGCGGAACGAGTGCGAGCTGTATGTAAACGGCGCGAGGACGAGCCAGGTTTCACTGTGTCGAGCCGGGATGAGTGCCGGCTGTCTGGATGACGGCGCGAGGCGAGCCAGGTTTACTGTGTTCGACCGGGATGAGTGCCGGCTGTCTGCGGATAACGCGCGAGGCCGGTGGCGTGATTACCGATGAGCGGCACCTAAGACGTAAGTTACCGGTCTCGTATCTCTCACGGAGGAGCAGGAATTTTCTTGAGCAATGTTAAAACGCATCAACTCGATCACTTGTTTGGCGTTCATGTAAACACAACAGTCAGATTCACCAATCATAAGGAATTGAGTTAGATTGAAACAAAAGCTGTAACTTACATGTAAACAATGAATGGCGACTTCAGAAATTAAAAGCTGAATCCCGACATCGACGGCCAGACATGTCCAGGAAAAGAGGACGGTAACCCCTACTACTCAGCTTTCTCCACAGAACAAGAGCCTGCTAGCTTAGCGTCCAAAACAAGATGTGTAATGTTAATCCCAATCCTCCATAACGCATCCGTCAGCGTATTCAGTAGTTTCGTCCACATTTTTCAAAACGTTTCTGCCAGTGAAATCAAACGCATTGGCACTGATCTGTGATAGGTCTGTTAGCGCAATAGGTCCAACCCCCTATTGGCAGGTTTGAAAGGGTGGGGACTCGGGCTTGTAGTTTTTTACTGAAATCGCCCTCTCTTACACTTCCGCCAACAATGACGTAAAATGACGATTTTTGCGTCATTGTTGAGAGAGAAGTGAAAAAGGTAAATAGCAGATTTCTCTCGTCTCAGGGGAAAATGATAAAGTGTTGCATGACCATTCAATAGTATAACTGGGTTTCTAACAATGGAAAGCTTAATGCAAATGGGTGGAGATTGCCCTTTAAGAAGTCGGATCTATGCCCAATGACATGCGGATACAAGTTGCACTGATGCACATCCGATACACTCACAACTGTTTAAGACATTAACAGACATAGTTTACATGAATACTCTCCAAAACGGACATTTAGACATAATGTTGTGTGTTGTATTTGTCCATTCAGGACACGAAAGAGAGCTCAGTGCAGCAGTACCCGCGCGCTGTACAGGTATGTGCATGGCTCCACGCTTCGGGCTGTTGTGTGGTTGGTTTACATTTTAAAAGTTTTATGAGACCACGGGGTAGATCAGCACGTTACAGTACCAATGTGTGCATCAAACACACACGCTGGACATCAGTTCTGACTGGATCGCTTCCCAGATCGTCACTATCTAACATTTTCATTTAACGTTAGTTTTTATTCGTTGACGAAAATGTCAATACATTTTCGGCATAGTTTTTGTCATTCAAAACTAGGTTTTATTTAGTTATAGTCTCATTTTCGTCTGTGAATTTTTTTTTCGTCAATGAAATGAACACTGACATACAGCACACTTTTTAAGACCCAGACATCAAAATTCAAGACTTTAAAGGTATTATTTCCAAATTCATAAATTCAATGCTTTTAAGGCTTTTTAAAACCCGCGGGAACCCTGTTTAAGTAGGATGAAAATAATCTTATTTAAATTGTGAACAAATTATACAGAAAGAGATAAAAAGACCAATCTTTCCACACAGTGCAAGTTCATCTGGACAACTCTTTATGATATCAATGACGCACGTTACACTGCACAACGAAGCTCTTACTGTATGTACATCATCGTGTTTGCATTGGTAAAAGCATTAGAGAAGTGCAGAAACTGTGTTGCAATGATAGATCTTCATTCAAAATCAGGCTAGGAAAAATTCTTGTTTATTTCTAAATTATGAATATTTTATCTAAAAACATACTAAGATTATAAGGGCAACCCAGGAAACATTATAAAATAATAAAATAACTCCATGTCAGGGGACCTTTAAAAAGTGTTGATGTGTTTTTGAATACCACGCAGTGAGAAATGATTGACATTCAACAACCACAGAATGTTCTGCCTCCGCTTTCTTCTTTCTTCTTAGTCATTTAAGTGTAGGAGAACAACAGAAAAATGTGTAACACAATCACTATGGATAACAATTGCAGTTTTCAATATGGGCCTTTGTGTTTGCTAAGGAAAAGCCTACCCTCATGATGTTCTACCTCAACCACACTTTCTAGAAAACACATACACAAAAGATCCATTGAAGAATGTTCAAACACTTGTCCATAAATCAAATGTCAGTGGGGTACCAAACAACACTGGATCCAACAAACTGTCATTGTAAGGACAAAAAGAGCCAATTTAAATTAAATTAAATCTCCTATTAGGTTCCAGAGAAGAAAGTCATACAGATTTTATGAAAGAACTATTCCTTTAACACAACAATGTAATGTCTTTGAATGATCTTCATTTTATGTTTTTTTATTAATTGTGATAAGTCATGGACATATCACAAAATTAATTAGAATTAAAATCAATCTATAAACAGCACTACGATTTTTGGTCTATTATTACAGTTTGGAACCCAGAAACGTCTCTGACGACAGGATAGTTACTGAACTTCAGTTGCTGTGGCCTTCAGTTGGAAGAAGAATTTGAGAACTAATCCACATGGCTCATATGTGATGGGTCAAGAGTAGTCAAGTAAGGATACTTTTTTGTTAGATATTCTGAAAAGGCTTTTCCAGAGGGCATCCAACAGCTTAAAAGCAAATGTTATACAGGCTACAGGCTCCAGCTTTCAGATATACAGCAAGTGCATTAACCAGACTGCAAAGTACTTTCAATTGTAGAGTAAGCCAAATTAAGAGCCTTACAAAATTATAATTATAAATAATAATCACAATATTGTGTACTACAGTTCGTTGTACAATGGTAAAACCTAGCAGCAGGTTCCCTTAGAATTGCTCCACTGAAAAAGGTCACAGCTCCCAAAAGCAAAAGTGATACTAGCAGGCATGAATTAATAACACATCTGACAGCTGTCAAGGTTTCCTCAGAGACACACATTCTTCCATTGTTTCAATGAAAAACAACAAAAGTTTATGATTACATTTTTGGTTTGCTGGATGACATTGGTCCATGGTATTACAGATTGCAAGTGATCGATCAATGTGTTGCTACAAAAAGGTGAAATCCCTGACTTCTACCTAGTCCTCTACAACCAATGCAATTTCCTATGCCCTTCAAAATGAGAGGACACATCCCCTATATAAAAGGAAGGATGTTGGGCTGAAAGAGTTCAAATGTGTCAGTGGTGACAAAAATTCTCTAAAAATATTGATCAAAATGTAAAAAAGAATTAATATTTTCATTGCAGGGTTAGTCATAAATTCTATAAGGAGATGGGGGCAAGTTGTGACACGTTTTACTTGTCCTCAACTTTGTCCTTTAAATGTCATTCAGGCCAGGAGAAATGAGAGAGTTAAACTAATTTGTATATAATGGAATATCTACTTCCAACTGAAATGACAAGACACTAAAAGTAAAGCGCACCACGTAACTGATATGCTACACCTAGAAATTAATATTCAACATGGGACAATGTGATCAGAAGTAAGGAGACGTCTTCTGAGGGGAAGGAAAAAACTAATGCAGGTGAGTGAATAGTGGACAATTTTGCTCTTTGTGTTTTGTTTCAATTACATCAATAACAGTCAATAAAAAAGGTTACACTGTCATAACTTGTTTTCTTGAAAGGCTGAAAGATTCAATACTCAACAGCTTCAATTCAATGAATGTCACACTTTTCATTCAATGTATGAATACAGTAAACTCAAAACCAAAATGTGGCTGTCTCTTTCACTATACATCATTAATGGCATTTGCACTAATGCACAATGCATCATTCTCTGTTCTTTCAATCAAGCCTGTTAGCTTGCTGCGTACCTCTATCACGGTAAAATATTTACTGGATAAAACAATATCAAGAGTTCGATAAATGTTTGATGGTGTTCATGCGCAAAAAAGCAGAACGAAGCACATTTGAACTGCGAGCACAACACGGACGATTTATCCGCTCGGCTCAAAGTCACTCACTAGAGCAGACACGTTTACTCTGATCATCTCGGTCACGAAACATTTTAGCCGTTAAAATTACCCATTGATCCATGTACTTTTGCATCCATTCGTTTCTGCTTTTTTTAACCCATAAAATGAAAAATTAACGGTTGTATTTTTAAAACGCCAAGTTGAACACCAAAAATTAATTTGAACTGAATGGACACCAAAGCCTGCGCAAAAAAAAAAATTGATGCAAGTTATATATAAATAATAAGTTATTTTCTTTATGACCAGAATGATAAGAGTGTTTTAAACGGATACTTCACCTCTGGACAGATGAATGTGTATTTGAAATGGGGTCCTTTATGTAGAAGAATTGTGAAATTATTTTAGATTTTTGAGCTTTCTAGACTGAGAAAAGCCAGTAAATGTATTTTTGGCTCATGTGGATAAAAGACAACAACTCCCCAGAATGCACTTGCTTTGCTGCCCTAGGAAGCCACGCCTAACGGTAATGAATTCAGTAGTTAAACAACAAGTATAGGCTACTATACTAGGCTACTAGTCTCCGTGATGAGTCTGTCCTGTTTTCGAGATCACCTAAAATGTCCGAGATTTTGCTTTCGCGTTCTACAGTCGTCATTCATTATATTTACTGTGGCAACCAGGATGAGATCATGTCTTAGCAATGTTAAAACGTACAACAACCGATCACATCAACCGATCCCATCAAGCGAACGCGATCATGCAAATCTGTAAATTGGTACATTTTTATTCTGACCAAACCCAATTGTGATCATTTTATTTTATTCTAATTTGTATTACTATGTTTCTTGTATTTGTACATGTGCACTGGAAGCCTCAGCAACCAAACAAATTCCTTGTGTGTGCAAGCACACTTGGCAATAAAGCTCTTTCTGATTCTGATGTAAACACTACATTCAGAATCATCAATAAGGGATGAATTCAGTTAGATTGAAACAAAAAGGAGATTGGGGTAAGTTGTGACACGTTTTACTTGTCCTTAACTTTGTCCTTTAAATCTCATTCAGGCCAGGAAAATGAGAAAGAGAGGTAAAACTACTTTGTATATAATGGGATATCTACTTTCAACTGAAATGACAAGAAACTAAAGTGTCAGCGCACCACGTTACTGATATGCTACACCTATAAATTAATATTCAATTATTCATTATATTTACTGTGGCAACCAGGATGAGGCCATGTCTTAGCAATGTTAAAACGTACAACAACCGATCACATCAACCAATCCCATCAGAGCGAACGCGATCATGAAAATCTGTAAATTGTTAAATTTTTATTCCGGACTAAACCCAATTGTGATCATTTTATTTTATTCTAATTTGTATTACTATGTTTCTTGTTGTATTTGTATATGTGCACTGGAAGCCTCAGCAACCAAACAAATTCCTTGTGTGTGCAAGCACACTTGGCAATAAAGCTCTTTCTGATTCTGATGTAAACACTACATTCAGAATCACCAATAGGAATGAATTCAGTTAGATTGAAACAAAAGGTGTGCATGTAAACAATAAATGGTGACTGGAGAAAGCAAAAGCTGAATCCCGGACATTTTGTTTGATCTCGACGGCTGGACATGTCCAGAAAAAAAGGATGAATGGTAACCCCTACTACTCAGCTTTCTCCTACTCAGTTACTCTGCTTTTCACAGAACAAGAGCCTGCTAGCTTAGCTTCCGAAAAAGATGTCTGACACTATGTGTACATTCTGTGAGTGAGATTGATTTGGGTTACTTGACTGTAACCCTGTTCCCTGAAAAAGGGAGACGAAATGCTGCAGCTGCTTTAGCGCATTGGGAACTAGCAGCTGGGCGATATGACGATATTATCGTATATCGCAATGTATCGCAAGTATTCGCGATATCGATATCGAAGTCTGTTTCCAGACGATAATCGATCAATAAAAAAATAAAAAAAGACAAACATATTTCACATAGCCTATGTTATACACATATTTATTTACATGCAATAGCATGATTTAAATATTTCTGTAGGCTAGTAGGGTTAGGAATAGAAAATCGATTCTTCTTGATAGCATTCTTTAAGCACAAGGGCAAGAAACACTTCTGCATGAGCGCTGTTTACTGAGCAGCACACAGCCGCTTCTCGTGCACGGACAAATGTGCATACAATATCACACACATATACTTCTTGTTAATTTATAGAATTAAATAATAAACATGATTAAACATCAGAAGAATTGTTTCAACCATGGAAAGACGTCATTACACATCTTTTCGAGCTCGAAATATCCCCGACCTGTGAACAGAGCTCGAGTAAGCAGCCTGTGTCTATTGAATACGATGCATTGCAGCCTGTACTCAGGTGCCAATATTTGAAGTTGATAAAAGAACAAAGGATAAAGAAAATCTCTCGGCTGAACTTTTACAGCCTATGCCTAAACTTAATATCTGTGTGCCTGTTGTTCGGCGCTGACTGCTCCAACTGCAACACGAGTCTGTGTTGGACTCAGCATGCGACTTTGAGATGCGTTACCTGTCAAAGATCATTTATCACTTTCGTAATTCTGCTAAACATTTTTTCCTGGAGTTCTTGATTTTTATATTTTAGTTCTACAGATGAAAAAAAATAATCCTGTTAATTCAGAATAGCAGACATCTCCAATATTTTATTTTGGTTTAGTATAAAGTTCATCAGAAAAGTAACTTTACCCGTTTCTGAATATTAATTTAAATGTTGCACATAATAAACAGGCCTTCTAAAAAAATAAAAACATGACCATTGTAATTAAAATTAAAATTTCGTTAGGCCTATATTGCAACGGATAGAAGAGAAATTGCGTTGCTTGAATATCTCATGCGCCACGTTACAGAGTTTGTAATGTTGTGGAAGGTAAATTACAGATCTAAAGCGTTATACTTTGCTTTAGATTAAAACATAAACAAAAACACATAAATAAAATACCCAAATATATAGCCTAATTATTAGTAACTTATGTTTCTAAATAAATAAAGCAATAATTTTTATTGAGCGGCTTAAGTTTTTGCTCATGCAGAACAAAACAATTGTTTTTAAAACCTAATTTTAGACAAATAAAATAACAAATATATTATAGTTTGAATACAAGTTTTAAAAAAAGCACACGTTATAATTAGGAAATTAACTTAGGCTATCATTAAATCAGTCAATAACGCTAAAGAAAAGAAAGAAAGAAAGAGACCGGACCCTTAAAACAAATAAGCACCTGTCACCTTGACATAAACACGCATTCACTGTTCTTACAATCATCAAATTCGGTTCTGTTCTGTTCTCTATTCAATATTGTAAGCTATTTTATATATTGAATTATACATTATATATATGAATTATATTATATATCATTTCTCCTCGCAAAACGAAATTCGTTTCAAATAGGCGATGTGATATGAACAGTGTGGAAATTTTTAGCTAACCACACAAAGCTATGATTTATGCTCGTTCAAGCTCAAACTCAGCGAAGTAAAACCTTCAACGTGCCAATCATTAAATTAAACTAGCTGAATTCCTGGCTATCATTAGATAAAGTGCAGCCCAGACTCAACGGGGGCTGTTACACCTGCCACTTCATGCGTTTTCTCAGATTGGATAGCTGTCATTTATCTGAACTCTGATTTATCAAAACGATTCCATTAGGCTCACCTGGTCACATAAATGTGTTTCTGCAAAACGGATAGCCTAAATACGATCTTCAATTCCAGCGCAATATACAGATTTCACAAAGTCCCGTCACAGAAAGCAACAGATGCGCTGCATGTTATCTGATCATCATCAGCAAAATCACCAGAAGACGGCAATCAAGAAGCGCCAACTGCCTGGTGGTCAGATCATTTCGATTTTCTTTACTTTAATGAAGATTTAAGGTTCTGCGACTTACTTTCACTTTCATTTGCGATTGCGGCGCGTTGGCTTAGACGCTCAAGCTGCTTATCTGAGGTGATTTGTGTGCAGTTCGGCGCCGTCATGTGTGACTAAAATAACATATGGCCTATGACACGCGGCGGGCGTGTTGGGGGCGGGGCTTGGGATCAGACGATATTATTGGATATACGCGATATTTTAAGGCGATTATCGATAAAATATTTTTGACATATCGCCCAGCCCTATTGGGAACGTTTTTAATCGTAACCAGCTGTGAATATAGCGTGTAAACACGTCAAATATTATCGACCTGGAGGTAATATGCACTCACCGGCCACTTTTAGGTACACCTGTCCAACTGCTTGTTAACACTTAATTTCTAAGCAGCCAATCACATGGCGGCAACTCAGTGCATTTAGGCATGTAGACATGGTCAAGACAATCTCCTGCAGTTCAAACCGAGCATCAGTATGGGGAAGAAAGGTGATTTGAGTGACTTTGAACGTGGCATGATTGTTGGTGCCAGAAGGGCTGGTCTGAGTATTTCAGAAACTGCTAATCTACTGGGATTTTCACGCACAACCATCTCTAGGGTTTACAGAGAATGGTCCAAAAAGAAAAAACATCCAGTGAGCGGCAGTTCTGTGGGCGGAAATGCCTTGTTGATGCCAGAGGTCAGAGGAGAATGGCCAGACTGGTTCGAGCTGATAGAAGGGCAACAGTGACTCAAATAACCACCCGTTACAACCAAGGTGGGCAGAAGAGCATCTCTGAATGCACAGTACGTGGAACTTTGAGGCAGATGGGCTACAGCAGCAGAAGAGCCACACCGGGTGCCACTCCTTTCAGCTAAGAACAGGAAACTGAGGCTACAATTTGCACAAGCTCATCGAAATTGGACAATAGAAGATTGGAAAAACGTTGCCTGGTCTGATGAGTCTCGATTTCTGCTGCGACATTCGGATGGTAGGGTCAGAATTTGGCGTCTACAACATGAAAGCATGGATCCATCCTGCCTTGTATCAACGGTTCAGGCTGGTGGTGGTGGTGTCATGGTGTGGGGAATATTTTCTTGGCACTCTTTGGGCCCCTTGGTACCAATTGAGCATCGTTGCAACGCCACAGCCTACCTGAGTATTGTTGCTGACCATGTCCATCCCTTTATGACCACAATGTACCCAACTTCTGATGGCTCATCAGAAGACTGGTTTCTTGAACATGACAATGAGTTCGCTGTACTCAAATGGCCTCCACAGTCACCAGATCTCAATCCAATAGATCATCTTTGGGATGTGGTGGAACGGAAGATTCGCATCATGGATGTGCAGCCGACAAATCTGCGGCAACTGTGTGATGCCATCATGTCAATATGGACCAAACTCCCTGAGGAATGCTTCCAGCACCTTGTTGAATCTATGCCACGAAGAATTGAGGCAGTTCTGAAGGCAAAAGGGGTCCAACCCATTACTAGCATGGGGTACCTAATAAAGTGGCCGGTGAGTGTAGGTCAGTGACGTCGGTCAGTGACGTCATTGACGCGCACCCACAATGTGAGGCTATAAATAGATGAGCCACAGGTACATAATCAGGATTTTTTTTCTGAAGATCCGTCCTGTGACATCATCAGCAACTCAGTTCTGCTTTTTCAGAGAACTGGGTTACAGTCAAGTAACCCTAAATCGTTCCCTTTCAAAAGCTACAATCGAATGCAGCGCTGCTTCAGCGCATTGAGAATGAGAATACCCATGCTGCCATGCTTGAAGGTGCCTGGACCCTTGTTGTGGTTGTGCAGGTGTGCTCACAAGAACGCAAGGCCCTAGACATTAGCTTGTGAAGTCCACTCAAGGACATGAGAGCCCGGAGTGGCATTAACATTCAAACTATAAAATCTTATGAATGTGTGCAGAGAGGACCACTACTGTCCACAGTCACAAACATTACTGTAAGGGGGCACCCCTTGCCAAAGCAGCAGAGGAGGCAACCCCTCTGGTTAAGTGAGCCCTTAGAGACATTGATGAAACTCGACCGCGTGCCTCATAGGCAAGTGCAATTGCATCCCTGACCCAATGTGACAAGGTCTGTTCATTCGAAGCAGCACCCCTGTTTCTGGCCCCATAACAAACATATAGTTGCTCTGACTTACGCCACTGGCTAGTGCGGTGGACGCAAGCCTGAAGAGCACGGACTGGACATAATCTGTGAGATCTCTCCTGCTCCGGCGTCATGAGCGGTGGAGGACAGAAGGCCTCTAGAGTGACCGGATAAACAGCAGAGAATGGTACCTTAGGCAGGTAAATCAGGATGAGGATGCAAAATCACTTTCACCATTCCTGGGGCAAAGTCTAAGCAGAGATGGTGATATGGACAGAGCCTGCATGTCCCCGATTCTTTTTAGAGAGGTTATAGCCATAAGAAAAAACGTATAGCCATAAGAAAAATCTTTAGGGTCAGAAGTTTGTCAGACGCTGACTCTAGAGTTTCGAAGGGGGTCTCGAACCAAACCCTTGAGGACTATAGCATAAGTCCCATGAAGGGATCTTTGTTCTTAAGGAAGGCCTCAATCATCTTGGCCCCACAAATGAAGCGAGCAAGCAGAGGATGTCTTACTGTGTGTCACCCCATTCACCAAGTCATGGCAAGCCGAAAGAGCGGCCACCTAAACCCTGAGAGTGGAGGGACATGTGCCTGCTCACAACTTTTCTTGCAGGAAATCCAGAACTGAAGCAATCTGGCAGTTGACCCGATCTGCATTATGTGCTGTGCACCACCTTTCAAAGACGGCCCCATTTCTCTGGCATAGCTCTTTCTTGTGGAGGAGGCCCTAGCACTTAAAATGGTCTCAATGAGGTCAGGTGAAAGCCCAGTGTCCAGTCAGGGGCCAAACATGCAGGTTCCACAGGTCAGGCCTGGGGTGGAAAATCGTGCCCTGAGCCTGAGACAGAAGGCCCCTCCTCTCCGAAATCACCCATGGCAAGCCGTTAGAGGAGAGCCAGAACTGTGGCTAGGATTCCCAGGAGCAGAGACACTGGAAGAAAAGCATACAGGCACATTCTGGGCCATGTGTGCACCATCCAGTGTTGTGCCAGTTCATACTTAAAAGAACTAGCACAAAGTTCAGTTCACACAGATGATAATGAACTAAGTTCATGTTCATAGTTCATTTTTCTTTAAAAATGAACTAAGTTCACATATCTGAAAATGAACTAGTTCACATTCATTTGTTAAATTATTTTTAAGATAGGCCACTTATCTTGCTCGAAAGAACCTCTTTACCACCCATTACCAGCTGCAAATCACTGCCACTGCAAAACTAATCAAAATTATTGTACCAATAAACAAGAGACAATTATTATGGCCAGGAGAAAAATAATGTTGAGATAGAGAATATATTTACCCCTTAAATAATGTGTAATCATGATATGTCGAAATTGGAAAATACAAGGTCCAGTCAAGGTATACTGTATGTTCAGTGAAACTTTTATTTAGCCAGCATGAACAAAATTACCCAGGACTTAAAAAAAGGTATATTCAGGTTCATGGGGAAAAAAACAGTCTACTGACGAAAATCCAGCATATTCTGAACGGCAGTAACTATGTAAACCAGACCAAAGAAGTCATAATGTCAAATTAGCTTTGAGCTTGTGTACCCTGCTCAATGTGCAATACTCAACCAACACATTTCACACCTTCAAAAGGAAGTAAACAGTGAGTAAACGATGAAAATGCCATTTACATTCATTTATAATAAAACAATCTTCCTGATTATATTTGTCTAAAGAAAATGAACAGCTAGCAGCTGAACAACTTCACTTACTACATACAGTAGGCACTCTGATTCCATGTATGGGGCATTTATTATTCATATGACACACAAACACAAGTAGATAAGACCTGTTTAGTTCAAAAGATTACTCGTTATGGCAAAGCGCAGATCATAAGTGATGAATGCGAGCAGTCCGAGCGCGGCCAGATCTGCCTCGTGCGCTCGCCAAGTATGCACACTATTGCGACTCCCCACCCTGCCTCCACGTTACCCCCTATCCATACTATGAATACTTTGACCTCGTCTAACATACCCAGTGATAATAGACAAGAGCTGTGTCCCAATGTGAAGGCTGCATCCTCCGAAGTCCGTATTTGAAGGACGTTTGGCCGTATTTGAAGGCCGATTGCGTAGCAGCACACGGCGCGACGAAGGACGTCCCAATTCAAAGGCTGCATCAGGCGAAGGGCGCATTTGAAGGCCCAATTGCGTGGTGAGCGGTGGGATGAAGACTGTCCCAATTCAGTTATGCATCCTCCGGAAGGCCGTATTCGAAGGCCGTTTGCGTCATTGCAGCGCGACGAAGGCTTACGTGATTTCAAAAGCGACGGCAAAATGCCACCCTTCGTTTCCCTGTGAAAGGAAGGATACATAAATGGACACTTCACGACTATTACCCGATCCTACCCCATAAATCATTGCACGGGTGACGACAGCATTTTCATTTTAAAAAAGGGCGGCCAAGAGTTCGATAGTGAATGCCAAATTCACATTTAAATGTAAAAGTATTATGTTTTCATTTGCTCAAATAGCCAGAGAAACCAGTGTTAACAGCCAAAAGTATTTTTGTTTTGTTAACACTGGTTTTGCTTGCTGGCTATTTGAGCGAATGAAAACATAATATTTACATTTAAATGTGGACATCACCGAAGTTTGTCAGCCGCCCTTTTTTTAAAAATCAAAAATATGCTCGTTCACCCGCGCAATTTAGTGCATCCGCGAAGTGTCATTTATGTATCCTATTCAGCAGGAACAAAAGTGCATTTTGCCGTCGCTTTTGATCACGTAAGCTTCGATTCAGCCCAATGAGCGCAAACGGCCTTCGACCCAGCTGAATTGGGACGGTCTCGTCCCACCGTGATCACGCAATCAGCCTTCAAATGCGCCCTTTCGCGGCAGCCTTTAAATTCGACGTCCTTCGTCACGCACTGCAATCGCCTTCAATACGGCCAAACATTTCAAACAGACTTCAAAGATGCACCTTTCACGTGGGGACACAGCTCTTGTCTATTATCACTGGGTATGTGTCAGAGTTAAAGTCGAATCGATAGGGGTAATCAAAGGCCAGGTGGGGAATCGCAATAGTGTGGCGAGCGCACGAGCCAGATCTGGCCGCGCTGCAACTTGTGGGTATAGCACTATGATCTGCGCTTTGCCATAACGAGTAATCTTTGAACTAAACAGGTCTTACTGTACTGTGTTTGTGTGTCAGTGAATAATAAATGCCCCATACATGGAGTGGGAGTGCCTGTATGTAGTAAGTGAAAATTGTTCAGCTGCTAGTATTTCATTTTCTTAGACAAATAATCAGGAAATTGTTTTATTATAAATGAATTCATCGTTTACTCACTGTTTACTTCCTTTTTGAAGGTGTGAAAATGTGTTCATTAAGTATTGCACATTGAGCAGGGTATTACAAGCCCAAGCTAATTTGACATTATGACTTCTTTGGTATCGTTTACATAGTTACTGCCGTTCACAGAGTGTGCTGGATTTTCGTCAGTAGACTAATACCCCATGAACCTGAATATACCTTTTTTTAAGTCCTGGGTAATTTTGTTCATGCTGGCTAAAATAAAAGTTTCACTGAACATACAGTATACCTTGACTGGACCTTGTATTTTTCCAATTTTCGACAGTATCATGATTACACATTATTTAAGGGGTTCAATGTCTTCTCTATCTCAACCTTATTTTACTCCTGGCCCATGATCTCTCTTGTTTATTGGTACAATTATTTAGTGGCAGTTAGCTAGTAATGATGGTAAAGACTCTTTTGGCGATATAGTGGCCTATATCTAAAAAGAATTAACGAATGAACATCAACTAGTTCATTTTCCAGATATGTGAACTTAATTTTACAAAAAAGAAAATGAACTATAAAAGTGAACTAGTTCATTATCATCTGTTTGAACTTTGTGCTAGTTCTTTTTAAGTATGAACTGGCACAAAGCACTGGATGGTAGCGAGTGGCCCAGATGTCCCCTCTATGTTTCTTTCCATATTCTCTTCTCCTGGAGTTGTACACAAAGTTTGCCTCAACGGCTTCCCCCATGATGATTTCGGAGGGGCCTTTTTCTGTCTAGGCTCAGGGGCACGATTTCGCCCCAGGCCTGACCTGTGGAAAAAATTTGACTTGAGACCATTTAAGTGCTAGGCCTCTCCACCGAGGAGAGTTATGCCAATAAATGGGCCATGTTTAAAGATCATACACAGCACATAATGGCAAAATGCCAGATTGCTTCGGTCTGGATTTTCTGCAAGAAAGTTGTGAGCAGGGCGCATGTCCCTCCACGCTCAGGTTTTCATCGGCCTCTTTTCAGCTACATGACTTGGTGAATGGGGTGACACGCAGTGAGCGAGTCCTCTCTTACTCCGGCTTTTGTGGTCACGATTGAAAATCTTCTTGGGACGTCACTATAGTCCTCAAAGTTTGGTTCAAAGTCGAAACTCTAGAGTCGGCGTCTAACAAACTTCTGACCCAAAGATTTTTCTTATGGTATACGCTTTTCTTATGCTCTAACCTCTCTGAAAAATCGGACATGACTATATCCATATCACCGTTCAACTTTGCCCAGAAATGGTGAAAGTGATTTTGCATCCTCATTGTGATTTACCTACCTAAGGTACCATTCTCTCCTGTATCCGGTCACTTCTAGAGTTATGTATTCCGGCCTCACAACGCCGGAGCAGTCCACGGGGCTGCTTGTCGATCGTGTCTTCAGGCTTGCCATCACCGCAGCTAGCCATGGCGTAAGTCAGCAATATGTTTGTTATGACGGGGTGCTGCTTCGATGGAGCAGACCTTGTCACATTGGGTCAGGGGATATTGCAGCTTGCCTATGAGGCACGCCGTCAAGTTTCATCAATGTCTATTAAGGCTCGCGGTCTGCTGTTGCGAGCAAGGATCCCCCTTTACGGAATGTTGTGACGCGGCAGAGTGGCCCTCTTCTGCACACATTCATAAGATTTTATAGTTTGAATGTAATGCAGTCCGGCTCTTAATGAACTTCACAAGCTAATCTCTAGGGCCTTGCGTTCTTGTGAGCACACCTGCACAAACCCGCCAACAAGGGTCCAGGCGCCCTTCGAGCATGGCAGCATGGGGTCTTTTCATTCTCAATCGCTAACCAGCGCTCGTGTAGCTTTTGAAAGGAAACGATTTTGGGTTACTTGACTGTAACCCAGTTCTCGAAAAAAGCCGGAAATTATTGCTGATGATGTCACAGAACGGATCTTAAAAAAAAAAATCCTGATTATGTACCTGTGGTCCTGTATTTATAAGCCTCACATTGTGCAAGATACACGTCAATGAGCGTCACTGACCGACGTCACTGACCTACACTCACCGCACTTATTGGGCTACGTGCTGAGTAATAGGTTGAACCCCTTGCTCAGAACTGCCTCAATTCTTCGTGGCATAGATTGGACAATCTGGAAGCCATTCCTCAGGGAGTTTTGGTCCATATTGACATGATGGCATCACACAGTTGCCGGCAGACTTCCTCGGCCTGCATCCATGATGTCGAATCTCCCAATGTCCACCCACATCCCAAAGATGATCTATCGAATTGAGATCGTGGCTGGTGTAGAGGGCCATTTGGGTATGGCGAACCACTGTCATGTTCAAGAAACCAGTCTTCTGATGAGCCATGCGGAGGTCGGGTACATTGTCGTCGTAAAGGGGATGGACATGGTCACGGACACAATACTCGGGTAGGCTGGCGGGCCGTTGCAGACGATGCTCTAATTGAGTACCGAGGGGCCCCAAAGAGTGGCGAGCAATATTCCCCACGCCGGTGACGCACCACTCACCACCAGCCTGAACCGTCCACGACGAGGCAGGATGGATCCATGCTTTCATGTGCTGGAGTACGTGCCAACTCTGACTGCCTACCACGGCAGCAGGAATGTCGCAGCAGAAAATCAACTCATCAGACCAGGCAACGTTTCCGGTCTATCATTGTCCGATTGCCATGAGCTGTGCGAATTGTAGCCTCAGCTTCCTGGACTTGAGCTGAAGAGAGTCGCACCCGGTGTGGGTCTTCTGCTGCTGTAGCCCGTCTGCCCTCAGTTTCGTACGCACTGTGCATTCAGAGATGCTCCTCTGCCCACCTTGGGTTGTAACGGGTGGTTATATGGGTCACTGTTGCCCTTCCAGTCAGCCCGAACCGCTCTGGTCATTCTCCTCTGACCGCTGGCGTCGACAAGGCATTTCCGGCCCACAGGACTGCCGGCTCACTGGATGTTTTCTGGACCATTGAAACCATCTGTAACCCTCAGAGATGGTTTGCGCTGAAAATCTGATAGATTTGGCGGTTTCTGAATACTCGACTCAGCCCTTTCTGGCGCCAACAATCATGCCGGCCCTCAAAAGCCACCCAAATCACCTCCTTCTTCCCGTACTGAATGCCGTTTGAACTGGCAGGAGATTGTCTTGACCGCGTCCTGCATGCCCAAATGCACTGAGCAGCCGCCATGTGAATTGGCTGCTTGGAAATTAAGTGTTACGAGCAGTTTGGACGGGTGTACCTAAAAGTCGCCGGTGTAGTGTACACTACCTCCAGGTTGCGAATATTTAACGGTGTTTTACGCTATATTCACAGCTGGTTGCGATTAAACACGTTCCCAGAGGGGCTGGCCAGTATGTCAAAAATATATTTTATCGAAATAGGTCGACCTGGAGGAGATATCTCATATCCAATAAATTGCCTGCTGGTATACCCAAGCCCCCGGCCCCCGACACGCCCCGGCCCGTCACAGGCCGTATGTTATTCGAGTCATGTATGACGCCCGAACTGCGCGCAAATCAGCCTCACGGAAGCAGCTGAGCGTCAACCTGACCAACGCGCCGCAATTGCATCAATGAAAGTGAAAGTAAGTCGGCAGAATACTGTAAATCTTCATTAAAAGCAAGAAAATGAAATGATCTGGCCACGTCAGGCAGTATTGCCTCTATTGCCGTCTTTGCTGATTTTTGCTGATCGATGACATACCAGGCAAGCAGCCAGCGTCTGTTGCTTTCTGTGATCGCACAGCTGTGAAATCTGTATATTGCTGTGGGGAACTGAAGATTCAATTTAGCTATTGGATTTTGGCAAAAACACGTTGATGTGACCAGGTGTAGCCTAATGGAATCGTTTTTTGATAAATCAGAGTTCAGATAAATCACAGCTCTCCCAACATAGAGACACGCATGAAGTGGCAGGTGTAACAGCGCCCCAGTCTGGGCTGGCACTTCATCTCAATGATAGCCAGGAATTCAGCTAGTTTAATTTAATGATTGGCGCAATTGAAGGTTCTACATTTCGCTTGCAGTTTGAGTTTGAGACGACAGTAAATCATAGCTTTGTGTGGTTAGCTAAAAATTTCCACACTGTTCATATCACATCGCCTATTTGAAATACGCAATTTCGTTTTGCAAGGAGAAATGATATATAATATAATTCATATATATAATGTATAATTCAATATATAAAATAGCTTACAATATTGAATAGAGAAGCAGAACAGAACCGAATTTGATGATTGTAAGAACAGTGAATGCGTGTTTATGTCAAGGTGACAGTGCTTATTTGTTTAAGTGCTCGTTTCTTTTCTTTTCTTTTCTTTTAGCTAGTTATTGACCTGATTTAATAATAGCCTAAGTTAATTTCCTAATTATGACGTGCGCTTTTTTTAAAACTTGTATTCAAAACTATAATATATTTGTTATTTTATTTGTCTAAAATTAGGTTTTAAAAACAATTGTTTTGTTCTGCATGAGCTAAAAAACTTAAGCCGCTCAATAAAAATTATTGCTTTATTTATTTAAAAACATAAGTTACTAATAATTAGGCTATATATTTGGGTATTTTATTTATCTGTGTTTTGTGTTCATGTTTTAATCTAAAGCAAAGTACAACGCTCGATATCTGTCACTGTACTACCGACACACAAACTCCTGAACGTGCATGATACTCCAACAACGTATTTCTTCATCCGTCGCAATATAGGCCTAACGAAATTTTAATTTAATTGACAATGGTCATGTTTTTATTTTTTCAAAGGCTGTTTATTATGTGCAACATTTAAATTAATATTCAGGAAACGGGTAAGTTACTTTTCTGATGAACTTTATACTAAACCAAAATAAAATATTGGAGATGTTGCTATTCTGGATTAACAGGATTATTTTTTTCATCTGTAGAACGAAAATATAAAAATCAAGAACTCCAGGAAAAAATGTTTAGCAGAATTATGAAAAGTGATAAATGATCTTTGACAGGTAGACGCATCTCAAAGTCGCATGCTGAGTTCAACACAGACTCGTGTTGCAGTTGGAGCAGCCAGCGCCGACAACAGGCACACAGATGTTAAGTTTAGGCATAGGCTGTAAAAGTTCAGCCAAGTATTTCTCTTTATCCTTTGTTCTTTTATCAACTTCAAATATTGGCACCTAGTACAGGCTGCAATGCACGGATTTCAATAGACACAGGCCTGCTTACCGACTCTGTTTACAGGTCGGGGATATTTCTCGAACTTGAAAAGATGTGTAATGACGTTCCTTCCATGGTTGAAACAATTCTTCTGATGTTTAATCATGTTTATTATTTAATTCTATAAATTAACAAGAAGTATATGTGTGTGATATTGTATGCACATTTGTCCGTGCACGAGAAGCGGCTGTGTGCTGCTCAGTAAACAGCGCTCCATGCAGAAGTGTTCTTGCCCTTGTGCTTAAAGAATGCTATTAGAGAAGAATCGATTTTCTATTCCTAACCTCTACTAGCCTACAGAAAATATTTAAATCATGCTATTGCATGTAAATAAATATGTGTATAACTGCTATGTGAAATATGTTTGTCTTTTTTTATTTTTTATTGACTTGCCGTCTGGAAACAGACTTCAATATCCAATATCGTGAATACTTGCCGATACATCTTAGATATATCCGATAATATCGCCATTATCTCGACCTAGCCGTAGTTCCCAATGCGCTAAGGCAGTCAGCATTTCGTTCTCCTTTTCAGGGAACAGGGTTCACAGTCAAGTAACCCAAATCAATCTCACTCACAGAATGTACACATAGTGTCAGACATCTTTTTCGGAAGCTAAGCTAGCAGGCTCTTGTTCTGTGAAAAAAGCAGAGTAACTGAGTAGGAGAAAGCTGAGTAGTAGGGTTACCATTCATCCTTTTTTTTCTGGACATGTCCAGCCGTTTCGAGATCAAACAAAATGTCCGGGATTCAGCTTTTGCTTTCTCCAGTCACCATTTATTGTTTACATGCACACCTTTTGTTTCAATCTAACTGAATTCATTCCTATTGGTGATTCTGAATGTAGTGTTTACATCAGAATCAGAAAGAGCTTTATTGCCAAGTGTGCTTGCACACACAAGGAATTTGTTTGGTTGCTGAGAGCTTCCAGTGCACATATACAAATACAACAAGAAACATAGTAATACAAATTAGAATAAAATAAAATGATCACAATTGGGTTTAGTCCGGAATAAAAATTTAACAATTTACAGATTTTCATGATCGCGTTCGCTATGATGGGATTGGTTGATGTGATCGGTTGTTGTACGTTTTAACATTGCTAAGACATGGCCTCATCCTGGTTGCCACAGTAAATATAATGAATAATTGAATATTAATTTATAGGTGTAGCATATCAGTAACGTGGTGCGATGACACTTTAGTTTCTTGTCATTTCAGTTGAAAGTAGTATATCCCATTATATACAAAGTAGTTTTACCTCTCTTTCTCATTTCTCCTGGCCTGAATGAGATTTAAAGGACAAAGTTAAGGACAAGTAAAACGTGTCATCAACTTACCCCAATCTCCTTTTTTGTTTCAATCTAACTGAATTCATCCCTATTGATGATTCTGAATGTAAGTGTTTACATCAGAATCAGAAAGAGCTTTATTGCCAAGTGTGCTTGCACACACAAGGAATTTGTTTGGTTGCTGAGGCTTCCAGTGCACATGTACAAATACAAGAAAACATAGTAATACAAATTAGAATAAAATAAAATGATCACAATTGGGTTTGGTCAGAGTAAAAATGTACCAATTTACAGATTTGCATGATCGCGTCGCTCATGGGATCGGTTGATGTGATTCGGTTGCTACGTTTTAACATTGCTAAGACATGATCTCATCCTGGTTGCCACAGTAAATATAATGAATGACGACTGTAGAACGTCGAAAGCAAAATCTCGGACATTTTAGGTGATCTCGAAAACAGGACAGACTCATCACGGAGACTAGTAGCCTGAGTATAGTAGCCTATACTTGTTGTTTAACTACTATATTCATTAATTGTAGGCGTGGCTTCCTAGGGCAGCAAAGCAAGTGCATTCTGGGAGTTGTTGTCTTTTATCCACATGAGCCAAAAATACATTTACTGGCTTTTCTCAGTCTAGAAAGCTCAAAAATCTAAAATAATTTCACAATTCTTCTACATAAAGGACCCATTTCAAATACACATTCATCTGTCCAGAGGTGAAGTATCCGTTTAAAACACTCTTATCATTCTGGTCATAAAGAAAATAACTTATTATTTATATATAACTTGCATCAATTTTTTTTTTGCGCAGGGCTTTGGTGTCCATTCAGTTCAAATTAATTTTTGGTGTTCAACTTGGCGTTTTAAAAATACAACCGTTAATTTTTCATTTTATGGGTTAAAAACGCAGAAACGAATGGATGCAAAAAGTACATGGATCAATGGGTAATTTTAACGGCTAAAATGTTTCGTGACCGAGATGATCAGAGTAAACGCTGTCTGCTCTAGTGAGTGACTTTGAGCCGAGCCGATAAATCGTCCGTGTTGTGCTCGCAGTTCAAATGTGCTTCGCTTGCTCTTTTGCGCATGAACACCATCAAACATTTATCGAACTCTTGATATTGTTTTATCGAGTAAATATTTTACCGTGATAGAGGTACGCAGCAAGCTAACAGGCTTGATTGAAAGAACATTTGTGCATTAGTGCAAATGCCATTAATGATGTAGAGTGAAAGAGACAGCCACATTTTGGTTTTGAGTTTACTGTATTCATACATTGAATGAAAAGTGTGACATTCATTGAATTGAAGCTGTTGAGTATTGAATCTTTCAGCCTTTCAAGAAAACAAGTTATGACAGTGTAACCTTTTTTATTGACTGTTATTGATGTAATTGAAACAAAACACAAAGAGCAAAATTGTCCACTATTCACTCACCTGCATTAGTTTTTTCCTCCCCCCAGAAGACGTCTCCTTTACTTCTGATCACATTGTCCCATGTTGAATATTAATTTCTAGGTGTAGCATATCAGTTACGGTGGTGCGCTTTACTTTAGTGTCTTGTCATTTCAGTTGGAAGTAGATATTCCATTATATACAAATTAGTTTAACTCTCTCATTTCTCCTGGCCTGAATGACATTTAAAGGACAAAGTTGAGGACAAGTAAAACGTGTCACAACTTGCCCCCATCTCCTTATAGAATTTATGACTAACCCTGCAATGAAATATTAATTCTTTTTTTACATTTTGATCATATTTTTAGAGAATTTTTGTCACTACTGACACATTTGAACTCTTTCAGCCCAACATCCTTCCTTTTATATAGGGGATGTGTCCTCTCATTTTGAAGGGCATAGGAAATTGCATTGGTTGTAGAGGACTAGGTAGAAGTCAGGGATTTCACCTTTTTGTAGCAACACATTGATCGATCACTTGCAATCTGTAATACCATGGACCAATGTCATCCAGCAAACCAAAAATGTAATCATAAACTTTTGTTGTTTTTCATCTGAAACAATGGAAGAATGTGTGTCTTGAGGAAACCTTGACAGCTGTCAGATGTGTTATTAATTCATGCCTGCTAGTATCACTTTTGCTTTTGGGAGCTGTGACCTTTTTCAGTGGAGCAATTTTAAGGGAACCTGCTGCTAGGTTTTACCATTGTACAACGAACTGTAGTACACAATATTGTGATTATTATTTATAATTATAATTTTGTAAGGCTCTTAATTTGGCTTACTCTACAATTGAAAGTACTTTGCAGTCTGGTTAATGCACTTGCTGTATATCTGAAAGCTGGAGCCTCTAGCCTGTATAACATTTGCTTTTAAGCTGTTGGATGCCCTCTGGAAAAGCCTTTTCAGAATATCTAACAAAAAAGTATCCTTACTTGACTACTCTTGACCCATCACATATGAGCCATGTGGATTAGTTCTCAAATTCTTCTTCCAACTGAAGGCCACAGCAACTGAAGTTCAGTAACTATCCTGTTCGTCAGAGACGTTTCTGGGTTCCAAACTGTAATAATAGACCAAAAATCTAGTGCTGTTTATAGATTGATTTTAATTCTAATTAATTTTGTGATATGTCCATGACTTATCACAATTAATAAAAAAACATAAAATGAAGATCATTCAAAGACATTACATTGTTGTGTTAAAGGAATAGTTCTTTCATAAAATCTGTATGACTTTCTTCTCTGGAACCTAATAGGAGATTTAATTTAATTTAAATTGGCTCTTTTGTCCTTACAATGACAGTTTGTTGGATCCAGTGTTGTTTGGTACCCCACTGACATTTGATTTATGGACAAGTGTTTGAACATTCTTCAATGGATCTTTTGTGTATGTGTTTTCTAGAAAGTGTGGTTGAGGTAGAACATCATGAGGGTAGGCTTTTCCTTAGCAAACACAAAGGCCCATATTGAAAACTGCAATTGTTATCCATAGTGATTGTGTTACACATTTTTCTGTTGTTCTCCTACACTTAAATGACTAAGAAAAGAAGAAAGCGGAGGCAGAACATTCTGTGGTTGTTGAATGTCAATCATTTTCTCACTGCGTGGTATTCAAAAACACATCAACACTTTTTAAAGGTCCCCTGACATGGAGTTATTTTATTATTTTATAATGTTTCCTGGGTTGCCCTTATAATCTTAGTATGTTTTTAGATAAAATATTCATAATTTAGAAATAAACAAGAATTTTTCCTAGCCTGATTTTGAATGAAGATCTATCATTGCAACACAGTTTCTGCACTCTCTCTAATGCTTTTACCAATGCAAACACGATGATGTACATACAGTAAGAGCTTCGTTGTGCAGTGTAACGTGCGTCATTGATATCATAAAGAGTTGTCCAGATGAACTTGCACTGTGTGGAAAGATTGGTCTTTGATCTCTTTCTGTATAATTTGTTCACAATTTAAATAAGATTATTTTCATCCTACTTAAACAGGGTTCCCGCGGGTTTTAAAAAGCCTTAAAAGCATTGAATTTATGAATTTGGAAATAATACCTTTAAAGTCTTGAATTTTGATGTCTGGGTCTTAAAAAGTGTGCTGTATGTCAGTGTTCATTTCATTGACGAAAAAAAATCACAGACGAAAATGAGACTATAACTAAATAAAACCTAGTTTTGAATGACAAAAACTATGCCGAAAATGTATTGACATTTTCGTCAACGAATAAAAACTAACGTTAAATGAAAATGTTAGGTAGTGACGATCTGGGAAGCGATCCAGTCAGAACTGATGTCCAGCGTGTGTGTTTGATGCACACATTGGTACTGTAACGTGCTGATCTACCCCGTGGTCTCATAAAACGTTTAAAATGTAAACCAACCACACAACAGCCCGAAGCGTGGAGCCATGCACATACCTGTACAGCGCGCGGGTACTGCTGCACTGAGCTCTCTTTCGTGTCCTGAATGGACAAATACACACACAACATTATGTCTAAATGTCCGTTTTGGAGAGTATTCATGTAAACTATGTCTGTTATGTCTTAAACAGTTGTGAGTGTATCGGATGTGCATCAGTGCAATCGTATCCGCATGTCATTGGGCATGATCCGACTACTTTAAAGGGCTTCTCCACCCATTTGCATTAAGCTTTCCATTGTTAGAAACCCAGTTATACTATTGAATGGTCATGCAACACTTTATCATTTTCCCCTGAGACGAGAGAAATCTGCTATTTACCTTTTTCACTTCCTCCAACAATGACGCAAAAATCGTCATTTTACGTCATTGTTGGCGGAAGTGTAAGAGAGGGCGATTTCAGTAAAAAACTACAAGCCCGAGTCCCCACCCTTTCAAACCTGCCAATAGGGGGTTGGACCTATTGCGCTAACAGACCTATCACAGATCAGTGCCAATGCGTTTGATTTCACTGGCAGAAACGTTTTGAAAATGTGGACGAAACTACTGAATACGCTGACGGATGCGTTATGGAGGATTGGGATTAACATTACACATCTTGTTTTGGACGCTAAGCTAGCAGGCTCTTGTTCTGTGGAGAAAGCTGAGTAGTAGGGGTTACCGTCCTCTTTTTCCTGGACATGTCTCTGCCGTCGAATGTCGGGATTCAGCTTTTAATTTCTGAAGTCGCCATTCATTGTTTACATGTAAGTTACAGCTTTTGTTTCAATCTAACTCAATTCCTTATGATTGGTGAATCTGACTGTTGTGTTTACATGAACGCCAAACAAGTGATCGGTTGATGCGTTTTAACATTGCTAAGAAAATTCCTGCTCCTCCGTGAGAGATACGAGACCGGTAACTTACGTCTTAGGTGCCGCTCATCGGGTAATCACGCCACCGGCCTGCGCGCCGTTATCCAGACAGCCGGCACTCATCCCGGTCGACACAGTAAACCTGGCTCGTCTCGCGCCGTTATCCAGACAGCCGGCACTCATCCCGGCTCGACACAGTAAACCTGGCTCGTCTCGCGCCGTTTACATACAGCTCGCACTCGTTCCGCTTGCCACAGTAAACATGATGAATGACGACTGTAGAACGCAAAAGCCGAATCGCGGACATTTTGGGCGATCTCGAAACACATTTTCGGAGAGACTTATCATCGGAGAATCACTAACGTTAGTAGACTGTTGTTTACATACTGCGAGGTTAGCGGTAGGCGTGGCCTCCTGAGGGCAGCGAAAGCAAATGAATTCTGGGAGTTGATGTTTTTCATTCACATAAGCCAAAAATACATTTTCTGTCTTTTCTCAGTCTAGAAAGCTCCAAATTAAAAATAATTTCACATTTCTTCTACATAAATGACCCATTTTAAATACACATTCATCTTTCCAGAGGTGGAATTGCCCTTTAAAGTGACAGTGGCAATAAACATAGCCTAATGCGGTCTGTGTCATTAATTTTGATCAAGCAACAAAAGAAAAAGAGAAAAGTATTCACTGTTTGTTATTATCTTTAATAAGGGTTTATTGTATTTAATTCATACAAATAATTGTCTACTTGACAGAATGATGTAAGTTGTTATAAAGACTGCATATATCATTCATTTAAAAGAAGACTGTTTTACTTTAGTAAAAGTGGTTTTATTTAATTTTAAGATATATTTTTTTTAAGTCACAGTAGTTAAATCTGTATATGTATTGCATGTTCAAACTTCAAAATCATTTCATATTAACCCCCTGGGGACCAAAAATGCGCCCTGCGTTTTGATCGTTTTTTTCACATAGCTGCACCATAGACTTAAAAATACTCCATCATTAATGGTCATATAAATAAAATCAATACATGACTATAAACTATAGAGGGTCTTCTTTTTTGTGTACACTCTTATTAATATCAAAACCTTGTGTTTTTGTAAAATAAATACATTTAAACAGGGTGCGCTTTCAGCTCACTCTGTCTCCGCAAAAATCTTTCTGAAACGCGTTCGAAAAAAGAGCTGTAACTCATTAAATACTTATCACAGAGACACGAAAGGTATCTCTTTATGAAGCTGAGATTCTCTTCTTTTAAATGAAGTCATTTATATAAAAAGCAACTATTCTCAGTTGATGTAATCTTTATGAAAGAGAGAGATGTCAGTATTTTCCCTTTCACCTCATTACAGCGAATGAGGTGCTAATGTGACCCCGCCCACTGAGAGCGCGTGAGCTATTCAAACACTAATGTAGGGCTGGGCGATATAGCCTAAAAATAAAATCTCTGATTTTATTTTTTTTAATTCAATTTACGATTTTTTTACGATTTATTTAATCAAAAGCAAGACAAATGTAACCCCCATTTCTGAAATGAATAATAAATAAATGAACACCCTCTAGGAATCAGTCCCAGCTGTGTTTTAAGTCACACTTTGTAGTCTAGACTAAAAGGAGACAAACATTCACCTTGATAGAATAGCACCATTTTCTAAAGCATTACCAAAACATTAAAATCTGAGGAAAATTGAGGATTTGCCAGCATACAGAATTCAGCACTTAAGAAAAAGTATGTTTTGAGCGCTGAGGGCAGTCTCTTAAATGCTTAAATTGGCCATTGCGTTCAAGAAATCAACACATACACATCGCTCAACGCTACAAACATGTTATAAATAGAAATTCTGGCCTGTAAATCGTTTCTATTTTGTTTTAGTTGTTCTTGATGCTTTTCTGCAACAGATGAATACAAATCTATTTTTACATTTTAATCATAGATATTTCTAGTTTGCGGGAGTCCCGCGAATCATTTTATTCTCCGCAAACCGCACACACATAGTTAGTGAGTGCATTACCGCCCGTGTTCAGCCATCAAATCTAGTCCCGAAGTTTCTAATTTAGAAACGGTTCCTTATTTCTGCGACGTCGCGGCTGACAGAATGAAGAAATTACACTGGTTATGAGTACACATTATTTATTTTTAATTAAAAATAGGTCACTGTGCCACAAGCGATAACGGATAATTTACCTCAGATTTTGAAAGCATATAATATAGCGTTCAAAATGAATTCTATGCAAACATACAACTGTACTTCATAACAAAATTAGTCAATGAGTTTATTTTGTTAATGTTTTGATTTTTAATAATGTCATTTCTTGATTTGATTATGTCCTTACCCATTTCCAATGCGAGTGCGGGCCAACAGTGCACTTTCACAGAGAGACTCTGCTCACACCATAGCATCTGAATGTGTGGCATCACCGGTAGCCCGCTCTCATGTTGTCGCTTGCTGTATGATGTTTCGTGTGTGCTATGATGTTGTTATTGTCGCTTGCCATACTGCTACGTGAGTGAAACTAACGCTACGGAAACTCCGGGAGCCAAAGATGTGACATTACACAAAACTCGATTTACTTATTTTTTAAATCGCCTGCAACAAAAAATTCGAATTAATTCATTTAATCGATTTATCGCCCAGGCCTACACTAATGTTGAGACAAGCCATGAAAACGCCCACATCGAACAAAAAACATACAGTTTATTACGGATCTAACCTCGTCCTAACCTTTTTTCAAAACCGTCTTGCTGTGCAGTGAGGAGATCCTGAGGAAAAACTTACCTCAGATACAGTTTCATTTTGAGAAGCACGGATTCAGCTGATGCAGTAAGTCATTTATTATAAGTGATTTGTTCTAATCGCGTTAGTGTCTGTATCTGTAAACTGCACAAAGACCGAAATATCAAATGCGTGTCTGATAGGAAGGAATAGACGAATTCACAGACGCGCGCGCTGTGCGTTAATTCACTTTCGCTTTCATTGGAACAAGAATCTCATGTGATATCCACATCCTTACATTAGTAGGATAACATTAGTTATCTGTATAACCAAAAAGAGTGTTTTAAATATGATTCGGGTGTGTGAACGGACGTACGAACGTTCATTTAGTTAGACTGTTAGAGTGTATGAAGAGTTCAGATGAGATATAAAGAGTTCAGATGCAAAATCCTCTAAGTGTCATTTGAAATTTTCTTCTAGAATGATCATTTTTATCAAGCTTGTATATATAAGTTCAGTAATTTCACTTAAATTGCAATGAAGACTACCTATTAATTGTCATTTAAGTGAAATATAAATATATACACATACATTGTGTATATATTTATACACAACATATGTTGTCCTTTCAATTTTTTCTTGTCTGACTCACCTGAATGAAAGGCTCATTATTATGCATGTCTTTGTCTCTCAGGTGAGAATCACCTAATTATTCATGATGGGGCTGGCCTGTTCACACCCATTCGCATATTGCCTTGGCAAACAAAAAAATGTTTTTCACAATATAACCCAATTCACAGTTTTATGTGAACGATTAGGAGGATGATTTTCAGATCATTGTGAAGAAAAAACCCTAGGCAACAACATCAATTAGTCAAAAGTCGTGTGGACGCATATTTAGTATGTGTTTTGTGGCCTTATTTCAGAAACTTTCATTTTTAGTTTTTACAATAACCACGCATAAACAATATTCTCTCAAAAAAACAAACATGTACAAACATGTTGCCCATACATCATGGTAGCCCTGTTTCTGCTAAATATAGTGTAATTTCACCTGTGCCATTAATATGTTTATAAGCAGCTGAAAAAAACACAGATGTCAGGGCATGTCAGAACCTCTCAAGGACCCCAAATACACCTTGGTCCCCAGGGGGTTAATAGGTCGATATATGTTTTCTCAAATTATAATTATGGGTTTGGAAATTTTATAACACATTACAATTTACCTAAACCCATTATATTTTAGTCAACTAAATCTAAAAAAAACTAAAATCTAAAATCACTAAAATCTAATTGTATTTCGTCAACTAAAACTAGACTAAAACTAAAACAATTCAGATGACTAAAATATGACTAAAACTAAATAAAAATTTGCTGTCAAAATTGACACTGCTGTATGTAACTTCTCCATATTGTATTTTTCCTCAAAAGTATAATTTGTCAACCCCGATTATTATGATTTTCGATGTTTATTGTTCAGGGGTCTCTCAGTTCCCCATATTCCCAGCATGGAATAAGTATAATGTTAAAACACAACTTAACATTTTTCGGCAAACTTTCTTGTGGCCTACTGAAATATTTTTACACCTGCTTGGGTTATCATCTTTTACCCATTCCACATTTGAAAAATAAATGAACACAAGTTGAAGGATTTTGTTTTTCTTTGCTGGTAGGGACATGAAATAGGTATTAATTTTTTATATAAATGGTCTTAAAAAGGTCTTAAAAGACTTGAATTTAACTTGAAGAAACCTGTAGGAACCCTGTTAAAGAAACAATGTGAAGTTGATATTTTAGTCACTGGCTTGTCTTATGCATAAACAGTATTGGTAGATTTTGAGAGAAAGATTAACTTTCTGAACTTGAACAATTGGGCTACACATTAGAATTATTTCTACAAACACAGCCCGCCTCAGTGCAGGGCTTGCACAAATAAAATGGACTCATGTCAAATGTAACGTTACATTAAATGTAGTGAACGTGCCCACGACTTAGTAGTAATTCCCTACAAACACTTCACACCACATGTCCCACAGTGTCCCACACCACAGTTTCTGTAAAAATAAACCAACACGCATAACGTTACAGTTAGCTCAGGCCGACGGTGTTTTCAGTGCAGTGAATGTGCCAGCTGTCCCGCGCCCACATTCACTCACAGACATGAAAAGCCCCACAGGGCTCACCCTGACTCGCTCTCTCTCTCAGCAGACTGCTATAACTGAATCGAGCGCGGCAAGGCTGACCGGTTGACTGTTTGTTGACTTTAATATGCAGCATTGCTGCGGAGCTTGGAACGCTAAGACGTGAAAGTTACAGGTCAGAGCGCCACTAGTGGCCAAAAGTTCTGCAGTGTAGCTTTATAAATCCTCCAGAAGCATGTTTCACATCAACTTGCAATGCCACTAATGTCTCAGTTGAAGAATCTACAGTGTACTCTTAGTATAAATGACATTTAGAGTGCATTTCAATGGGCTTTAGTTGCATTGAAGCATCCAAGAAGTTCTGCTTGCTAAATGCTTAATTAAGGTTCATTTAAAAACAAAACAAAATAGAATTTCTTTAATTAGTCGCTGTAGCATTGAGAGCATGTAACTCAGTGTAATGTGAACAACTTCTCTGCCTGAATAAACACGATGAATTAAGTAACAGATGAAAAAAATGTTTTATGATGCCAAGTATTAGTTTTAAAGTCTGACAACTACTGAAGGATGGTCCAAACGATTAATAAATTGAGGGATGGATGTACATAGTCATCAGACCTGTAATGTAAACAAGCCATCTGCTGATAAACAAATGAATGAGCAGCTGAGGCTGGCAGAGAGAATCCAAAGGCGACTGAATAACAAGAGAGCACAACCATGAGCAGGGGCAGCTCAGAAATCCAATTACCTTGGCTAATAAGATGACATTCTGACATAAACCCTTCCAAGAGACCGTGGACAGAATGTTTTAGTGCTTCCAGCCAATACATTTCCATAAACACCCATATGTGGACCTAAAAGTCTTGAAATAAGTTTTATAAAATACTGTGGTAAGCGCAATGACAGTGCATGATATTTGTTATATGAGCAGCTTTTGGGAAGGATGTTTGTTTCACATCTTGCATATAAACCCAGTCATATTTATATTTGAATAAATAAATAAATAAAAAAATCCTCCTGTTAACACAGCTAGTATGCAAGGATGAATTAAACGGATAAAGTGTCAGTAAAGACATTTTGCAAAACATTTCCATTTCAAATAAATGCTGTTCTTTTCTTTCTATGCATTAAAGAATTCTGAAAAAAAAAAAGAAATGATAAGAAATATTTCTTTAGAAATTTGGAGGGTTACTAAGATACAGTTTTCGAGCTGGTTGAAATATTATTCATGCACTCCATGTAAAATAATACCACTTTTAATTAGGCTGCAAGAGATAGAATACAATGGTGAGATATCCTTAATCTTATCTTTTTGGCAGGCAGCATAGATAATATCGTTTGCTACCTTTGATATCCCAGAATATTGTGCATTCCATTCTGTGACAGTTGGGCTAAAAATTAAGGATGGCATCTGAAAGTTGCGGATGATGGTCAATGTACATTTTGACCAACATTTTCCTTTGGCATTGATTCTATTTCTAGCAAGAATTTACTACACTATTAGAAGAAAAGGTTCTTTGTAACCAGGAAAAAGGTTCTATATGGAACCTTTTATGGGTTTGTTCATTATCATTTGTTTTGTTTCCGGATTTTTAATCTTTCCGGATTAAATATTTCATATTATATGGGGTGTAACGATACACATATTCGTATTGAACCATTCAGTATGAGGCTTTCGGTTCGGTTTCGGTACGCATTTTTGAACTCGAACGGTTCATTTGTCCTGCCGACCAACATTTCGTTACTTCAAATGTATGTAAAAAAAAAACAACAACATTGTCCAACATCAAATGGCAAATGTAATGTAAGCGGAACGAACCTGAGCTACTCGTTATTGTGTGGTTGTCTGGATCACAAACGGTTTATCAGTTTGGACCAATGCAGCGTGACCCGATCTTGATCAGCACTGTTACTACACAGCCAAATCCAGTAAAGAAAACATTTGAATTCACCACTGAAGTAATAACATCGCTGCGAGATCTAGTGAGAAACATTCACATTTCTCCGTTATTAAAGGGTACCTATTATGGAGTTTTGAAAATTGCCCTTCATGTAGTGTGTAACATAGATCTAAGTGAACGAAAACATCCTGCAAAGTTTTAAAAATGAAAGTTCACCGTATACAAAGTTATTGTCTCTCAAAAGTAAGAGTCGACTCTGAGTCTCTGATATGAATCGTTCAACGAACGATGCTTTTCCTTTGTCTAGTTGACGTCAACTTGACAAGTTATTTGAATAAGAAACGCCCACTTATTGCGCTCTGAGACGCCAGGGAAAACCGGAAAACAATAATGTCGACGACGACGAGATGCTGTGTTGTGAAGTGCGACGCAAAAGCGAACTTTTTTCATCTGCCAGGAGAGGAGCATTTGAAGACTAAGTGGCTACAGTTCATATATACAAGTATACATAGTTCCCACATGACGTCACGACATACGGGCATTTGCCGACCCGGCGCATTGCTGCGGGCAAAACATTAGAAGAAACAATACGAGTTGAACGAAGTGAGATGAGTTTCGTGCTATAAAGTGAAAATGGTCATCTCCTGCTGGGTCAATGGATGATAAAATCGTGCCGGAGGTTCAGTTAAATCGGGATTTTACACTATACCCGTCATTAGACTCCATGGATGTGAGAAGACTAAGCTTTTGTCCGAACAACGACGGTGATTATGGCTGGGGAGGATAAACAGGAAAGAAACTCACTCAAAACACGCAAGACTTTGTTTGACAAAAGCACAATGTTGTGTTTTATTGCGAGTGTAAGTTAACACATTGCAGCTTGAATAATGTCCTGTATGAACAAAATGACGAGGTATTAAAAGCATACAAAACAACATTGTTTCCACTGTTTGATCTCGCATTGTAGCATTGCGAATCTCAGATTATGTCCATAAAGAACCCGCATATAATGTAGTTCCGCATTACATTAATTAAATTGCACGCGAGTTATTTATTTTTATATTCATGCACCAAACCATGACACCCGCAAGTACATGCATATCACAGAAAGCACCGGTGACTGTTTTAAAGGTAACATAGGAATTAAGTTGTGCAGGCTATGGCTTTTTAATAGACAGATTAGCATCATGATGCTTCTTCGCTATGATAAGTTATTTTTCCATTGATTGCACTTGAGCAAACGTCACCGAACCAACCCCACGGCAAGCAGATCGTACGCCTCCAGTGATTTCCAGGCTCGGAATTGCTCACAATGTGTAAAAACTCCTTACCAATACCAGATAATGGTACACATGAAAATACTGTATCTGAGGCAAAGCTGCATAATCATTGCTCAGTGCTTCCTTCGTTACTGCATACGGATCCACACTATTTATGAATGAAATGTTCGCATTGTACCTCTCTCTGTCTTGTTTTATTGGTCTCTTTATAATCTATTTCACTTTGTCTTTTCATGATTTGCATAATAACATAAACAGAAATAAATATTTGTTTGCAAAACGACATTCTCTGATAAAACTTTGTAAAAACCTATGGTAAACACAGCGGTTTTGCCCTCAAAGATGGCAAGATCTCCGGGAGGTCACGTGACATTAATTCGCCTGTGGGAACTATGTATAAATTAATAAACCATAACCCATTTAAGGTGATGGGCGTTCCGTTTCCGAGATTCTCTGCACAGAGAATACCAATCACAACTTGGCTAGGTCATCTGACCAATCACCGCAGATTAGCGTCACGCAAAGGCGGGTTTTGGAAAAGGACTCGCTAAACGATTCATATGGGAGTCGGTGAGCAAATCAGGTAAAAATAAATGCATATTATAAGACAACAAAAGGGTTTTTTGTCATTGCATGCTTGTAAAACTGTTGTTGGGGACTCCCAGAACAAGATTAGGAACATTTTAAATGCCATAATAGGTACCCTTTAACAGATTAAACAGCGCTGACGTGGAAACCAGGAAAAATAAACGTTTTGCCATAAATGAACTATCCAGTCTCCACAGATCAGCAACTTCACCATGGATTTACTGTAGAACACTACTATCTGTAAGTTTGGCAGGAATAGTAGGCTATAATGCTTTCAAGTAACATCACGTCTGTTGTATTTTGACTATCAACACAATTGCTTCCCTCAAATGTTAATCTAAACTAAAATAAACCTTTAACTACTACAATATTACATTTCATTTTGTCCAAAGAGCTGTTTTGTTTTAAATGCTCAAGTCAAGTATAGTTCATCATTGCTCTAAGTTAAAAAATATCATACTTTATGATGTTGGTTTGAATAAAATATAATTAAAAAAATTAAATCAAGAAAATTTCTCTGCCATTTCTTTTTGCTGTATTTGAAACGTACTGAACTGTACCGAACCATGACACAAGTGTATCGTATTCAACTCGAACTCGTGCATTTTGTGTAAACGCTTACACCCCTACATATTATTGACAAACTTTAAGACTCTAAAATGTAAAAATGTAATTCACATGAAAGTCACCCATGAATACTGAAAAAAAATCACACCCAAAGTGCATAGAACTAGTAATTTATTTATATTAACAAAAATAATTACTATTACTGAAAGAATGCTACTGCAATTATAAGTATTCAAGGCTTTAAATGTACAAATCAACATTAAAAAAATCAACCATTTAAAAAATATCTCAATGAAAATAGTTTCACCTACATCTATATACTACTAAACAAGTGCATAAATTGTGCACAATTGTATTAATATATCACTAATAAAAATGCCAATAACAATTAATCTAAACTCCCATCAGTGTTAGAACAACATTAAGTTCTTCAAAACTACAAATTCATACAGTTTGCAAGTTATGCAGAAGTTTGCAAAATCCAAGGAACCGTTGTAACTGCTTGATGGTCTGGGCAGTGTTTCCCAACCCTGTTCCTGGTGGCACACCAACACTGCACGTATTCTTTGTGTCCCGAATTAAACACACCTGATTCAACTCATCAGGTCATTAACCCATGTGATTATGAGCTAATGAGTTGAATCAGGTGTTTTTGATTAGGGAGGCAAAGAATACGTGCAGTGTTGGTATGCGCCAGAAACAGGGTTGGGAAACACTGGTCTGGGGAACTGGCCAATTCAGGACTGCCTGAACCTTCTTATCGTCCATCGCTATACCCTCCGAACTGATGACATAACCCAGGAAAGACGTGGTTGTGCAGTGGAATTTGCATTTCTTGAATTTGGCAAAGAGCTGGTAGTGGAGAAGTCATTGGAGAACAGATCTGACATGCTTTACGTGCTCCTCCATGGTTGAGGAGTAGATCAAAATGTCATCGATGTAGACTATCGATGTAGACGGAGATCTAACTTGGTATACATACTTTGCCTGGCGAAGCTGTTCAAGGGCGGCTGTTACCAACGGGAGTGGATGCCTGAACTTGACTGTAACTTCATTCAACCCTCAGTTGTCGATACAATGGACGTCAGCGTGCCATCCTTTTCTTAAAGAAGAATCCGGCAGCGGCAGGTGAGGTTGAAGGCTGAGTGAACCCCTTGGCTAGTTCCTCCTCGATGTACTTCCGCATGGCTTCGGACTCAGGCTGTGATAGGGGAAGACTCTGCCTGTGATAGGGAAAGACTCTGCCCTTGGGTGGTGTGGCACCTGGTAACAGCTCTATGGCACAATCACTGGAACAGTGCTCAGGAAGTTGTGCAGCCCTGTGTTTACTGAAGACATAAATCAGATTGGAGTATCGGCAGGTAAATAAAGATCACTGAATTAGGGCGTAGAGAGCTGAAGGGAGTGGTTTGGAGTACGCTTGACCTAGGTTAAGCATGTTCTGTGACATGAGAGATCCCATTGAACCGATCTGGCACTTGCGCCAGGAGATTTGGGGGTTGTGTGTCCGTGAGCCATGTAAGGCCCAGGACTATGTGGTCCTTGGAGCCCTGGATAACATAAAACCTGATGGACTTGGAGTGAAGTGTTCCGATGTGTAGGCATACCTCCTCTGAGATGGAGGATCATCCCTTCTCCTAAGGGCCGAGCCGTCTAGCGCCTCAACTGTTAACCCCCTGGGGACCAAGGTGTATTTGGGGTCCTTGAGAGGTTCTGACATGCCCTGACATCTGTGTTTTTTTCAGCTGCTTATAAACATATTAATGGCACAGGTGAAATTACACTATATTTAGCAGAAACAGGGCTACCATGATGTATGGGCAACATGTTTACATGTTTGTATTTTTGAGAGAATATTGTTTATGCTTGGTTATTGTAAAAACTAAAAATGAAAGTTTCTGAAATAAGGCCACAAAACACATACTAAATATGCGTCCACAAGACTTTTGACTAATTGATGTTGTTGCCTAGGGTTTTTTCTTCACAATGATCTGAAAATCATCCTCCTAATCGTTCACATAAAACTGTGAATTGGGTTATATTGTGAAAAAACATTTTTTTGTTTGCCAAGGCAATATGCGAATGGGCGTGAACAGGCCAGCCCCATCATGAATAATTAGGTGATTCTCACCTGAGAGACAAAGACACGCATAATAATGAGCCTTTCATTCAGGTGAGTCAGACAAGAAAAAATTGAAAGGACAACACACACACACACACATACATGTGTGTGTGTGTATGTGTATATATTTCACTTAAATGACAATTAATAGGTAGTCTCCATTGCAATTTAAGTGAAATTACTAAACTTATATATACAAGCTGGATAAAAATGATCATTCTAGAAGAAAATTTCAAATGGCACTTAGAGGATTTTGCATCTGAACTCTTCATATCTCATCTGAACTCTTCATACACTCTAACAGTCTAACTAAATGAACGTTCGTTCGTACGTCCGTTCACACACCCGAATCATATTTAAACACTCTTTTTGGTTATACAGATAACTAATGTTATACTACTAATGTAAGGATGTGGATGTCACATGAGATTCTTGTTCCAATGAAAGCGAAAGTGAATTAACGCACAGCGCGCGTCTGTGAATTCGTCTATTCCTTCCTATCAGACACGCATTTGATATTTCGGTCTTTGTGCAGTTTACAGATACAGACACTAATGCGATTAGAACAAATCACTTATAATAAATGACTTACTGCATCAGCTGAATCCGTGCTTCTCAAAATGAAACTGTATCTGAGGTAAGTTTTTCCTCAGGATCTCCTCACTGCACAGCAAGACGGTTTTGAAAAAAGGTTAGGACGAGGTTAGATCCGTAATAAACTGTATGTTTTTTTATCGATGTGGGCGTTTTCATGGCTTGTCTCAACATTAGTGTTTGAATAGCACGCGCTCTCAGTGGGCGGGGTCACATTAGCACCTCATTCGCTGTAATGAGGTGAAAGGGAAAATACTGACATCTCTCTTTTCATAGAGATTACATCAACTGAGAATAGTTGCTTTTTATATAAATGACTTCATTTAAAAGAAGAGAATCTCAGCTTCATAAAGAGAGATCGTTCGTGTCTCTGTGACCAGTATTTAATGAGTTACAGCTCTTTTTTCGGACGCGTTTCAGAAAGATTTTTGCGGAGACAGAGTGAGCTGAAAGCGCACAGTGTTTACATTTATTTATTTTACAAAAACACAAGGTTTTGATATTAATAAGAGTGTACACAAAAAAGAAGACCCTCTATAGTTTATAGTCGTGTATTGATTTTATTTATATGACCATTAATGATGGAGTATTTTAAGTCTATGGTGCAGCTATGTGAAAAAAAAACTATCAAAACGCGGGGCGCGTTTTTGGTCCCCCGCGTTTTTGATGTTAAGGTAATATCATAGGGATTAGTTTGAAGTTTGTGCTGAACAATGAACTTGAGAAACATGAAATTTCCTGCAGCTCCTGAATCCAGCAATGCTGTAGTGTCAATCTTCCTGCCATGGAAAGTGAGACAAACAGGTAGAATGAAACCGGGCCACTGGTTGTCTGAGACACCCGATGCACTCACCGGTTGAACCTGGGAAGGTGGACGAACTGGGCAGGAGAGTCTTCGATGACCAGACTGACCGCAGTAGAGGCAAAGGTGCTGCTGCATGCGTCGCTCAAGTTCCTCAGGAGTGAGACTAGTCGAACTCCGCTGCATGGGCTCTGATCCAAGCATGTCATTGGAACGTGCACGGTAGGAGGCTCTAGGAGTATGACGAGAGCTTATCAGGTTGTCGATCTCAAAGGCCAGGTTGATGTATTCATTTAGCGACCTTCCCTCGTCATGACACGCCAATTCAGATTGTAGTTCATTGGTAAGACCCTTCCTGAACAAAGTCTTTAGAGTGTCCTCAACCCAATTCATCTGTGCAGCGAGGGTACGAAATGTGAGGGCATATTCAGCAGTGGTTCTTCTCCCTTGTGTGTGACTGAGGAGGCGTTCCCCAGCATCACCTTGTTCTGCGGGGTGTTTTAAAATGCAGCGTAACTCTTGGGTAAATGCAGTGAACGTGGTAAAGGGGAATCCCTCTGGCCTCCAGATGGCGGTCACCCATTCCAGTGCCTTCCTGGTGAGAAGTGAACACACAAACACTATTTAACCGGCGTCGGTGGGATGTAATGTGGGCTGTTGGTCAAAGTAGAGGCAGCTTTTGAGTAGGAAGGCCTTGCATCTCTCTGACGCACTGTCAAACTTCTCCGGAAGAGCGAGGCGGGGACAGTAGTGCTCGCAGTTGGCGGGGGAAGCCCCTGAGGGCTGATCGGTGGTGGCGCTGCTTGCTGATACTTACAGATGTCGTATGGCATGCACAAGCTCATCGGTGAGTGTTGTAAGGTGCGCCAACCAGTGATGGAGTACTCGAGTCCTGGACTTCGGATCTCAGTGCCTGGACTCAAGTCCTGGACTCGAACTCAGTCCGAACTCAAGTCCTTATTTTCTGGACTCGAGTTCAACTCTGAGACTCCATTCTCTGGACTCGTGACTCGACTTGGACTCGTGGACTGATGACTCGGACTTGGACTCGCATTACAAACCGAACCATTACAGTTGGACCAGTTTGCAACATCAAATGGCAAACGTAATGAAAGCGGAATGAAACTCATTTTGTGCTTCACGGACCTTTATCAGTTTGGACCATCAAAAACAGTGCAGCGCGAGCCGATCTTGATCAAGCGATTCGGGGCTGTCAATTCTCATGCTCTCACGTCAACCCGGCCGGTCAAATGCCTGAAAGATGAGTTTATCTACAGATCGACCTGTTGATCGCCACTCGTGATTGACTGAGTTTTACCGCAAAATAGTTAAAATATCCTCTAATCTAGAGTGAGCATGCATGCTACACAGATGTTGTGCTCCTAACGGCGCGGACGCAAAGTCAGGACTGGAGCAAAAGCACATTCCTCTCTGCACGCAAGCGTTTTGTTATCACTCCGCTGTAGTCCACTACGGGTTTTGTAGTCTCACTCACAGGAAAAACTGCTCCGTGTTTATTGTTCAATCGATTTTAAAAGATAATTTTATGTTTTATTTTTTTATATATCACAAACGTCTGAATTTATAATACTGTATGTAGTGGTTTGGAAAGTATTCTACACGTTTAATAAATGTTCCAGCTGCCTTTGCTTACACAAGTAAACAGTATGGGAAAGCGCACTGAGGTAAAAGTAAGAATTTGACAAATTCTACAAACAATTTTAGTTTGCCAACAGTTAATAATAATATAATAATATAATATAATGCGAAATGTGAGTACTAACATTTCTTCATTATTAACCGATCAAACAGCGCTGACGTGGTGTGAATGAATTAAATAGTTATAGGTTTTAAGTCCACAGATCAGCAACATTCACCGTGAATTTAATGAAGTAACACTAACTTGTAACCATGTAAGTTTGGCATAAAAAGTAGCCTACCTACATCACACATCTTTTTCCAGCACTTCAAAACTCAAATAGTGTTATATTTAAAAAGATATTTTTAATGTGATAACCAAAACATTTGTTCATCCTTCAAAGATTACCCTACTAAATATGATTTATATGATCTGGGGAAAGGCTCATATGATTTATAAAACTAAAAGTTTCAAGATGTAGGAAAACTCTTTAAAGGTGCCAGAGTGGAGACATGTAGGCACTGGGGGCTCGAGACTCAGACTCTGAACTCGAAGACTCGAGCTCGGACTTGAACTCAGGTAATGGTGACTCGACTTGGACTTGAACTCCGGACTCTTCTTTGGTGACTCGGACTTGGACTCGGACTCGAACACTGGGACTCCAAGACTCATACTCGACAGTTGGTGACTCGACTACAACACTGGCGCCAACTGCTTCTTATGCTGTATTAGTGCAACAGCCTGTGCAGTCACTTCGGTAGTCAACTGTGAGAAAGCTGCTTGGACTTGGGTCTGGTGAAGTATTCTGTAAGGATTGCTCAGTCGGTAAAAATCCATTCACAGCTTTTATTGGATCAGACAATTGTAGAAGGGCTGGGCAAAGAGTAATCAGATAGACAGGCGTTTGGGTCCAGGCCAGGCTGTGATGAGAAGCATGGTAAACAGTCCAGGGTCAAGGTAACCAGAGAATGATCGTTAGCCAGGAAACAGTCCAAGGTCTAGGTAGCCAGAGAGTGATCGCAGAAAATCACCAACAGTCCGTGATCTAAACCAGTAAGGGAAAACCACGAAGATGAACGCTCAGTAAGTCAACCAGGGCTCAACTATACTTCACACTGAATGAGTGTAGGAAGCTGGTTAAATACACAAGCAAATGGGATACAGGTGTGAGCACAATCAGTGGCAGCAGGTGTGTGTGAGTCCAGAAGGATTGCATGATGGGAGACGTAGTGTTAATACTTGGGAGACGGCTCCATATGAGGGTGTGAAGGAGGTGATGAAGGAAACTCCTGCGTTACATCTTTGGAATCAATCTGGTTGATGGTTTGAAGCCATTTGCAGACATCATCTGTTGTCCATTTGTGTACCATAATGTAATCTTGAAAAGGAAAACAGAAAGTCACTATTAATTTCAATCAATTTAAATTAATTTATCATGATGTAAATTTCTCAAAAACAAATCTTCCACATAAAACATTAAACAAATTTGTATTTGAAAAGGCAATTTAAAAAAAAAATGTTGCTGTGGGAAAAGGGTTCCAGCTTCCCCACAACCCTAAAGAGGAAAAGTGATTTAGGGAATTAATGGGTGAAGGCGGATAAGAACATGTGAATAGACCATAGACTGTAAAAAAATATGGACGTAGTGTCCGTGACGTCACCCATTGGTTTCTGAAGAGCGTTTTTGACGCCTAAAGTGGGCGGGGCCGACCGTCGCCATCTTGGCAGAGCGTCACCTCTCGTCACTACCGGATAAATTAAAATGGGCAAAGAGGCGGGACGCGGGTGGAGCTGAGATAGCTAATGCTATGCTACTGCCCTCACGCACTGCCCTTTTGCCCTTCGAAATATTATAATAGTTAAGACGTAACTAAAAGTGAGACTATTTACTTTACTTTTTTATCAACTTTATTAATCTCACAAGGGGCAATTAGTTAAGAGCATGTATACAAGTACATAACACAGATCACACACATTTCTCACAACATTCAAGCAGTCAACTATGTGCATCGTGATGCATTATTATTCTGCTAGTTAAATTGTATTAGTTACTTACAATATTGCTCTAAGCATGTGCATGTGACAGTGATTCAAAGCAAACACATGTCAGTCGGCATCTCACGTCAAGTTCGTAAAGAGCTTTAATTCAGTCCATTTTACAATCTGATTTTGGCCGCCTCTCAGTTTTTCAGATGGGTCAAACCAAAGATATTACCTCAGAACTTCAAATAAATGAACTAGAAATCCGCGCCCATTCATTGCATGGACGGCGAGAACGCACTGAAATCATCAGACATCCATTAGTGCATGTGAGGGAAACAGCTGGAAACACAGCGCTGGTTGTTCTCTCCATAATCAACACGACGGAATCCAACGGCGTGCACGGACGAAGGTATAATACATGTATTAAATTGTATGAAATAATCCCGGAAAAAGCACAAACACAGCTGAGGGTGACGCTAACAGACCGCAGACTAAAGCTAGCAGTGAAAGCAGCGGCACCCGTCACTCAAGTGTCCACGCCCTTAATTATGCAGAACTTTAAGGCTTAAATATAATTTAAACAGATGAGTTGTAAAAAAATTCACCCCCCTCACAGTTGTCATGAAGGGGAAAATGAGCTCTATAGACCAAAGCCACTTTTTGCTCCAGGCTGTAAACATGTTTTTTTTTTCTGCTATAAAGTTGGGCATTTTAACATTGGGGAGATACAGATTTGACTCGCTTCTGCAGCCTGCCTCAAGCGGCCACTCGAGAATTGCAGTTTAATTCACTTCCGTGTTGGCTTCAAGAGAGAGACGGGGAGGTTGCCGCTTGGAATAGACCCGAATTGTACACTCTACAAGCAAATGCATTCCAAGTAAAGATACAATGTTAATTACAGTAAAACACTTGTTATCAAGGCTGATTAATTGTAGTTAAAGGAGTCATAACCTAGTAATACCTTGGATACCCACGCTCTATTATAGTCTTTCAGGCCCTTCTAAAAAAGAAAAGTGGAAAAAAAAAACACAGAGCTCCTCTGACCCTTATTTCTGAATGCATTATTGCCTCGCGAGATCTGATGCGATATATTGGCTGTCGTGGACGGTCATTATAATAATGCAAATGAGGGCCGCGTTGATTGGTGGCAGGAAGGAGGGGGCTTGACACCGGGTAACTTCAGCATATCATTACAAAAAGACCGCGACCTACGGAATTCAACCATACAGTATGTGTTTGAGCCAGACTCTGACTAGAGCTGGAAACGGAAGATATAGAGTCAATGGAAGGACGTTTACATCAACACGTCTCTGAATGGTAAAGACAATCATTTTGACTGAGACATACATTAACATCAGTAACGAGCTAAAACGTTTGTTGCTATTTTCACCCACATACATTTAATGTAGATTACATTAACGGAGATGTAGTCTACTTTTTTATCAGCTTACAGTGGTTCTAGAGATCGACGTTTGCTATCATGTGTTTTTGCCTTGTTTCACATTCACGCACTTCTTATAGCTGTGTTTACTCAGCTCTTACGGTGATTTTCTGAAGTAAAACTGACGCTTCATCTTTTGTGTGATGTACAATAAACTTTATTAAACTCATCATCAGTATATGTTTGATCATCATTCGGACCTGGTCCGAAAACAGCAGACGTGTAGGATATTAATACATAATGGATACATACAAGCAGATGGCAAATTACGTTATAATAACCGTAATTAAACTACTAAACTATAACTTACCTGTTCCATCTCTATACAGCACTCTGACTCTGTAGAAAATTGTCAGACTTCGAAATGAACGTTGTAAAGGATTCCTGTGATAAATGTTTAGCGCAGACACCTAAGTTAACGTTGAGCCAGTTGTTGGAACAGCGTCATTAAAAATGATTTTCATCCACTGGTCCCTGGTAGTTTGGTCCGTTTTTGGTAGAGAAAACACATTTGAATGTTGATTCTGGCAGTCAAACACAGAGCAACACACGTGTGCACTACATTTCTACATCTTTCTTGACTGAATATGATGGGGAGAGGGACAGCGCAAGCTTCCTGCAGTCTGCGGTGTCCATATATGGTATATCCTGCCCCGTCTTGACGTCAAGTCGGGGGAGAAATTAAAATCTCGTATTTGAGTGCGCGTGCACGTGGGCTGATTTACGAACCCTGGGGTAAACAAACGCTTCACTTTTGAATATCGGCTTCCCGGCCAATGTTTAATCTTTAGGCAATCATAACATACATTGATTCTCGTGGAAAAGTGAAAATGACAGGTAATGACTCCTTTAAAGGGATAAATTATTTTAAAATAAAAATTGTTATCAATTACTCACCCTCAAGTGGTTTCAAACCTGTATGAATTTCTTTTTTCTGCTGAACACAAGGGAAGATATTTTGAAGAATGTCAGTAACCAAACAGTTGTTCGAAGTCGAACAAGCCTCATGTATGTCCACACACGTCTTATTCAATTTAACATGCTGGTCAGGCCTTCGGTGAGAGAAATGTTTAGCTTAGTGGACGAGTCAGTGCACGAGAATAAAAGCGAAAGGCTGTTCTAATTTTACGCCATCTTACCTGAGCATTCAAATCCATTAATATTTTCATAATACCATGAGCTGACTGGAATTTGAACAGCGTGAATGGAATTGATCCTATTTCCCTGATTTTTTTTTTTTTTGGGTGGGGCTAAAACGAGGCTCTGATGCACTGGAGCCCCTGAGCTCCTGGACACGTCCCTACTTGATAACGCACTGAGGAGGCCACTGAGGCTGCCCCCCTCCTCTAACAATAGAGCACATCGCATCAGTTCACCGGCGGTGAATCACCGCTTAGCCCCATGGGGACTAATCACGCGTCCCTGCGTTTTGATCGTTTTTTTTTTTACATACACTGAAAAAAGTGTCTCATTAGATCAAAGTAAAAAAATTGCGTCAACTGGTTACATCTAATTGCTTTACTTTTTATCAACTTAAAATTTTTACTTTGAAGAGAATTAACCATCCATTACTTAGCTAAAGTAAAATTAATCTTTGAATCAAATTAAGTTTTTAAGTTTAATGAAATATCAAATTATACTTTGTCTTAATGTTTTATTAAGTTGTATTGACTTAATTATTTTACTTTACATCTAACCAAATATCCAAAAAAATACAATTTGAAATATTAATGTCAAGTCAAGTCACATTTATTTATATAGCACTTTTCACAATACAGACTGCATCAAAGCAGCTTCCAGAGGTGGAAAGAGTAATAAAATATGCTACTCAAGTAAAAGTACTACTACTTCAATAAAATTTTACTTAAGTACAAGTAAAAGTACTGGTCTAAAAATCTACTCAAGTAAAAGTAAAAAGTAGCTCATTTAAAATTTACTCAAAGTAAAAGTTACTGAGTTACTTTTTTAACACCGGGGTGGGGAATCCCCGTGTGGGGTTGTAATGGTATGAGATTTTCACAGTGTGATAACGTCTCTGAAAATACCATGGTTTACAGTATTAATCAATTATTAAATAAATTATTATTATTATCATCAGTTAAAATTATTACGAAAACAGGGTTTTTATTTGGTTGAACAAATGCTTTTAATTATAATAAACTTGAAACCATTTGTTTGTTTTGTTTATTTAAATTTTAATAAAACATGTCTAATCAATTAAATTCAATAATTGATAATGACAACTTATTTTTAGCATTAATTATTTATTAAAATGTTTAAGAATTATATTGTCCTATGAAATGCATTTTATTCAGAAAATTAATGTTTCTTTCGATTTAATACAAATATATTATCAAAAACGGTGGTAATCAAAAGTAAATTTAAACTTGTGTCCTTTTATTTTTGGGGAAGCGCTGCAAAAACAGATTTACTAAATTAAACCATGGACAAAAAAAATATTCCTTTAAATAATGAAATGTATTAATATTGTTGTTGATTATTATTATTATTATTTTGAGAGGTAGGCTACGTTCTTCTGTATGCCTACAATAGTAATATATTTCTGTCATAATTTCTCATAGTGAAACCCAACTTTTATTTTGACGGGTTGTAGTGAAGACCAAAAGTGAAGAAAAGTGTAAAAAAAACAAAGTTTTTTCTCAAATAAAATTATGAAAATGCCCATTAGGCGTTCTCTCAGAGCAGCTCTGGAAATGTTCATATTCACAAATTGTTTGCGAGACGCTGAAAACACCATTGCTGTGTCCGAAATGTCCCACTACTCACTATATAGTGGACTATATAGTGAGCTCGCCATTTTGTAGTGCTGTCCGAATGTATAATGATGATTATTATACCCTATATAGTCCTCTCAATGTATCCCAGAATGCATTTTGAAAAGTAGTGTACAACCATGTGTACAACCGATGGTCACTAACAAAGCCCTACATACCATCATGCATTGCGCGGATCGTAAAAATAAGTTATAATAATGTGTGGAGTAGTGCATTAAAACAAAAACGGCCAGAAATCACTTTTAGTTTTTAAATTTTGGAGAAATAAGCTCAATATAAAGTAATGTATTTATTTAAAAAAATCTATTAAGCCCAGAGCCGGCTCGGCACCAGCTGACAGATGATGTAATCAACGGCGCAGAGAGACGATCGAGTAGTGTCCGAAAGTGGTGTTTCTATTATGCTGGTGAGCTCACTATATAGTGCTCTGCTCTCTACCCCCAACATAGGGGTTAGGGAGTAGTGCTTTGAGTGGAGATTTCAGACACAGCACATGAATGTCACGCATACTTGAGTATGTACTAAGTTAACTTAGTAGACAAAAAGCGGCGCAGCTCAGCAGAACAAACAGGGTTATACATTTACATGCAGTATTTTTGTGCTTAAATATTCACAGACCAGGTTGCGATTGGATTTATTGCACAGTTCTTACTTTCCATGTATCTATCCATTATTTTGCATGTTTTACGTGATATCTGCGTTAAGTGAATAATTCCACTTTCATGACTGGATTTCGGGATTCCCTCTGCATCACGTAGTTATTCGAAGTTATAATCGGCACATACCTTTATCTGCAGGAGGGGTAGTGTCCTATATCCTCCTTTTGCAGCCACTTTGCGTTCACTTTTTTAGCAAACAAATATCTATCCTCGAGGACATAATTCGTTTCATAAGAATTCGAGCGCGATTCGCTTTTCAGCTTCAGCTGGGTCTGTCTATGGGTCTGCGCCACCTTTCTTGCGCGTTTGTTCTCCCGCCTTTCAACCAATGCAGTAGGTTCCGGAGTGTGATTATTTTTTTTTTCTCCCGTGTACTATTATTTTTTACTCAGTAACGGATATGATTTAAAATGTAGCGAAGTACAATACTTCAAACAAAATGTACTTAAGTAAAAGTAAAAGTATAGATTTTAAAAACTACTTAAAAAAGTAGAAGTACACAAAAAAACTACTCAATTACGTAACGCGAGTAAATGTAATTCGTTACTTTCCACCTCTGGCAGCTTCACAGTGATAACATGAAAGTAGTACAACACAGATCAATAATATTGTTAAATGTTAAATATTAAATATTAACTTAATTTACCATTAGCAGAACATTGTAGCTGGGTCAAAGGAAACAAATTTACTCCTGCAGCTTTGAAGAGAGGTTCTGCACCCTTCGGCTCATCTGCTTACTCTCTATGTCCATGATTATTTTCTGAAAGGCCTCAAAAGATGAGACCTTCAGGATATTTTAGGTTCAGTGCATAAACATCCAAACATCATGGCACAGGCACAGGCAACAGTGGGCAAATCCTTCAGTACTTCCACACCTTCAATGAAAATGTCCAGCACACGACTAAGAGCATCACTTTTACGGCTCACTAAAAAATTCCATAGTGGTCTTTTCAAATTCTCTCTCCGCTTCCTCCCTCTGGTCAGCCTAAAAACATACAAAAACAGAGAGCAATTGAGGGACTGTGGAAGAAAAAAAAACAAAAAAACCCACCCCCAAAATTTAGTTATCTGTACTACTATAAAGGTCAATGTAGAGCCCAAACATCTGTTGTTAACTTTAATTAAAATATCTTCATTTGTGTTTAGTGTAAAAAATAAAATTTGTAGGTTTTATTACAAGAGTAGAGTAAGTGATGACAATTTTCATTTTTGGGTGAAGACGTACTTTTACACTCTCTTTAGCTTTGAAAATGCTTTTAAACACTTGTACAATCAAAGGCTCCCAGTTGCTGACCATTGTAGACAATAACAGACATATTTGTTGAGTGCAGTACCACAATGGCCAATCAGAGACATTTATCAATCCACTCAACAGTGTTCAAAATGAATTTTGGGGTGAACCAACCCCTATTAAAGGAGTAATTCACAATAAAAATTCTGTCATCGTTTAAAGGGTTAGTTCACCCAAAAATTAAAATTCTGTCAGTATTTACTCACCCTCATGTTGTTCCAATCCTCTATGTGTTTATTTGTTCTGCTGAACACAAAGGAAGATATTTGGAAGAATATTTTAATCAAACAGATCTCAATCCCCATTGACTACCATAGTAGGAAAAAATACATACTAGTCAATGGGGATTGAGATCTGTGTGATTAAAACATTCTTCCAAATATCTTCCTTTGTGTTCAGCAGAACAAATAAACACATAGAGGTTTGGAACAACATGAGGTAGAGTAAATACTGACAGAATTCTCATTTTTGGGTGAACTAACCCTTTAAATTTCTCTTGTCATTTCAAACCTGTATGAATTACTGTACTCTGCAGAATTTTGAACAGCGTTAGTAACAGAACAGCACAGCCCCCATTCACTGTTATTGTATGGACACAAAACCAATGCAAGTGAATGGGGGGCTCTTAAAGGATTAGTTCACTTAAAAAAAACAAAACTTTTGCTGATAATTTACTCACCCCATGCCATCCAAGATGTCCATGTCTTTCTTTCTTCAGTCGAAAAGAAATTAAGGTTTTTGATGAAAACATCCCAGGATTTTTCTCTATATAATGGACTTCAATGGGGACCAAACGGTTTAAGGTCCAAATGAGAGTTTCAGTGCAGCTTCAAAGGGCTTTAAACGACACCAGAAAATGAATAAGGGTCTTATCAAGCAAAACGATCGGGTATTTAAAAAAATAATACGTTTTATAAGCACAAATGCTCGCCTTGCTCTGTTCTGTGATGCACGTTCGTTTCAACGTAATTATGTACTACGTGATTTCACGAACGCGTATCACAGAACAGAAAATTGAAACTCATTTGGACCTTGAACCGTTTGGGGTTTATTGAAGTCCATTATATGGAGAAAAATCCTGGAATGTTTTCATCAAAAACCTTAAATTCTTTTCGACTGAAGAAAGAAAGACATGGACATCTTGGATGACATGGGGTTGAGTAAATTATCAGCAAAACTTTTTTTTTTAAAGTGAACTACTCCTTAAACATTCTTCAAAATACATTCTTTTGTATATTGTGGTAGAAAGTCACACAGGCCGATGTGTAAATGATAACAATTACTTTTGAGCGATATGTCACTACCAAACTTACTCACCCTCAAGGCTTGAGTAGACCTTTGTTAAGACCACAGAGTCGTGTCAAGCAGTTTTTCAAATAGTTTGAAGCTATTTGAAGCTTCAAATAGTTTAACAATTCACTCCTATCTACCGCTTTGAAGTAAAAATGATACGTAGGATTATAACTTTGCCTGTTTTGTTCTTCAAGAATATTACTGTAACCAGTTAGGATGCCTTGAGGGCGAGTGAAACATGGGGAAATATTGACTTGGTAGTGAAATATAACTTTAAGGCAAACATGGTTGGACAAAATTTCAGCAATTTGCCTTGTCTACATTACCTGGTATTCTTTGATCAGACAGCTTGCATCTTCACCAAGGTACATGAGCAGGCACTTTCTTCTGACGTCTATGTCCGGACTCTACAAAATGTTCAAAATGTATTCTTATTATTAGACCAAAACACTACTAAATTTATTGCCACCAGCAATTTTGTTCACATGCAACCAATACCTGATCCATACCTTTTATAGTATCCTTTAGTTTTTTCACGAAGGAGTCCACCTTTGCTCCTGATAACCTGGAGAAGCTGAGAGCTCTGTCTGTCCAAAGAGGCCATAAATCTTGATTGGGTAACACTTTATTTTGATAGTCACTTTAGACGTTCTACTAATTATAATTAACTTTTCAACAACATGTCAAGTAACTCTCATTAGAGTATTAATATATTATAGTAGACTGTCAGTAGACTGTTATGTTTAGGTGTTAGGCTTTGGGTTAGGAGAATAAGTTTACTTGTAGTCGCCA